>CANTUR010000616.1:0-553417 GCA_947683625.1 Mallotus nudiflorus | reverse complement strand
AATTCTGTTTCGTATTTTAATACTCTAGATTGAATTCTAGGATTTCTGTTAGGTTTATTCCGATATCCGTTATTTATTTCTTGTTTAGTTGCGCCGAGACCGAAGGCTAGTGGACCAGGCCCGTCGGACCCATCTCGTGGAGCGCATTAGGTGAGTTACTATACTATATATATATGCTAGGATGCATGATTTAGAAATATATGTTTTACTTTGATTAAAATGCATAAATAATGTGATTTTGTATTTAAGTATATTTTTGGTATATAATAAATTATATACATGTTTATCAATAAAATATATTTAAAATGTTTTTAAATATATTTCTAGTTTAATTTATGATTTGATTGAATTTATTTGACGTATATATACTCGAAATATACCTGGTTTACTTTTGGTATATTTTCGGTATATATATGGTTTATGTTGTATTTTGTTGAACTTCATGCATCATTTATTTGTGAATGAATGTTTTATATTAATGATGAAGGATATCAATAGAACGTGCTACCTAATGGGCAGCACTAGGACCGAGTACGTACCGGTACGCCTATAGCTTTAGGCTATATTACTAAATTATTTGTGGATATTGATTTATTATGATTATCGATATGTGAGATGTGATTTGGGTGTGATTGCTGGAGCTCGGTTGACCAAGTGTCTCGGGGCCAATCACACTGGCAGTCAGACTGCTGGAGCTCGGTTGACTTAGTGTCTCGGGGCCAGTCTACTGTCCAAATGGATTAAGTGGATATATTTGGAATAAGTGAGCCTGTATGGCCAGAGTGTTGTTTACACTATTATTCTGAGGTTGCGATATTCTAGGGTTCTATGTGATCCTTCATAAAAGATGATTTTCAGATAAAATATATAAAAATGATTTTTATTGCATCTGTGTGCAATTGCCTGTATATATGCATATTATATATATACTGTTGATTGTATGCATTATCACTTAGTGTGTATGTATATATATTATAGTAATTCACTCAGTGAAGTCTGACTCCCCTCCGTTGACTATTTTTCAGGAGAGTCAACTTCTTCAGACCTCAGTAGCAGGTCAATACGTCGAATTTCTTCCGCCCCCGGCTTCTTTATGTAAACTGTCTACTTGAGTCTTATTTATTTTATCTAGACACTGCAGTAGTTATGAATTAAAGTATTGGATTTCATGTATCTTATTTTTTAAAGAGATGTATTATATTGAAACTGGATTTATATTAAAAAGATTATATATCTATGAGATGAGATTTGATTCAAATCCAGTGATAAAGTGTTATCATTATATTTATGATTTTTATTTCCGCTGCATATTATATGGTTTTTGTTATTATTGCATGAGTTATTTTAGTTTTTTAGGCTTGGTACGGGTGTCCGGATTCGAAAGAATTCCCATTCCCTAGCGCCGGTCATGGCCCCTGTTTTGGGTCGTGACAAAAGTTGTATCAGAGCGGAGTTCTGTGTCAGGGCTTAGTTGTGTGAGTTGTGGCCCTAGTTTTCGAGTTGTGTTTTCTATTGGACTACTGCAGTGAATTAGGTTCGAGTATGTCTTGATAAGTATTCCTTACTGTAGTTTTCAGCGTTATTCCTCCGTTATCTGTTTTGTCTGAATTTTTCCGTTTGTCTTTTCAGTATGAGGAGGCGAGCGCGTGTCGCTCCACCGGTCGTTGAGGCCAAGGATGATGAGTCTTTTCAGGATGAGGTTTTACCTCCTGAGCCGCCAGTTAGGCGTAGAGGTCGTGGCAGAGGTAGACCTCGAGGAGCGGCAGGTCGCCGTAGGCAGAGAGAGTTACAGGACGAGGAGCCTGTTGAGCCTGAATTTGATGTTCCTGTTCCTCCAGTTGTTCAGCCTGCCTATCAGCAGGGTAGGTCTGACCCTGAGGCAGCTTTGTTCTATGCCCGAGTTGGCAGGATTGCTTTTGATGGTACTTCTGATCCTTTAGATTTTCTGCATGCGATTGAGACGAGGACTCGGACTGCTCATATCGAGTACCAGCGGATCATGATTGTTGAGTTGTCTGTTGAGGACCAGCCTTGGATTGGTTCATTCAGATGATCCAGCCCTATATGATGACGATGACCTAGGCTCAGTTTCGAGAGCGGTTCATGAGGAGATGTTATCCAGAGCCTCTTCGTTTGAGTTATCGTCTTTGACTGACTAGTATTTCTCATGGAGATCGATCAGTAGAGGAGTATACCCGAGAGTTTCTTCATCTGGGTAGATATGCTGAGGATCTGATGCGAGATCAGTATTTCACGGTTACTACGTATGTTACTGGTTTGGGTTTTGCTTTTGCTGGTATGCCTACAGCAGGTCTTACTCTCGAGTCTGTGATTGAGCTAGCTAAGGAGATTGAGCTGAGGTTAGTTAGGCAGGGAGCGATGCCCTGATTATTACCAGCTAGGAGTTCAATCGAGTGGATTGCAGGCTACTCCATATTCGAGTTTTTCATGTTGGATCGAGTAGTCAGCAGCGAGGTCCGACTCAGCAGAGTCAGAGACAGCAGTATCGAGTGCATCGGAGCAGTAGACATGGTCGTGGAGATCAGCGTAGATCGTTCAGATTTGGATCAGGTGCTTCGAGCAGCAGCAGTGGTCGTAGTTCTGGATCAGCGACCAGTGTTTGTCAGACTTGTGGTAGAGTCCATCAGGGACCGTGTTATCTGACACCGCTGACCATGTTTCAGATGCGGGCAGACAGGACATTTTGCCAGATCATGTCCTTATTCTGGGTATCAGAAGTAGCAGATTTCGCGATTCCCACAGCAGTCGATTGCTAGTGCTGCACCTGTGCCATTTCAGTTGCCACCCAGCCCAGCATCAGAGTTCTACTCAATTTGTTCCACAGCAGAGTCGTGGTAGAGGTACTAGAGGAGGTGCCAGAGGTGTTGGCCAGGCTTCTACCAGTCAGCAGGGAGGTCGAGGCCAGGCGAGAGTCTTCCATCTGACTCAGCAGATGCTCAGGCATTTAATGCAGTCATGGCAGGTATTATTTCTGTTTGTTACCTGGATGCTTGGGTTTTGTTTGATCCGGGTGCCACGCATTCGTTTGTTTCTCCTGTTTTTGCTTCTAATCTTATTGGCAAGCTTTGAGGATGGCTTTTCCTTTGTCCGTTGCCACTCCTCTGAGTGATTCCTTGGACACCGATATTGTTCTTTCTGGTTTTCCAGTTCTCGTGGGAGATAGAGAATTATCCGCTGATTTGATTTTGTTGGATGTGATGGAGTTTGATGTTATTCTGGGAATGGATTGGTTGTCTCAGCACTTCGCCGTGGTAGATTGCAGGAATAAGGAGGTGACTTTTAGAATTCCTGGTGAAGAAGATTTTAAGTTTGTGGGTGATAGGAGTTCAGCACCTCAGAATCTTTTTCCGCTATTTCTGCTAGGAAGTTGTTGAGGAAAGGTTGTCAGGGATATTTGGCATTGGTCAGGGATACATCAGTGGAGAAGTTGTCACTCACAGATGTTCCTGTTGCTTGTGAGTTTCCTGATGTTTTTCCCGAGGAGTTGCCAGGTTTACCACCTCATAGAGAGATTGAATTCTGTATAGATGTGGTTCCAGGTACTACTCCTATATCTATGCCACCCTATCGTATGGCTCCTGCAGAGTTGAAAGAGTTGAAGGAACAATTGCAAGAGTTGTTGGATAAAGGTTTTATTAGACCTAATGTTTCTCCTTGGGGTGCACCAGTCCTGTTTGTGAAGAAGAAGGATGGTACCCTGAGACTGTGCATTGACTATAGAGAGCTGAATAAGGTGACAGTGAAGAACAAGTATCCTCTCCCGAGGATAGATGATTTGTTTGATCAGCTACAGGGTGCACAATTCTTTTCTAAGGTTGACTTAAGGTTGGGTTATCATCAACTGCGAATTAGTGAGGCTGATATTCCTAAGACAGCTTTTCGCACTCGATATGGCCATTATGAGTTTCTGGTGATGTCTTTTGGTTTGACTAATGCACCAGCAGCTTTTATGGATCTGATGAACAGAGTATTCAGACCGTATGTGGATCAGTTTGTAGTAGTCTTCATTGATGATATACTAGTATATTCAAGGAGTATGGAAGAGCATGTATATCATTTGAGGATTGTACTACAGACATTGAGAGATCATCAACTTTATGCTAAATTCTCGAAGTGTGATTTCTAGATGGAGAGTGTTTCTTTTCTTGGACACGTAGTGTCTAAAAAAGGTATTCAGGTTGATCCACAGAAGGTTGAGGCAGTGTCTGAATGGCCTAGACCTACTTCTGTTACAGAGATTCAGAGTTTTCTGGGTTTAGCCGAGTATTATAGGCGGTTTGTGTAGGATTTTTCCAGGATAGCAGCCCCTATGACTCGCTTGACTCAGAAGAATGTTAGATTCGAGTGGTCAGAAGCTTATGAGAACAGTTTTCAGTTGTTGAAGGAGAAGTTGACCACAGCACCAGTATTAGCTTTGCCTAATAGTGTGGATAAGTTCACAGTTTACTGTGATGCCTCTAGAATTGGTCTTGGTTGTGTGTTGATGTAGAATGGAAGGGTGACAGCCTATGCTTCGAGGCAGTTGAAGAAGCATGAGCAGAACTATCCTACACATGATCTTGAGATGGCTGCAGTAATCTTTGCTTTGAAGATTTGGAGACATTATCTGTACGGGGTGACTTGTGAGATATTTACTGATCACAAGAGCCTTAAGTACATTTTTCAGCAGCGAGATCTGAATCTGAGGCAGAGAAGATAGTTGGAATTGTTGAAAGATTATGATTGCGAGATTCTTTACCATCCGGGTAAAGCTAATGTGGTAGCAGATGCCTTGAGTAGGAAGTCCTCAGGTAGTCTTGCTCACATTGGTGTTGAGAGGAGACCATTGATCCAAGAGTTGCATTTGTTGGTGGATCAAGGTCTGATGATGAAGATTAGTAGATCAGGTGGACTGTTAGCTCAGTTTAAAGTACAATATGTACTGAGGGATAAGATTAAAACAGCTCAGAGCCGAGATCCTATTCTGGAAGAGCTTGCAGAGAATGTCAGAGCAGGGAAGTTCACTGATTTCACACTTGGTGATGATGGTGTGTTGTGGATCAGTGGTAGACTGTGTGTTCCTGATGTGGATGATTTGAGAGAAGAGATTTTAGAGGAAGCACATTCTACAGCTTACAGCGTTCATCCGGGTGTCACTAAGATGTACCACAGTATTAGAGATTTATACTGGTGGGACGGATTGAAGAAAGATGTCGCTGATTATGTTGCTAAGTGTTTGACGTGTCAACAAGTGAAAGCCGAACATCAGAAGCCTTTTGGGAAGCTTCAGCCTCTTCCTATTCCCGAGTGGAAGTGGGAAAGGATAGCTATGGATTTTGTGGTCGGTTTACCTCGTTCGAAGGATGGATACGATTCCATCTGGGTGATTGTAGACAGATTGACGAAGTCTGCACATTTCTTGCCTGTGAAAGCCACATATTCAGTTGCTAAATTGGCGAAGTTGTATGTGAAGCATATTGTGTGCCTTCATGGAGTACCTGTGTCCATTGTGTCAAATAGAGGTTCGGTGTTTACTTCTCATTTTTGGCAGAAGTTGCAGGAAGCGATGGGCACTAGGTTGGATTTCAGTACTGCTTTTCATCCTCAGACAGATGGCCAGTCTGAGAGGACGATCCAGACACTGGAAGATATGTTGAGGATGTGTGTCTTGGATTTGGGGGGTAGCTGGGATGATCATTTATCGCTTGTTGAGTTTGCATATAATAACAGCTACCATAGCAGTATTGGCATGGCACCATATGAGGCGTTATATGGAAGGAAGTGTAGATCCCTGTTGAGTTGGGATGAGATTGGTGAGAGAGCTTTGACTGGACCTGAGATGGTTCA
This sequence comes from Mallotus nudiflorus, assembly GCA_947683625.1. NCBI lineage: Eukaryota > Viridiplantae > Streptophyta > Magnoliopsida > Malpighiales > Euphorbiaceae > Mallotus > Mallotus nudiflorus. The sequence continues at coordinate 547,570 of CANTUR010000616.1, read as the reverse complement.
GGATGCTGCAGAGAAAGTCACCGTGATTAAGCGAAGATTAGAGACCGCAGTTAGCAGACAGAAGAGTTATGCGGATCCTAGGCGCAGAGATGTGGAGTTTCAGGTTGGAGATTTTGTTTTTCTGAAAGTATCTCCGATGAAGGGTGTGATGAGACTTGGCAGGAAGGGTAAGTTAGCACCGAGATATATTGGACCGTTTGAGATTCTGGAGAGAGTTGGCACTGTTGCATATCGGTTGGATTTGCCTCTGAGTATGTCACAAGTGCATCCAGTATTTCATATCTCGATGTTGAGGAAGTATATCTCAGATCCTTCACACGTGTTGCAGCCAGACAGTGTGGAAGTGAGTGAAGATTTGACATTTGTGGAAGAACCTGTGGCGATCGTAGATTATCAAGTTCGACAGTTGCGATCGAAGCAGATTCCGATGGTTAAGGTTCTGTGGCATAGCGATAGAGTTGAGGAGCATACGTGGGAGACTGAAGCTGAGATGCGAGCTTCTTACCCATATCTCTTTCCTTCTTGATCTTGTTTTCTGGAATTCGGGGACGAATTCTTGTAAGGGGGGAAGACTGTAATATCCCGTGTTTTTAAAATATTTTTACACAGTACCGGGATATGCAGTGTTAATAATTTCTGTATATTACATGATATTTTTACGAGTTGATATGTATTTTAGACCTATTTTAATTATTGTGTATTATTTTCAGTGTTTTACGTAAAATTTTCTCGGGATTTGCATTTTCGGGGAAATTTTCACGTAAACAATGTATTATTAATTATTTTAAATGTATTTACGGACTTGCATGAACTCATGCGTATTTTTAAATTATTAAATAAAGCCTGTGCGTGTATATTTATTTAATTAGGGTTTATTATTACCCTAATATTTTATTAAGTATTTATTTGTTTTATTGTTATTTAATTAATTTTATTTAGTATAAATTATTAAAATATTAAATTTTATGTGTGTGGTGTATATTTGATGTGTGTAATTTAATATTATTTTAATATATAGTATAAAGTATATATATATACATATATTTGTTAAAATTACAAAAGTTTGGAAAATTACACATTTGCCCCCCGATTCTCCTTCTTCCTCCCGATCCTTCTCCTTGCCGTCCGGGAGTCTGTCACGCCGTTTCTTCACCATGGGTGTGCCGTCCGGTGTGCCACCGTCTTCCCCGACCAATTCCGCCGCCTGAGGAGGCCGTTTCCGGCGTCTGGAAGTCGATTTTGGCCGGAGAAGCCGAAAATCGATCCACCGTCGATCACGCCGATTCAGGCCACCGTTTTCGACACTGCCGGTCTCTTTCTTCTCCTTGAGCTCCGGTGAGTGTGATTCTAGCTTTGGTTTGAGCTGAATTGGTCTAGAATTGCTTAGGTTTTGATTTTTCTATTTCGGCCTGTTAGGGTTTTTGATTTTTTTGAGCTTCGAATTGGATGATTCATGAAAACTACTTTCACAAATTTTGATCCTAGTAGCTTAATCTACATGTATGAATTTTTTTAGAATTTTTGGAGATTGTTTGGATTTTTGGGTATTTTTGAATATTTTAATATTATTTTCTAATTTTCGGAAATTAATTATTTAAATTATGAAATTGGAGTTTATGGTTAAATTGGGTGTTGAAATTAATTATAGGAATTTATTTGGAATTTTTATGAATTTCTAAGTATTTATTTTGAATTATTGAAGTTTATGTGATTTTGAGAAATTAGGGTTAATTGTGTTTTTATTTGAAATTAATTGGTTAATTGGGTTTAATTATTAATATTATTGATAAATATGTTGAGAAAATTAATTTTGGATAATTGTATAATTTTTGGTGAATTTTTGAAGTAATTTAAGTATATTTATATATATAGGGGTATTTTGGTAATTTTACCCTAAATTGTCTAAAAATGTAATTTAATTGGTTTTAATAGTTATTTAAGGTATAAAAATGATTTCTACAAATTATTTGGTATTTTTAACTAATTAAAACTATTTTTCGTGAATTATTTTCAATTATACATATAATATACGGTTTTTCTAATAAAATGAATTTTTATCGGTTTTTACTATGTTTTAAGGTTAATTATGTAATTTCTACGTATAAAATGTATTTCTATGCTATAAGGATATTTTTGGTATATCTGAATTATTCTGTGTTTGTGGACCCTGGTCGGTAAACTGTAGTCTGGAGTCCGACTGAGGGGTTGTGAATGAGATGTGGTGTTTATTTTCCAAGTGTGTTTCTTTGCAGGGTCGGCTCTACTCTTTTGAGTAGAGAGATATCCGTTTTACAGGGGAGGTTCTGTCGGATTTTCGATAGAATTCTCGTAAAACGTGATATCCAGTCGAACCCTAATTCTGTTTTCGTATTTTAATACTCTAGATTGAATTCTAGGATGTCTGTTAGGTTTATTCTGATATCGGTTATTTATTTCTTGTTTAGTTGCGCCGAGATCGAGGGCTAGTGGACCAGGCCCGTCGGACCCGTCTCGTGGAGCGCATTAGGTGAGTTACTATACTATATATATATGCTTAGGATGCATGATTTAGAAATATATGTTTTACTTTGATTAAAATGCATAAATAATGTGATTTGTATTTAAGTATATTTTTGGTTTATTTTTGGTATATAATAAATTATATACATGTTTTATCAATAAAATATATTTAAAATGTTTTTAAATATATTTCTAGTTTAATTTATAATTTGATTGAATTTATTTGACGTATATATACTCGAAATATACCTGGTTTACTTTTGGTATATTTCCGGTATATATATGGTTTATGTTGTATTTTATTGAACTTCATGCATCATTTATTTGTGAATGAATATTTTATATTAATGATGAAGGATATCAATAGAACGTGCTACCTAGTGGGCAGCACTAGGACCGAGTACGTACCGGTACGCCTATAGCTTTAGGCTATATTACTAAATTATCTGTGGATATTGATTTATTATGATTATCGATATGTGAGATGTGATTTGGGTGTGATTACTGGAGCTCGGTTGACCAAGTGTCTCGGGGCCAATCACACTGGCAGTCAGACTGCTGGAGCTCGGTTGACTTAGTGTCTCGGGGCCAGTCTACTGTCCAAATGGATTAAGTGGATATATTTGGAATAAGTGAGCCTGTATGGCCAGAGTGTTGTTTAACACTATTATTCTGAGGTTGCGATATTCTAGGGTTCTATGTGATCCTTCATAAAAGATGATTTTCAGATAAAATATATAAAAATGATTTTTATTGCATCTGTGTGCAATTGCCTGTATATATGCATATTATATATATATACTGTTGATTGTATGCATTATCACTTAGTGTGTATGTATATATATTATAGTAATTCACTCAGTGAGGTCTGACTCCCCTCCGTTGACTATTTTTCAGGAGAGTCAACTTCTTCAGACCTCAGTAGCAGGTCAATACGCCGAATTTCTTCCGCCCCGGCTTCTTTATGTAAACTGTCTACTTGAGTCTTATTTATTTTATCTAGACACTGCAGTAGTTATGAATTAAAGTATTGGATTTCATGTATCTTATTTTTTAAAGAGATGTATTATGTTGAAACTGGATTTGTATTAAAAAGATTATATATCTATGAGATGAGATTTGATTCAAATCCAGTGATAAAGTGTTATCATTATATTTATGATTTTTATTTCCGCTGCATATTATATGATTTTTGTTATTATTGCATGAGTTATTTTATTTTTTTAGGCTTGCTACGGGTTCCGGATTCGAAAGAATTCCCGTTCCCTAGCACCGGTCATGGCCCCTGTTTTGGGTCGTGACAACCATCACCATCACCAACAGTTTCAATAAAAATTTTAATTATAAACTTCTTTATTCTCACCATCCCCTCCATCTTCACTGCCTTTATATTCACTTTTCTTATTTTCAACACCCTTTTCAAAACGAACAACATCTACTAAACTATAACTAAAAGCACATCCATCTTTCCCTATACATTTAAAACAAGATCAGAAATAAAAAGTAATAAAATTAAATACACACTACTGAATAATAAAATAGAGATGTGGGGTATCGATTCTAGCACCTCCTGAAAAAAATTAAATTTTTTTAAAAGAAAAGGAAAAGGAAAAAGAAAAACAAGAATTAAAAATAAAGAGAAAATATAACTTAAAAAAAGAAAAAAGAAGAAAAAATTAAAAATAAAAAAGAAGAAAGGAAAAAAAAGGAAAAAAAATGAAAAAGTAAAGAGAGAAGAAAAATTAAAAAAAATAGAGAAGAAAAAATGAAATAAAAAATAAGAATAAAATAGAAAAAAAAAAAAGAGAAAGGAAGAGGGAAGGAAAAGAGAAATAAAACAAGAAGAAAATAAAGGAGAAAAGCTAGCATCCAACTCCTTGAATATGAAAAAATGGAATAGATTAAGAAAATAAAAATAAAAATAAAAACTAATGGAAAAATAATGAAATAAAAAATAATAATGATATTCTCCAAATTTTCATTAATAAAAAAAAAGAGAAGAATGAGAAAATAAATAAATAGAAAAGAGAGAAAGACTATGAAATAAAATTAAAGATAAAATAAAAAATAAAAAAAATGAGAAGGAGAAGAAAAAATAAAAAGAAAAAAAGGAGAAAATAATAGGGGGTAAAAGAGAAAATAAAGAGCAAAAAAATGTAAAAGAACTAATAAAGAGCAAAAAAAAAAAGTAAAAGAATTAAGATAAAAGTGTAATAAATGAAAATTGAGTATATTTTAGTAAATAAATCTAAAAATAAGGCATTTTTGATAAATTTCTCATATAAATTAGCCTATCTCGTGTTTTGTTTGATTTGGAAAAAATCGTATTTTTAAAAGAATTTTTGGAAGAGTTATATTTGAAATAAAAAAATCAATTGTAAAAATGATTTTTTTTTCTTTTTTGTTTATTTTTGAAAAATAAAATCTTTATTGATCAGCTAAATATCTAAAATTTGATATCCTTCCATGGTTACCATACGATATAGTTGTTAATTATTATTTTTAAGCAATAACATAAAAATAATGTTATTTTATGGTAAAATTAGGATACAAAAAACTAAGGAGAAGTAATATGATTATTATTACTTTGAAAAATAATAAGAATTAGCAGTCAAAGCGTGTTTTTGTCACGACTCAAAATAAGGGGTCATGATCGGTGCTAAGGAATGAGAATTCTTTCGAATTCGAAACCCGTAACAAGTCTTTAAAATAAAATAAAAATATGTAATAATAATAATATAAATAAAATATCTTACAGCGGAAATTTAAATCTCAAAAGTGATAATATAACTCACCAAATGATTTAATAACATAAGCTCATCTTATATATATAATATCTTTTAAACAAATTCTTGTGAATCTCGATCGGATTCTCAAACTACAATTTCACCGATCGAGATTCACAATTCATGAGATATACATAGATTACATTTAAATTTCAAAAATACCCTTTATAAATCAAAGTATAGCAAACTAAGTATTTAAAACACTAAAAATAATAATTTTACCGATAATAATAATAAAACCCTAATTTTAATAAAATATTATTAAAAATAAAAAATTCTCGATAAATTCATAAATATTAACCAAAATTCATTTTATAAATCCAAATTATACAATTAGCCCAAAAACATATTAAAATTCACTAAAAACTCATTTATTTACAAAACTAGTATATTATATATAATTTAAAAATAATTTTCAAAAAATAGTTTTAATTAGTTAAAAATGATAAATAATATATAAAAATCATTTTTATACCTCAAATAATTATTGAAACCAATTTAATTTAATTTTTAACCAATTTAGTACCAAATTACCAAAATACCCCTCATTATATATAAATTCACATAATATACAATAATTATTCAAAAATTTACTAAAAATAATATAATTACTCAAAAATTAATTTCTCAACATATAATTCAATAAAACCAATAATTATACTCAATTAACCAATTAATTTTAACAAAATGCTCAATTAACCTAATTTTCTAAAAATCACCTAAACTAAATAAATTCATAATAATTATAAAAAAATCACAAAAATTACAAATTAAATTCTAAAATTCATTTTAACTCCTATAAACACCATAAATCAAAATTTCATAATTTATTTAATTAATTTACGAAAATTAGAAAATATTAATAAAATAATAAAAAATTCCCAAAAATTCCACAAAAATTATAGGATGTAGATTAATCTAAGAGAATCAATATTTTTGAAGGAATTAGGCCTAAATCTAATAAGAACTATCGAAAAAAATCAAAAATTCAAGAAGGGCCGAAATGGAAATAAGCTCAAACCTTCACCACCACTTGATTTCCGATCAAAAGGAGCTTGAATTAGTAACCACTAGAGCTCAGGGAGTTGATGAAGACTGACGGTGCACGAAATGGTGGCCGGAATCCTGAGGAATGAAGAAGAGCCCAACTTCCGGCCAAATCATGATCTTCAACTGCATTGGCGCCGGAAGGGATGACAGAAGGCGGCGAAACTGCTGGAGGAAGAAGGTGGACATCTGGGAGGCACTTCGATGGCCTCTGATCGGCAGAACGGACGGAGATGGTGGAGGGGGGGTGTCGGGTTGTGAGGTGAAGAAGACAATGACAATGGTTGTAAATTTTGTAAACTTATATATATATAAACTTGAACTTTTAATAATATATCAATATTATATTAAAAAATATCCCTATACCACATGTCAAAATAATAATATCTATATACATATACATATATACACAATACATATTAATTAAATAAAAATGTATAATATATAATATTTACTTAATTAAAATAAACCCTAAAATATTAAATATGTGTATATATGCATGTATATGTATATATATTAATACGATAATTAAAATATGCATGGACTCGTGCAAATATGTAAAACCGATTAACATAATTAATAATTATTTATTTAGATTTTAATTTTTTCAAAAATAAAATTCTCGAGAAAATTTTACGTAAGAAATTTAAAATAATTTAAAATAACTTTAATAAATAACAAACTAATTAAATAATCAAATATATTTATCAAAATTATTAATACTGCATATCCCGATACAGTTTAAAATTATTTAAAAATCTCGAGATATTACAGTCTTGAACAAATTGTGAATAATATATATACTTTAAAATTATTTTAAAATAAATAAATAAATAATTTTAATAAATTATAAATTAATCGAATACAAAAGTGAGAATTTAAAAATTTATTATAATACTTTCATTTGATTTTTTTTTATTAAGAAAACTATATATTTTTAATACACTTAGTAATAATAATCAATTTTTTTTTTTACTTTTTACATTAAATATAAAAAAAATAGTTGAATAAAAAGTAAAATGTTTTAAATAGCATAGAAGACATAATTTTTGATAGAATATGGAAATGATATTTTAAATGTAATAGAATTATATTGTTTTAGATAGATAACATGTTAAAAGTGTGCATTTTTAGAATTCGATTATCGAACTTACCAAAATTTTTTCAATATTTAGAATCAAACCGAACCAAAAGGTTCATTTTTTGTTAACCGAATCATGTAAATTTTTTTTTTTTTTTAAAAAGAAAAAAGTGATTTTTGAGGTTCAAATTTGGGATCTCATGGATCAAAATAGACAACATTCCACTAAACTACATGTATTTTTATAAAATATTTCAATATTATCTATATATTAAAAATATTTATTTTTTTCGGTTAATTCATTTTAACTGAATTTTTCAGTTCTCAAAATTTGCAACTTGAAGCAAACTAAAATTATTGATTTTATGTTCAATTTTTGACTTCAATTTGATTTCTTATAAATTAAAAAAAAAATTAATGATTTCATGTGTAAGTTTTTATATTTCAATGTTGAAATATCAAAACAACACTTATCTTGAAAGTGATTTTGATACTTTTATATATATATTCAAATTGTCTTAACTATATGATAAACAAATTACCAAACACTAAATACAGATAAAATCTTTAGAGAGCAAACTTTTTTGTTCAAAACGAAGGAGGGGCAAACTGTGGCTTATGCTCTTATTCATTTTTGCAAAGGGAAGGTGTACTGCTTCTTATAATAGAGAAGTGACTGGACCATCCAATAATTATTATTATTATTTTAACAAGTAGTATAAATAGTTAATTTTAAACACTACAAAGAAAAGAATAGAGATGAAATTCGAACCCTACTCTCCTTAACATAATATTTGCATTTTTTACTATTTGAAATATTTGCAATAACATTTCAATTACCTTATTGACTATACATTAAATTCATAAATTTCTTTACACCCAACATGGTCGATCAACAAAAAAAAATACTTCCGTTATTGGCGTGCGCACATGTATATCAAGAAGTATAAAAATTATTTTAAACATTGGCGATTCCTATATAGATGTATGTATACATATCAAGAAATTTTTTCCTTCTGTGAGTATATTACATTATTAGATTTGTAACATAAAGAGACGTGTTATATTATTATTAGCCAAATGTAAAACAATTTAAATTATGTGTAACAAGTCCAACTGTAGGTGTAACATACCTGGTGTTGGCAAATATTTCCTGTGTATATATATATATATATATATATATATATAGGTTCAAATGCACGGCATCTGCAAGAACTTATAATCCCAAAAGCTTCATTCAAGGGTCTGGTAATGACTCCTTGCTGCCATGATCTGCTAATTGGCTCAGAAACGGGTAGTCTGTGTACCCAATATAACAGGATAATTGGTGTAGAAGGTGTCCCTATCATATCTTATCTGAAGGTGCATTAAGCTCAAATCTCAAGACTAAATCAGGATTTGATAGGAACAGTCGACCATAAGATACCAAATCTACATCTCCTCTGCTAACAGCTTGCATTCCTAGCTCTCTAGTAAATCCACCACTGCACATAAAAGTTTCATGAAAAGCCCTTCTCCAGGTTCTTAGGAACTGAACTAGCTCATCATTTTCATCCCCATATTGTTCTGTTTGGAGTTGGAGATAAGCAAGTTCTGAGCCATATTTGTTTCTGGATTTCGTTGAGCCTATCAATTATTGCTAGGCCTAATTTGAGCGGGTCAGAGTCTACAGCATCATTGTAAACAATTGATGGTGACATTTTGAAAGCAACTCTATCTATCCCGATTGCTGAAACTACTTCCTGAACAACCTCCACAATGAATCTGCACCTGTTTTCGATCGAGAGGCCGTATTCATCCGTTCGATCATTGGCTCCATCTTTCAGGAATTGATTTATAATGAAACCAAAGGCCCCATGGATGTCCACTCCATCAAAACCTGCATAGTTGTGACTCTATCTTTAACAAATGAGGATAGCAGCCATTGCCCCCAAGTTCCGCCACTGATAACAGCATGTATTGTGAGACACAAAACGTGCATTGCTCGAATGGCATTGAGAGCTGCCTGGCGAAAATCCTTCACCACCTCTTGTATCTCAGAGATTTCTAAGGAACGAGGCTTGGAGCATTTAGTGAAAGTCCCATCTAGCATCAGAATTTGGAACTTGTCTGAAATGGCCTTGCTTGTTGGTGATATTGGTGCAGCCCCATTAGGTTGATAATCTAATTATTCACCACGAAACCAAATAATAGAAATCAATTGTGCAATTTAATTAATACACAAAAACTAGAAAAATGGTCACATAAGAAACAACAATGATGTCATTTATTTATGCGTGTGTGAGCAAGTTTTAGTCTCAAGTTAATTAGTTGAGGTCAACCCCAAAGATTGATTGGTGGCAATAACAAATCATGTGTTCAATCATTGATCAAATAAGAATGGTGAAACTACTCTTCCAAAGTTTTTTAGTTGAGTTTTTTTTTTTTCGAAAAAGTTAGTTGAGTTCAACTATACATATATAAATTTTTTTTTTTATCGATTATGTCAATTTCTTACGTATTGTGTAATGTTTTGATTAATACGGAAGTCATATAATTTAAGTGTTAATAAATTGTGTAAATGATAATTAATTTCATAAATTAACAATAATTTAAATTATATATTTTTAGATGGTCTTAGAAAAAAAATTTTCATTTGACGTTGTTCTGATTTGATTACAGTGAAATATTCCTATGTGTCATCAAGACAATATAATGAACAGAGAAGAAAAAAACGAAAATAAAGAAAGATTTAAAGATAAAAAAAAAAGGATAGGAGAAGAAGAGAAACTGTGTTTTTGAAAAAAAAAATCGAAAAAGTATTGTTGTAAAGGAAAAAAAAAAGTCAATAATATTTTTGAAAATATTTACCTTTTTAGTTATTTTTGAAAAAATTCCTTATAAAAAACTCAAAAAAATATTTGGATTAGTGTAAATAATGACTTTCATAATCTGACATAAAAGGCCCAATCTAGGAGGAAAATTGTGCTCATATATAAACTGCCCCAATGATCTAGGCTCAAAAGCAGGCCCATCTCGTGTTTTGGAAAAAAATGACAAATCATATGTAGACTCACGTCCAAGCCACAATATAAACCATGGTCATCACACGTGTGAATTTTTTTTTAAATGATTTTGGTTTTTCTCAAATATGTACACTAAAAGCGCTACCATTTATTGCAGGTTTGTATTTGTAGCTGCATAATATGAAACCTCAAAGAATTCCTTGAATCAGGTATTTGTGGGTCCTGCAATTAAGTAATTTCTTTTTTAGTTTTAATCCTTCATCTTCGCATGTTTAACTAATTATATGTTATGAATTAATGATGGTCTAATCTAGGATCAGTTTGCGGACTCATATTACTGGTTAAACATGCACGTATTAACTTGTTGAAAGAATTTAAAGAATTTAACTTGTTGAAAGGATTAGTTATTTTATTTCTAATTAGGATGTGATTAGAATTTATATATATATATATATATATATATATATATAAGAATTATAACCTCTTTTATGAATATATTAAAAAATATTTTTTTAAAATTTTATTTTTCATAGTATCAGAGTATATTTATTGAAATTGATTTTTTCTTTGTATTAAATTTTTGAAATCGTATTTTTTTCTCTTTCTTTGAATCCCTTTGAATTTTCAAAATTATGATTACTGAAAATACTTTCATCGTATCTAATAGAACACCCAATTTTATTTAAACCGCTTAAGATAATTCTTCTTTTCCTACAGAAACTATTTTTAATGATACGAACTATCCTTTATAATCACAATTCATGGAGATGCGAATTAAAGCCAGAAATAAATCTGGCTTTCTTAATGGCACTACGCCAAAGCCACTGACAGGAGATAAAACTTTGGAGACTTGGCTTCTTGATAATAATCGAGTCAAAAGTTGGCTGATTGATTCCATGAGTTCGACATTGATGCAGAGATTCATCCGTCTTCCAACAACAAAGGAGATATGGGATGCTATCTCAAAAACCTTTTGTGATGGATCTAATGAAACTCAGTTGTTCAAATTAAACCAGAAATCATTCACAACATGTCAAAATAGTAAGTCATTATCTACATATTATAATGAACTGGTTGGAATATTTCAGGAAATTGATGTCGAGACGTGTGCACAAAAGGAGGATGTCAATGGAGTAGTGTCACTCCACAAATATATTACCTGGCTTCGAACACATATTTTCCTAGCTAGGCTTGATTCAGAATTCAATAATGCTCGAAGTGAAATACTCCGGAAGAATCCACCTTTTGATCTCAAGTCTAGTTATGCATATGTGCAAAGGGATCACAACCAGCGTCGTACGATGGAAGAGCCGAAGATACTGCCAGACCATGCTGTACTTGTAGCAGCTCAGACTCGTCCTAAGTTCAAAGGGAAAGTACCGAGTAAGTCCATCACATACATTTGTACTCATTGTGGCGAAGTTGGACACTCCAAAGAACGGTGTTGTGAAATTGTGGGATATCCGGAATGGTGGGATTTCAAAAAAAGGCCTCTTAAGAAGCTCAGAAAAATAGCAATTGCCACCTTTAATGAGACTAAACCAAGTGGTGATCTTGATGCAATAGTAGGTATGATAAATCTTACTTGAAATAATACATGGATTATTGATACAGGTGCTACTGATCATATGACAAACTCTACTTACCATCTTACATCCATCCAACCATCAACCCAACAAAATATTTTGACTGCTAATGGAGGCATAGCACCGGTCACTCATAAAGGATCAATATCTAACTCTGACTCTTTTAATCTAGATATTGTTCTTATTGTTTCATCTCTTTCTTATAATCTACTATATGTTGGCTAAATCATTGAAACCTTGAATTGCACTGTCAAAATTTGGCCTAATTATTGTGTATTTTAGGACATTGTAATGCACCAAATTCTTGGCTCTAGTGTTAAACGTGGAAAGTTGTACTATCTTAATTTGCATGGTGATCCAAGTTAAAAGTCAAGTCAAGTCAATAGGGTTGGTAGAAGTTGCTTGGCCAAAGACCAAGTTATTTTATGGCATCATCGTCTTGGTCATCTTTCTTTTCATTATTTTAAACAAATAAAAATGGAATTGTTTTTTAGTACCACAAACTCGAAATTCAAGTGTGATATTTGTGAATTGGCAAAAAGCCACCAAATCTCATATGTACTGAGTTATAATAAAAATTCAATTCCATTTATGACCATTCATTCTGATGTATAGGGACCTGCTCGAATTCTTACTCTATCTGGTGCTCGATACTTTGTAACATTTATTGATGAATGTACTCGGATGACTTGAGTATCACTACTTTCAAATAAAGGAGATGTGTGCTCTGTGTTCCAAGACTTGTACAAAATGGTAGCTATGCAATACTAGAGTAAAATTTGAGTCTTGCAGTCTAACAATGGTGGGGAGTATCTTAACTCGGCTTTGAATATTTTTTACCGTGAATAGGGCATTTGCCACCAAACATCCTGCATCAGCACTCCCCAACAGAATGGTATAGCTAAATGGAAGAACCGATAGTTATTAGAAGTCATCCGAGCATTATTTTGACATGAATGTTCCTCAAGAATATTGAGGAGAGGCTGTTTGATTCGCTACGTATCTCATAAATTGGACACCATTAAGAGTACTCAATTTCAAAACTCCTCTTCAAAAACTTCAGGAACTTGTCATATCTCCACCTCTTAATAATCTAGAGCCTTGAGTCTTTGGATGCTCGGCATATATTCATTAGCAAGTCGACAAATTAGATCCTCAAGCTATCCGGTGTATCTTTGTTGGCTATGTGGATCTACAAAAGGGATATCGGTGCTATGATCCAAATGCAAAGAAGATATATGTAACTCAAGATGTTCGGTTCCATGAAAACGCTCCTTTCTTCTCTCACTCCAAGTGCTCTCTTCAGGGGGAGAAAAATCTAAAATTTTTTGAATTTGAAGATAGCATTCCAAGTGTTCTTAATGTTCCAAATGTCTTAGATGTCCCGAGTGTTCTAAATGTTCTGAGTGTCTTAGATGTCCTAAGTCTCCTAAATGTTCTAAGTATTCTAAGCATCTCACATGGACAGACATTTGATGTTTCGAATGTCTCACTTGATTAGATAATTAAAGATTATCCGAGTAATAAAGATAGTACATCTTCCCAACCCACACCAGACGTTGAAGAAACTCTGGATGTGCACAATGAGGTAAACTCATCTCCCTTAGTAAATCTAAATACCGAGCCTCATTATCCTTCTAGAATCAATAGAGGGATTCTGAAAAAATAATATGATCCAAATCTTCATACCAAAGCTAAATATCCTATCAATAATTTCATATCAACTGACTATTTGTCTAACTCATATGTAGTTACTGTAAATCAATTATCTATTATATATATTATGAGTAATGTGTAGGAGGATTTAGCTGATCTGGATTAGAAGAAAGCCATAAATGATGAAATGGAGGCATTGCAGAAAAATTGCATATAGGATCTTGTCCCTCTCCTTAAAGGAAAGAAAATGGTAAGGTACAAGTGGATATTCACTGTCAAACTTAATTCAGATGGAAGCATTAATCGATATAACGCTTAGTTAGTAGCAAAGGGATATACTCAGAAGTATGGAATTGACTATGAAGATACATTTACCCCAGTAGTAAAAATGAACACCATCCGAGTTCTTATTTCCTTAACTGCCAATCTGGATTGGCCACTACGATAATTTATTATGAAGAATGCATTTTTGAATGGAACCATAGATGAAGAAGTGTATATGGATCCACCATCCAGAACAAGATGTATTGACTAAGTACGCAAACTAAAAAGGGCATTGATTGGACTCAAGTAATCACCTCTAACATGGTTTGGATGACTCTCAACTTTCATGAGAAAGCTCGGATATAAGCAAAGTGATGTTGATCATACACTATTCATTAAATAAAGGTTAGATAAAGTCATCGCTCTAATTGTGTATCTTGATGATATAGTGGTCATTGGGAATGATCTAAGTGAGACAACAATCTTGCAAAGATAGTTAGCAACCAAGTTTGAACTTAAGGATTTGGGGAACTTGAAGTATTTTTTAGGAATTGAAATTGTAAGATCAGCTCAAAGAATTACCCTTTGCCAACAAAAGTATGTAATGGACCTATTGACAGAGACAAACATGCTTGATTATAAGCCAGTTGAGACTCCAACTGAACTCAACCATGGACTTTCAATCTTAGGAGATAAATTCCTAACTGATAAAGACCAGTATCAAAGACTGGTGGGAAGGTTGATTTGTTTATCTCATACTCGGTTGGACATTGCTTATGTAGTAAGTGTTGTAAGTCAGTTCATACATTCTCCCAATAAAGAACATATGTGTGCAGTATACCAAGTATTAAGATATCTAAAATCTTCTTTGGGCAAAGGTTTATTCTTTGGGAGAAATAAAAATTATGAAATTACTGCCTATACTGATAATGATTGGGCCAGAGATTAGACTGATTAAAAATCAATATTTAGGTACTTTATATTTATTGAAAAGAATTTAGTCATTTGGAGAAGCAAGAAATAGAAAGTCGTAGCAAGGTCAAGTATTGAAGCTGAGTTTAGAGGAATGGCTCATGCAGTATGTGAGTTGCTTTGGATAAAGCGAATTGTTCAGGATCTGAGACTAAAACATCCGAAGCTTATGTTGTTACATTGTGATGATAAGACAACCATAGTAATTGCAAACAATCCAGTTCAATATGATCAAACTAAGCACGTATAGGTTGACAGACATTTCATAAAAAATCATCTAAATTAAGAAACAATTGATCTTTTATTTGTTTCTTTTCAGACTTAACTAGCTGACATTCTTTTAAAGGTTGTATTCAAAAAAATTGGTCTACAACTCACTTGGCAAGTTGGGAATGATTGACATACATTCACCAACTTAAGGGGGAGTGCTGAGGAAGTAAATATTTTAATTTTATATATTAGGAAGTAAATATTTGTATGCAATTAGGAATAAAGTCTTTATTTTATTTAGGATGTTATTCTATTCCTAATTAGGATGTGATTAGGATTCCTATATGTATATATAAGGGTTGTAACCTCTCTTATAAATATATCAAAAAATATTTTCCTTGAATTTTCTTTCTTTTCTTTGAATTCTTCATGTTAATCAGGTGTCTCTTTGGGATGCTATCACACCAACCAAAGAGCATGCAAAATTTTGGGTTTAGAATGACAACAAATATTAATAGATGACACCAATTCATTGTATACTTCTTTAATGGAAAGTGAAAAGAATGACAATGCTTTAAGCGATCGTGAATTTTGCTGGTTATTGCCAATTGGGTGTGTATTTTTTTTACGCTTTTTTTTTTTAAAGTTATAACTTTAAATTCATTAGTTTGTGCATAAATATTTATTAATTATAATGTAGAGATTCATTTGTTATTAATTAAAGGTTCCTCATAATTTTAGTATATTGTTTGTCAAATTAACATAAACTGTATTTTTATGAATTATAAAATTAAATTTTTGAGATTTACAGTGTTAATAATTAATTTATTAAATTATGATATTTGATTATTAGTGAAATTAAATTTGAATTCTTGGTGTTGAATATTAATTTAATATTATTACTTATGTAAATTATTGATTAATTGTTAGTGTATAATTAATTTGGGGATATTTAGATTTTTTTTAAAATATTAGAATATTAATTTTTTTAATTTAAAAGTTATTATTTATTTTGTATTATATTAAAAAAAATATATATATATATATAAACATTATTTCTTTCTTTTTCTTCTCCCTCTTCCTTTCTTTTCCGACAGCAGCGCCACCACCATCCTCTTCTTCCTTCCTCTCTTCCTCTCTCCCTCTCTCAATTGTCGGATCTTCTTCCTCTCACTAGAAACATTTCCAATGACGATAGGAGTTGACACCAGTCTCAAATGAAAGCTCATCCTTTAGGCTTTTTAAACCCTCAATCAATTTTAATTTTCAACTCCGTTGCATCGCAAGCTAGGCCTACTGGACTTGACCAGCCAAACTAGAGTAGAGGAGCGCAATAGAACTGTGAGTTATTATTATATGTATGCATGACATATAAAGATCATTGTTAGCATCTATATTTTGATGATATGAATTTAATATATTAGTTTGCATTAAATTTTATTTATTTATTATTTATTATAATCATTATCATATATGCACACATATGTAATTTCACATATATATATTGTAAATGCAAATTTTATGTTCGTAATTTGGATGTTTTACATATTTAATATGATTTCATTTATTTAATTATTTTTGATAAAATATTTTAAAGGATAGCCATAGAATGTGCTACCTAGTAGGCTACATTAGGACTGTGTGTGCACCGGTACATTAAAATGCTAGGATTGATATTATGAAATTTATTGATTTGAGATATGATTAATTGATTATTGAGATTTATGGTGAGAGAGTGGTGTGATTGCAGGAACTCGATTGACTTAGTGTCTCGGGGCCAATCATGCCAACAGTGAGATTGCAGGAGCTCGGTTGACTAAGTGCCTCAAGGCCAGTTTACTATTAAAAATTGAGAAGAGAAATATTTTTAAAATTAAGTGAGCCTGTTAGGTAGTGAGGTTCAGTGATCGAGGTTGCGGAATATTTTAGGGTTCTGCTTCGATCCTCTAATAAAATAAAATACGAATAATGTTTTCAAGCATCTGTATGAACTGTGCGCATACATTATCTAAAGATAAATATACAAATATTATTATTGATGCATTGTGTGTACATGCATTAGATTACATGCATATATGTAATAATAATTCACTCAATGAGGTCTGATCCCCCTCAATTATTTTTCATGACTCTTTACTTCAAACCTCCCCAGTTAATCCTATTCGCCTGACTTTTTCTTCTCCAGCTGATTTATATAAACTTTAAATTATCCTTTCCTGGTATTATTAGACGCTGCAATAGTAGTAGTATATTTTGTTGTAATATTTGATGTCATTTTAGACTGAGGTTCTGTATTCGAATAACTACATGAGTATATATTTTTTATATTATGATATGGAGATTCCTTTATATTATTTAAAATTTTAAATTCTAATGTATTTTGTGGTATGTTTGGTATGAGTTTTTATTTTAAGACTTGCTATGGGTTTCGGATTCATGTGAATTCCCATTCCTTAGTATCGGTCATCACTCTTAGGTTTGGGTCGAGACAAAGTTGGTATCAGAACCTAGGTTTAGTGTTATGGACCTAGGTTAGTAGAGTTGAGTTTTTTTTGAGAAAACTATATCAAATTAGGTTTGATTATGTCCTTGAAAGGTTTTCCTTGCTTATAGATTTCCACATAGCTATTAGGATGTCTGTTGTTGCCTAAATTATATGTATTGTGTGTTTTACTTATTTTCTTTTTAAAATGTGGCAAACACAAGTCGCTTCACCAGTTGATGAGGTCGAGAAAGGAATCTTACCAGGATGAGGCTCTACACCCCTGAGCTACTAGCTAGGCATAGTGGTAGAGGTAGAGGTAGACTTAGAGGAGCGGTAGGTCACAGTAGATAGAGAGAGCTGCAGGATAAGAAGCCTGCACACTAGGATTTTAAGGAAGCTGCTTATGCACTAGGAGTTCAGTAGGGTGCAATAGCTATGCCTCATACAGTACCATCTATGCAGCCTTTGTTTCAACACAGAGCTAAGGATATGTTAGTTCTGCATATATTCCATGTTTTGAATCTTATTGGTTTCTATGTCTTTTCAAGTAAGGCAAAAGCGAACTGCTTTTACCCTATTAATAAGCAATCCTTTTAAGTTGAAGTTTTGATTCTAGTTTCAACCCCTACTACACCTATCTAGTATAAGGGTAGGTCAGAGGTAGTTATAACTCAAAGGTTAAAGTAATTATTACAAGAGGTACAGGTAGCCTTTGAACTAGAACTTACAGCATTTGTGGCTGGGATAGCCAGGATTAATGAGGGCTTAAAAGCAATTAACCAAGCATGATAATTGTTTTGGATATGCTTTGATGAAGGAATAAGAAGATGTCTAATGTAGGTGAAACATTTTTGTACTCTTTGATAGTGAAGTTATTAGTTTGACTGCAGCATAAGATTGGTACATGTAGTCAAATTAAATTTATGTGACTACTATGACATGGTTAGAGTTTAAAGAGTGATTTTTAAGATACTTTTATCCACCTTCAAGGAGGGATAATTACACATGGTGACTATTGCATAGAGTATGAAGGGCGGTTAGTTGAAAAGAATACCTATGAACTCGTCAATTCATTATTTATCAGACGTGATACAATATAAGAGGAGACTGGTAGAATTGTATGTTACATGATTAAGTTCAGTATATATATTAGCAACTAAGATGAAGATTGGAATTTAGAAATTTATTTACGGATTCAGTCCTTTGGGGTGTAATTGATTTAGGTGTGATTTTAGGAATGGATTTGTTAGCTCGACATTATGCTACTCTAGATTACTAAGATAAAAGGTGACACATTCTGCGCCCATAGTTGTTAGGAATTTCTAGGACACAACTATGAGTGCATATAAAAGGATGATTGATTGTGTTTTCTTTGGTTTTGATTTAAGCTATAAATAAGATTGAGTTTTGTGATGAAGATGCTTTAAAGAGTTAGTTGATGATCTTATTGGTATTTTAATGTGTTTATGACATGATTTGAGAATGTGTTTGTGAACTGAATTTTTGTGAAGTTGTTTGATGAACTTATTATTATTATTAATGTATTCATTATGATTTAAATTATTTGAGGTGATTTAAGTTTGTTTTATATGAATTAAAAAATACTAAATTTGGAGGATATTAGTTGATGAACCAAAACTTTAGTGATATGGATTATTGAAATTATTTGATTTTGAATTTTAGGAAGATGACAAGAACTGGAGACAGAAGCATAGGTAAAGATTATGGTTTATAAGTCAATAAAAATTATAATTAATAATGAGTCTATTGGAATTTGGTGTTTATTAGATATGTGATTTATAATTAATGGAATCATATATTGATTTATTCTAATTTGTGATGGAAAGATGGCATATATGAGAAAAAATGAAGGTATAGGGAAAGATAATCTATTAGAATATGTCTTATGAGAATGGTAATTATGAATTATGATGAGATATGAGGATTTAATATTTGAATATATGATTAATGGACATTAAATGTGTTAATAAATTTATTGAATTTTATCTTAATGATGGATGGAATTTATATTCAATAGTAGAATAGAGTGATTTATTCTATTTTATTATATAAGAGTTGAATCATAAGCATGATTGAGACCTTGTTGTAAATGAACTAATGGAATGATGTTTTATGAGAAATTATAAAAGCATTCCAGAGAGATTTATTTTTCTTAGAAAAGAGCAGAGACAAGGAAGGTTGGATAAAAAAGCAAAATGTGTAGGTGTATTTAAACTTGTTATTTAGTTTAACTAAGCAATGAAAAAATAATGACAGTGTGGAATAAGTATAATTATAGAATATTTAGTAGTGAAAGGGGCAGTTATATGGTGATAAGTAGATAATTCATAAATTATATGAGGTGTGAATTTAATAAGATAGTGGTTGCATGAGTAAATGTGTGGAGTAAGAAAATAGAATTATGAATTTAAATTTTAACTAAAGTTGCTTTAGCCTAAGAAAAGTAAAGGTTTAGTTATAAGAAAAACTTATTAGAGAATTTAATTGTTTAAATTTTTAAGGAATGAGTATATATTTTTAAGGTTAAGTGGAAACCTTAAGTACGACATAAATTTGCATCATTTAAATGATATAACTTACCTTGAAGATGTTAAGCTTAGGATACAAATAGAATCATACATCAAAATCACAATATGATAGCATGATAAATAATCTCCAAATAGAAAACATTAAAACATTATGGTTATTAGATGGTGAATTAATAATCTAGTAAATAAGGATTTATGATATACCTATTAAAATTTTATTATAGGTTTTGGATGATCAATGGATGTAAGCATAATTGTGAAAGCAAACATTAAATATGCTATGGTGTATAGGAAATTAATAGAGTATACAGTGGCAAAAAGAACAATGAAAATAGGCTATTAGTTGTGATAATTGAAAACATGGAGTTTGAGGAATATAGGTGATTAAAATATAAATATATAAGAAAGAGAAGAGATAATAATAATGCTTAACTGTAAGCTCAAAGTTTGAGAAGTAGGTTTAATCTATCTTGGGCTACAGAAGTAAAATTGTGGTGATTGTTATTAATAAATAGTAGACTTATGTTTGAGCATATTAGTTAGTTGATAGTGACTAATGATGATGGTACAAAAAAGAAAGAGACAAAGAATGACAATATTATTGAAAGTGTGAACTTGAGGCTCCAAAATAAAGTTCGATTTATTTTATGGTATGTAGTTAAATTGATAGTGGCTATTATTATTGAAAAATATGTTTATTAAGAAATATATGAAAAAATTGTGAAACTATGCAGTGATATAAAGAGTTTTTAGAAAAATTTTGGGCTATGAGAAGATTTGAAGTTATGACAAGGTAATTACAAGATGTAAACTAATGGATGCTACGACTGTGGTAATCACTTTCAGAGAGAGTGTTCTTGTATAGTTCAATATTGTGGTGCTCAACAAGGATCTGTTACACCTGGGGGTCAAGGAGGTGATGGGACCCGATCTTTTAGTGGGTCTAAATAGGAGATGCAGAGAGTAGCGACCTCAAGCTAAGCTAGGGTGTTTACTATGACACAGTGGGAGAAACTAACATCTCCCGAAATTGCAACTGGTACACCACATATCTTGTCAAAGATGTACCTAAATTTGTCTTAAGTGCATCTAGTGTTCCATGTTTTGATGCTCAAGAAGTATATTTAAGATCCTTCGCACTTTTTATAACCTCAAAGTGTGGAAGTGAATGAAGATCTAACGTACGAGGAAGAACCAACTGCAATCATTGACTATCAAGCTCGTCAATTGCGTTTAAAGCAAATTCTGATGGTCAAAGTCTTATGGAGGAGTAACAATGTGGAGGAATACATGTGGGAGACTGAGGCTGAGATGCGAGTGACTTACCCTTACCTTTTACCTCGATGAATTCTTGTATTCCGTTCTTTGTATTTAAAAATTCAAGGAGGAATTTTTTTAAGGGGGGAAGACTATTATAACCTGAATTTTTATAAATTATAAAATTAAAATTCTGGAATTTATAGTGTTAATAATTATTTTATTAAATTATGATATTTGATTATCAGTGAAATTGCATTTGAATTTTTGGTGTTGAATATTAATTTAATATTATTATTTATGTAAATTAGTGATTAATTGTTAGTGTATAATTAATTTGGGGATATTTAGATTTTTTTAGAAATATTAGAATATTAATTTTTTTTAATTTAAAAGTTATTATTTATTATATATATATATATAAGCATTATTTCTTTTTTTTTTCCTTTCATTTTCTTCTCCCTCTTCCTTTCTTTTCCCCTCTTCTTTTCTTTCCAACAGCAGTGCACCATTAGCCATTGCCAACCACCTCTACCACGTCGCCGCCTCCATCAATTAGCACCACTAGCACGCTAATGCCAGCAATAGCGCCACCACCCTCCACTTCTTCCTTCCTCTCTCGATTGCTGGATCTTCTTCCTCTCACTGGAGATGTTTCCGATGACAACAAGAGATAATGTCAGTCTCAAACAAAAGCTCATCCTCTGGGCTTCTTAAACCCTCAATCAATTTTGATTTTCAACTCCGCTGCACCGCAACCTAAGCTTAATGGACCAGACCAGTCGAACCAGAGTAAAAGAGTGCAGTAGAACTATGAGTTATTATTATATGTATGCATGACATATAGAGATCATTGTTAGCATCCATATTTTGATGATATGAATTTAATATATTAGTTTGCATAAACTTTTATTTATTTATTAATTATTATTATCATTATCATATATACACACATATGTGATTTCACATATATATATTGTAAATGCAAACTTTATGTTCGTAATTTGGATGCTTTACATATTTAATATGAATTCATTTATTTAATTATTTTTAATAAAATATTTTAGAGGATAGCCATAGAACGTGCTATCTAGTGGGCTACACTGGAACTGTATGCGCACCGGTACGTTGAAATGTTAGGATTGATATTATGAAATTTGTTGATTTGAGATATGATTAATTGATTATTGAGATTTGTGGTGAGAGAATAGTGTGATTGTGGGAACTTGGTTGACCTAGTGTCTCGGGGCCAATCATGCCAGTAGTGAAATTTTAGGAGCTCGATTGACTTAGTGCCTCGGGGCCAATCTACTATCAAAAATTGAGAAGAGAAATATTTTTGGAATTAAGTGAGCCTATTGGCTAGTGAGGTTCATTGATCGAGGTTACGAAATATTTTAGGGTTCTACTCTTATCTTCTAATAAAATAAAATATGAATAATATTTTTAAGTATCTGTATGAACTGTGTACATACATTATGTAAAGATAAATATTCGAATATTATTATTGATTCATTGTGTGTACATACATTAGGTTACATGCATATATATAATAATAATTCACTTAGTGAGGTTTAAACCCCTCAATTATTTTCATGACTCTTTACTTTAGACAGTTCCTGTTAATCCTATTTGCTGAAACCTTTCTTCTTTGACTGATTTATGTAAACTTTAAATTATCCTTTCCCATTATTATTAGACGCTGCAATAATAATAGTATATTTTGTTGTAGTATTTGACATAGTTTTAAATTGAGGTTTTTTATTTGAATAATTGCATGAGTATATTTCTTTTATATTATGATATGGATATTCCTTTATATTATTTAAAGTTTTAAATTTTGAAGTATTTTGTGGTATGTTTGGTATGAGTTTTTATTTTAAAACTTGTTACGGGTTACAGATTCGTGTAAATTTCTATTCCCTAATGCCAGTCATGACTCCAAGTTTGGATTGTGACAATTCATTTGTTTAGTTTTTCTATCTAATGAATCTATATATTTTATTTTATTAAACTACATTATTTAAGTAATAAATGTAGAATATTTAACTAAAATAAAAATACAAGTAAAAATCTATTTATTATAATTTAAAAAATTAAAAACTAAATAATTTTTAATGAATAAAAATTTTATTTTGACTAAAATCATAAATAAAAAATTAAATTCAACCATTGTAATTGATAAAATAAAAAGAAAAAATAATTTTTTGATAAATAAAAAATTTATCAAAAAATATTTTTTATTTTTTAATAAGATTGAAAGTGAATCTACAAGTGAAGGTGAATGAATCTGTAGATGAAAGTGAAAGAATTTATAGGTAAATGTCAATAAATATACAGGTAAAAACCTACAATAAACCTACATGTGAAGATCAATGAACATGTAGATGAAAGTTAATGAATATTTATTATTTAAAGTAATAACACTGCATGTTTTATCTTATGAACATACATTATTTAAGTAATGAACTTATATTATTTAATTAAAAATAAAAAAATACAAATAAAATATTATTTATTATAATTAAAAAATAAAAAATAAAATAATTTTTTAATGAATAAAGATTTTATTTTGACTAAAATTATAAATAAAAAATTACATTCAATCACTGTAATTAATAAAATAAAAAATAATAATCTTTTGATAAATTAAAAAAAAATACTTTCTTCATTTCTATTAAAATCTTAAAAAATAATTAGAATAAAAAATAAAAATAAAAATAGAAAAACCCTTCACTTCTGGCATATGAGATATTTTATAGATTGTTTTATGCTTTTGTTGAAAAAAGAAACAGAGAAATGCTTCCAATTTGCTGTATGGGCATGTGTAGAATGACATAGTTAAACAATAAAAAAACCAAAGACGTTAAAAAAAGGGTCATATTTTTTCTTTTTAATTCACACATGTGATCTATATTACAATATGAACTTTGTTCATAGTATAAAAATTGGAAAAAAAAAAAACTCTATTGTTGAAAGAATTTTTGGAAGAGTTAGATTTGAAATAAAAAAAATCAATAAAATTGAAAATTTTACCTTTTTTTTTGTTTATTTTAAAAAATTCCTTATTGATAAGAATACACATCTAAAATTTGAGATCCTTTCATTTTTACTATAAGATACAGTTGTTAGTATTTTTTTTTAAACAATAACATAAAAATAATGTTATTTTATTGTAAAATTAGAATACAAAAGCCTAATGAGAAGTAATAGATTATTAACACCTTGAAAAATTGGCTGAATGCATAGTTTTACCTCTTAACTTTACACGGTTAACTTATAACACTCCTCAATTTTTATTATTTTCTATTTAACTTTTAAAATTTTATTTTGAACCTTTTTAACCTTTCAATTTGTACTTTGATTCTATTTAATTTATACGATATTAGAATGGATACAAATTTAATTTGAAATGATTTTAACATATAAAATGCTAAAGTTAGCTTCAAAACAATATAAATAAAAATAAAAACTAATATAAAAAAAAGTTAGAAAAATTTTATTTTTAATTATATTCTCTCTTTCATTAAATATTATTTTAGTTTATATAAGTTGCTCTTGTATTCAAATCAACATTGATTTAAAAAATATTTCGATTTTATGTATTATAAGAGTTACATAAGTTCAAAATAAAATTTTAACGGTTAAATAAAATATAATAAAAGTTGAAAAATATTAGAGATTAATTGAGTAAAGTTCAAGGGTGAAACTATGCATATAGTCTTGAAAAATTGTAGGAATTAGCTGTATTGTTAATAAGATATATACTTTAAAACTATTTAAAAATAAATAATTAAATAATTTTAATAAATTATAAATTATAAATTAATCAAATATAAAAGTGAGAGCTTAAAAACTTATTATAATAATTTTATTTGATTATTTTTACTAAGAAAACTATATATTTTTAATATATATAGTACTAATAATTGAATAAATAAAATAAAAGAAAAATAAAAATATTGAAAACTTGCAGATTTTTTTAAATTTTACATTTTTTTAAAGAAACTTTTTTACATTTAATATAAAAGGAAAAGAAGTTTTTAGTTAAATAAAAAAGAAATATATTAAATAGCATGGAAAACATAATTTTTGATAGAATATAAAACTGATATTTTAAATATAATAGAATTATAGTGTTTTAGATAGAATACAACATGTTAAAAGTGTGCATTCGGTAACTTTGATTATTGAACTTATCAAAATTTTTTCAATATTTAGAACTGAACTGAAGTAGTCGGATCAGTTTTTTGTTAACCAAATCATACAAAAGTAAAAAAGAAACACGTGTTTTTTGGGATCAAACTGGGGACCTCATGGATAAAATAGACAACATTCCACTAAACTACATGTATTTTCATAAAATATTTCAATATTATCTGTATATTAAAAAATTACTTTTTTCGGTTAATTCGTTTTAACTAAATTTTTTGGTTCTCAAAATTTGCAACTTGAATGGAATTAAAATTGTCGATTTTATATTCGATTATGCTCACCCGTACAATATGTGTGTTTTAAAATGAAAATTTTTATAATTTTTTTTTAAAATTAATAATTTTATATATAAATTTTTATAAATGAATGTTAAAATATTAGAACAATACTCGTTTTGAAGTTATATATATATAATTTTTCTTATCAGTTATTGTGTAGCTCTTAAAAAATTAAATACAAATAAATAATCATAAGCTAATTACCTCATTTTTCAAAATTTTCAAATTGTCTTTAATTATATGATAAACAAATTACTAAATACAAATAAAATCATTAGAGAGCAAAGTATTTTATTCAAAACAAAGGAGGGGCGACGCGTGGCTCATGCTCTTATTCATTTTTGCAAAGTGAAAAGTGAAGATGTACGGCATCTCATAGTAGAGAAGTGATTGGACCATCCATTTACCCGGTTGACTGTACACTAAATTCATAAATTTCTTTGGGAGACCCACAAAAGAATACTCGAGTTGTTTGCTTGGGCGCTACATATATATAACCAAAATGTTAAAAAATTTATTTTAAGCATGGCAAATTATATATACGTATACGTACACGTACACGTATCAATATATGACATTGCTAAATTTGTAACATAAAACGACTTAAATCACTTGTAGCAAATTCAACTGTAGGGTGTAACAAATCCAACTACAGGGTCTGATATATATATATATATATAGGTTCAAATGCACGGCATCTGCAAAACTTATAATCCCAAAAGCTTCCATTCAAGGGTCTGATAATGGCTCCTGGCTGCCGTGATCTGCTAATTGGTTCAGAAAAGGGTAGTCTGTGTATCCAATAACAGGATCATTGGAGTAGAAGGCGTCCCTATCATATCTATTCAAAGGTGCATTAAGATTAAATCTCAAAATTAAATCAGGATTTGATAGGAACAGTCGACCATAAGATACCAAATCTACATCACCTCTACTAACAGCTTGCATCCCTAGCTCTCTAGTAAATCCACCAGTGCACTTAAAAGTTCCATGAAAAGCCCTTCTCCAGGTTCTCAGGAATTGAACTTGCTCATCATTTTCATCCCCATATCATTCTGTTTGGAGTTGGAGATAAGCAAGTTTTGAGCCATGTTGTCTGGATTTCGTTGAGCCTATCAATTATTGCCAGGCCTAATTTGAGGGGGTCAGAGTCTATAGCATCATTGTAAACAACTGATGATGACATTTTGAAAGCAACTCTATCGATCCCGATTGCTGAAACTACTTCCTGAACAACCTGTACCATGAATCTGCACCTGTTTTCAATCGAGCCGCCGTATTCATCTGTTCGATTATTGATTCCATCTTTCAGGAATTGATATATAATGAAACCAAAAGCCCCATGGATCTCCACTCCATCAAAACCTGCATAGTTATGACACTATCTTTAACAAATGAGGATAACAGCAATGGCCCCCAATTTCCGCCACTGATAATAGCA
This sequence comes from Mallotus nudiflorus, assembly GCA_947683625.1. Lineage (NCBI taxonomy): Eukaryota > Viridiplantae > Streptophyta > Magnoliopsida > Malpighiales > Euphorbiaceae > Mallotus > Mallotus nudiflorus. The sequence goes on along the minus strand of CANTUR010000616.1, from coordinate 520,239 downwards.
ATATATTGTGAAACACAAAATGTCCATGAACCTGCTCGAACGGCATTGAGAGCTGCCTGGCGATAATCCTTCACCACCTCTTGTATCTCAGAGATTTCTAAGGAATGAGGCTTGGAGCATTTAGTGAAAGTCCCATCGGGCATCAGAATTTGGAACTTGTCTGAAGTGGCCTTGCTTGTTGGTGATATTGGTGCAGCCCCATTAGGTTGATAATCTAATTAGCCCGTCAAATTCATTCACCACCAAACCAAATAACAGAAATTAATTGGGCCATTTAATTAATACACAAAAACTAGACAAATGGTGACATAAGAAACAATAATGATTTCATTTATTTATGCGTACGTGAGCGAGTTTTAGTCTCAAGTTAATTGGTTGAGGTCAACCCCAAAGATTCATTGATGGCAAATGCCAATTTCTTAGGGATTGTGCAATATTTTGGTTAATAATAATTAACTTTCGTCCAACTTAAAATGTCTAAGTTGTTAAGTGAAAATATCTAATTGGTATATAAACCGAAGTGGATTAATTGGTTTTAACATAACTCTCTCACTACGCAATGAGAACAAAAATATTTCAATTAAGAATGATTCCACAAAGTGAGAAGAATGATATTTTAATTAAGAATGATTGTGTAGGAATAATGTATTTTGAATATCGGCAACAACTTTGATACCACGTTAGAAAAATGGGCTAAAAATATACTAATTAGACCTTTGTCCAATTTAAAAGCGTTCAAGCTGTTAAGTGAAAGTATCCAATTAGTATATAAGCCCTCTTAATCTAATTTATGAAACCGATGTAGAATTAATTGCTTTTAACAATAGAATTCAAATTATACATTTCTAGATGGGGTGAGGATTTTTGCACTCCACCTAATTTATATTTATACATACACTCATCATTTTACTTTTTAATAATTTAAATAATATAATTATCCTTATTCTTGAATAATTTTTTTTATTAGCTATTGTAACATTTAAATGTTTTATATTTAATTATCTTAATACATTATTTATTGATTTTTTTAAAATATTATATTAAAAAAATAAAATAAAAATAAAAACATTAATATATATTTGCAAGTTATTAATTAAAAATTGTAGATTTTTTGTTAAATTTTAAGCATGATGGATTTCATTAGTTAGTTATAAATTTTTTATAATTTTGGTACTTTTTAATTATTTGGATATATATTCTAAGATTTATTTTAATGCAATAGGTCAATATTTAAAAATTTAATTCTACTGTATATTTAATATGTAAATTTAACTATATAATTTATTTTCAAAAAAATTAATCTTTAGAATATAAAATAAATCATTAGAGAACCAATTATATTGTTCTTAGTTTATAAAAGAGAAATAATGCCATATTTGATTTTTCATACAATAAAATTCTTTATAGAAAAGTAAATATGTCTTTACAAAGCAAAATAATTTCAAAAATAAATATGTTACAAAAAGTGCAATTTCAATTTCAATTTTGGTTAACTTTTAAAATTTAATAAAATACATATTTTTGATAAATTATGTGTTTGAATTTTTCTGTTTTTTTATATTTTTTAAATTAATTAACAAAGTTGTCCTCTATTTAAAATAGCTACTTAATAATTACAATATTTTTAATATCATATTTAATTGCACTTTTTATAAAATTTTTTGTTTTATAAATTATTTTACTTTGCAAATATGTATTTTGTAATGAATTTTATTTTATGAAAAAATTAAATGTATCCTCCTATAATTATCAAATTCATTCATATAAATATATAATATTTATTTTTTTTATAATCTATTATCAATATAATTAATTATCTAATTTTTTATTCTAAATATTGAGTTTTTGAAAATAAATCATATATTCAAATTTTTGTATTAAATATACAATATGGATAATTTTTAACTTATTGTATTGAAATAAATCTCAAAAAATATATTCAAATAATTAAAAATGAATTAAAATCAATAAAAATTTATAACTAAATAATGAAATATTCAATGCCTTAAATTTTATCCTATGATAATTTACACTTTTTAGTTAATAACCTGTAATTATCAATATTCTTATTTTTTTGTAATATAAAAAATTAAATATATATTTAAGACTCAATATATCGAACATTAAAAAATAAATAAATAATACATTAAAAAAATTAAACATTAAAAATTTAAATGTTGTATTAACTAATAAAAAAGTTATTTAAGAGTAATGATAACTACGTCATTTAAATTAGGCAAAACCGTACTTTAGGCCCTCAACTTTTTGACGTTCTTCCTTTAAATCTCGATCTTTCAATTTCCATTTATATGATCCCTATATTTTTATTTTTTTCTTCTTTATGTCCTTATATTTTTATTTTTTTATACATTAAATCCCTCCATTAAAATTTCAGTTCCTGTATTTTAACATTATATCTAATTTAATCCTTGTAAAATGTATAATTGACTCCTTATATTTGTAAATTTTACTAAATAAATTTTCAAAAGTTTCATTTTTTGCCAGTTAAATCCTTATTTTTGACTTTTCTATTTTAATTATTAAAATCTTAAAAGATATATACTTTGATTAATTTTTTGGTTAAATACCCTTTTTCACCACTAAACTGTATCATTTTCGTCCATTTCACACATCAACTTTTTTTTAACCAATAGCACATATGAACTTCTATTTTGGACCAATTTCACCTATGGATGACATTTTTTTATTTTATTTTACACATCATTTGACAGTGTGGACAAATGCGTAAGCCCAAGGATTGTGAGACGCGTGGTTGGTGAAAGAAGAGTTGATGTATTAATGTGAGCTGACGTGTCTATAGATGAAATCGGTCCAAAATAAAATTTTATATGTTCAATTGGTTAATTTTTGAAGTTAATGTGTGAAATGGACTAAAGGGGAGAAAAGAGATATTCAACCTTTTTTTTTAAATAGGAACATTATATAATTGGATATTAAAAATTAAAATAAATTATTTACTAAATAAATTATAATATATTTAATAAAAATTATAATTTTTTTCTAATAATATATTTTTTAAAATATTTTTACAATAAGAATTTATATATTATATATCTAAAATTAAATTATTAAACATAAAAATTACAAGTTAATTCGCAAGCTTATATTTGAACTTGTTTGCGAGCTTCATGACTCATTTAAATTTTAGTTTAGTTAATATTCAATAATTTTAGCCAATCTTAATATAAAAATTCTAATAAATTATTTTAATTTAGCCAAGTTAATCAATTTTAATAAAAATATTTATCTAATTAAAATTAAATGAAAATTATTAGCACAACAATAAAAAACTTAAATTCATCACTAATTTTTTATTAAATTTATAATAGAAGTTCATGTGTGCAATTGGTTAATTTTAAAAGTTCATGGGTGAAATGGACCAAAAATATAAAGTTCAGGGGTGAAATGTTTGACATAGATGTCCACATGTGTCATGTCATTGCGTGTCCTTCACACGTGTTTGGTTATATTTGACCATGAGTGAAATCGGTCCAAAATAGGAGTTCATATGTGCTATGAACTAAAAAAAAAATTATGTGTAAAATAGGTAAAAAGGTTAAAATTCAAGGGTGAAAAAGGGTATTCAGCCTTAATTTTTTTCTCATTTAGTTAAAATATAGGTCAATGATTTATAATAAATTTCTATTAATAAAAGATATATATAATATGAAAAAATATGTATAATAGAAATCCAAACTAAATATATATGCTAAATATTTTTATCTATTTTGATATAAAATATTTAATTATCATTAGTATTTATACATCTAATTAATAAATTTGTAATTTCATTAATTTTTTTCACTAAAGTAACTTAATAAAACTATTAAGAATCTAAATCATTATTTTTTAATTATTTTTTTACCTAATCTACCTTTAAGTCATTTAATTATAATTTAAAACTTTTAATTTGGTGAATTAGGACTTCTATATAAATCATTTACTTATAAAAATGTTAAATAATGTTATAAATATTTTCATATTTTTGCTAATTGATAGACAAATTGTCATGACCCAAACCGGGAGTCATGATTGGCGCTAGGGAACGAAAATTTTTTCGAATCTGGAACTCATAGCAAGCCTTAAAAATAAAAGCACATGCAGTAAATAAATAAAAAGTACAACTGAATTAAAAATTACAAATTATATATAAATATGAATACTTAATATCCTTTCATAAATAAAAGATGTTCTTACAATATACTGGATACAAAGTATCAAGAATAAAATAATACTCTTCTGATACAATAACAATACTACTGTAGTTTTTAGAATACAAATCAAAGTTTAAAAATAAATTTTAAATAATCTATCTACGACAGAAGAACACTGACGAAGAGCTCTACTACTAAGATCTGACAATATAATATCTCCTAAAAAAATAATTGAGGGGGGTTAGACCTCACTGAGTGAATTATTATAATATATATGCATGCAATCTAAACTATATACAATCAGATATTCTTTTATATATATATATATATATATATATATGCATATACACGCATTTCATACAAATATCAAACTCAACTTTTATATATGTAATAAATGCAGAAAACGTTTATTTTAATACATTAATGACGAAATAGAACCTTATTTAATCATAACCTCAATCAATAATAACTCTCTAGCAATCTGACTGTTAGTGTGATTGGCCCCGAGACACTAGATCAATTGAGCTCCAGCAACCAAACTTCTCAACCACATAATTTTCAATAAATAATCAATCAAATGTCACCTCAAATAAGTTAGTAATTCAACCCTACAATTTGTCGCACCAGTACGTACTCGATCCTAGTGTTGTCCACTAGGTAGCACATTCTATTGATATCCTTCAATTAAAATTAAACATATATATGGAAAACAAATAATGCATAACAACATTCATAATAAGGAAATAAACCACATATACCAGAAATATACCTAAAATAAACTATGTGTATTTCAACTATATATATATGTAAGTAAATTCGAAATCAACCATGAAAATATACCAATTAAAAACCAATAATATACTATAAAATTCTAAGTATATATATCGAAAATATAACATGCATTTCTTTCAAAATATATAAAAAAAATATGCTAAAAATATACTTAATTATATAACATGCATATATCAAAATAAACCCTAAATATACCAAAGATATACTAAAAATAAAATATACTAAATCATTTAATACATAAATCACATTTAGACATAAAATAAAATGTAAAACCCTTATTCATGCATCCTAAATGCAATACATATATAGTATAATAACTCACTGATTCGTACTCCACGAGACAGACTCAGCGGACCTGGTCCGATAGGTTTCAGTCTCGGCGCAACTAGAAAATAAATAACAATATAATATCATAATAAACTTCTAACTTTATGCTTTTAGGATAACTATAGAAAGACTCAATCAAAATTCTAAAACTAAACTCGGACCGATTGTCACGTCTTACGAGAAATCTATCAAAAATTTGGCAAAGTCTCTTTTATAAAACGGACGTCTTCCTACAAAAGTAGGGCCGATCTTGCACTGAAAATATACTTTTAAAATCACAAAGCTCAACACCTCGGATTGAGACCTCAAACTCCACAAATTCTCCAACCGAGGTTCACAAATCACAAACCAACAATATTAAATAATAAAATAATAAAAATCATCAAAAATCCATAAAAATATTAAAAACTTTTATTTTCCCACTAAAACATAAAATTCTAATTTTTAAATAATATTTGGTAATAAAATTCATAAATGGAATAAAATTTCCCATTTTACAATTAAATTAACATAAATTGCAAATAATTATTAAAATCACAATTTAACATCATAAAAAATAATAAAATACAAAATAAACATACATGCATGCATTAAACACTAACACACTCACACAGCATATATATACATATATACATTTATAGAAGAAACGCAAAATACTATTCATATCCCATTTTTTTTTCTTTCTTTTTACAGAAACTTCCTCTTCTTCCCTTCGTGTAACCCGATCTTCAACCCTCACTGTGCCTCCCCAACGTCCAGCCAGCCATCCACCACTCCCTGTCGCCTTCCGCCGTCTTCCTCTTCCTTCCCTGGCACCGGTAACGTCCGTTTTTGGAAAGAAGCCAAAACTCCATTAAATCCAGCCAATCTTCTTTCCGACCACCATTTCCTTCGATTCCGGTGTCTTTCTCTTCCTCTTGCTCCGGTGAGTCCTAATCCAAGCTTAGTTTAAACTTAAACCTCCATTTTCTTGAGTTATGTTTGATTTTTGTTTATGGAGCATTAGGGTTTTGAATTTTTTTTAAGCTTGATCTTGATGAATCTTGCAATCTTTCTTCACAAAAGTTGTTCATGGAAGCTTAATCTACTTCCATGAATTTTTCTGTGATTTTTGGAATTTATTTTAATTTTTGTGAATTTTTGAATATTATTTTATTAATTTTCGTAAATTAATTATATAAATTATGAAATTGTGATTTTTGATGTTATTAGTGGTTATTATTAATTTTAGAGTTGAGTTTATAATTTTTGTGAATTTTTTGTAATTTTTATAATTATTTTTAGTTTATGTCAATTTTGAAAATATAGGTTAAATATATATTTTGTTAGAAGTAGTTGGTTAAATATATTCTTTTGTTGATATTATGGAGATATATGTTGAGAAAATAATTTTTGTGTATTTATATAATTTTTATTGAATTTTTGAGTATTATTAGTATTTTATGTGTATTTTTAAATATTAGGGTTAATTTGGTAATTTGGTGGTAATTTTAGTTGAATATTATGTTTAATTGATTTTTATAATATTTGAGATATAAAAATGATTTTTACAAATTATTTACTATTTTTAACTAAATAAACTAATTTTCGAAAATTGTTTTCAAATAATATATTATATATTATTTTGATAATAAAATGAGTTTTTATAACTTTTTGTTATATTATTGGGCTAATTAAGTTAATTGGATTTATAAAATGAATTTTTATTAATATTTGTGTAATTATTGGAAAAAATGGATTTTTAATAATATTATAATATTATTTGGGATTTTAATTAATTATTTGGGAAAATAATTATTTTGGTGTTTAATGTTAAATATACTGTATTTTGATATTTTGAGGGTATTTATGGTAATTATTGATTTTTAATATATTTTATTGTATTATTTGAATTTTGGTGAATTGTGGACCTCAGTTGGGGAATTTTTGTAGTTCGGGATCCCAACCGAAGGTTGTGTGAATTTCTATACTCGAATTGTATTTTTCTTGCAGGACCGGCTCTACTTTTTAGTAGAGAGATGTCCATTTTACAGAGGAGGTTCTGCCGAATTTTCGGTAGAATTCTCGTAAAATGTGACACCGGGTCAAATCTCAATTCCATGTCAGTCTATATTTTTGTAATCCTAGATCGAGTCTCTAGAAGTTTAAGTTAGAATTTATTCTGATGGTTGTTATTTTATTTTTCTAGCTTCATTGAGACTGAGACCTAACTGACCGGGCCCGTCGAGTCTGTCTCGAGGAGTTATTATACTGTATATATATGCATTGTATATATGATGCATCACTTAGGATTTTTCATTTTCATTATATGTTTTTAAAAGTGATTTAAATTATAATATTTTTGGTATATCTAGGGTTTATATTTTTATATATATACATGTTAAATAATTAGGTTTATGTTTAATACATTTTAGTATATATACATGTTTTAAATGTATATTTAGTCATAATTATTTTATTGAATGATTAGTATACTTTAAGTATATTTTCAGTATATTTTTTGTTTATTCCTAAAGAATTGCATGTCATATTATTGACTTACACTTAAATTGTTTTTAAGTTTATTTTTGGTATATTTTTTATATATTTCCAAATAAATGCACGTTTTATTATTGATTTAAACCTAACATATTAGTGGTATACTTAGGGTTTATTTGTGATATATGCATGCTAGAAAATTAGGTTATTTTTGGTATATTTGTGAACATATGTCAAACCTAAATGCATGTTTTAGTACATATACATATTTAAATGAATATTTATGCATAATTGTTTTATTAAATGATTTGTGTACTTAGGGTATATCTTTAGTATATTTAGGTACATTTTTAAGCAAATACATGTTATATTATTAAAATGGACTTAAATTGTTTTTAATTATATTAATGGTTTATCTTTAGTATATTTCATGTTTTATTTGACATATATATATACCTGAAATATACTGGGTATATTTTAGGTATATTTCTGGTATATATATGGTTTATTTTACTATTATGAATGTCATTCTACATTAATTATTTTTCGAATGAATGATTTATTTTAAATGAAGGATATCAATAGAACGTGCTTCCTAATGGGCAACACTAGAACCGTGTACGTATCAGTGCGATAGATTTAGGTTTGAGTGAGGAATTAATTATGGAGATTACAATGTGATTGATAATGATTTGATCGATATGATTGAGATATGATGTGATTAATAGTGTGATTGTTGGAGCTCGGTTGACTAAGTGTTTTGGGGCCAATCAAATTGACAGTCAGACTGCTGGAGCTCAATTGACTAAGTGTCTCGAGGCCAGTCTACTATCCATAATGGAATAAGTGACCTATTTGGATTTAAGTGAGCCTATATGACTAGAGTGATGATATGATTGATTGAGGTTACGATTAATAGGGTTCTATTTGATCCTTCATGTATTAAGATAAATGTTTTCTGCATCTATTATATTTATTAAAGCAAAGTTTGACATTTGTGTGAAATGTGTGTATATACATACATATAAAAGAATGTCTGATTGTTATGGTTTAGATTGCATGTATATATAGTATAATAATTCACTCAGTGAGGTCTGACCCCCTTAATTTTTTTTCAGGAGATCTTATATCGTCAGACCTTAGTAATAGAGTTCCTCACCGGTGTTCTTCCGTCCCAGCTATTTTATGTAAATATATATTTTGAACTCTGATTTATATTCTAGAAACTGCAGTAGTAGTGTTATTGTATCAGAAGAGTATTATTTTATTTTGATATTTAATACTCAGAGAGTTGTATCTGAACATTGTATGAATATATTTATTTATGAAAGGATTTGGAGTATTTATTTTATATATTGATTCAAAAAAAAAGAAAGAGAAGAAAAATTTTAATTATGTCGTACTTTTTATTTATTTATTGTATGATTTTATTTTCGAAAACTTGCTACGGGTTTCGGATTCGAAAGAATTCTCGTTCCCTAGCGCCGGTCATGACTCCTAGTTTGGGTCGTGACAATAAAAGTATTTATATCTTAATTATATGCATGAATTATTGTAGTTTTAAGGTCGCATGAATTATAAAATATTTGGTTAATAAAAAATTTTGGTTAATATAATTAATTATTTATTAAATTTTTATATTTTAATTGATGATGATCTAAAAATTAAATTTACCATATGTTCAAAAGTTGTATTAGTTACATATTTAATTAGAATTTTAAATTAGTGAAATCACAAATTTATTAATTTTCTATACAAATACGAACAACCATCTAAAATATTTTTGAATAAAAAATATAAATTTTTTTTGTCATTTATATATTTTAATTAAATTTGTATTATACATATTTTTAAAAATTATACAAAATTTTATCAATAGAAATTTATTAGAAATTGATCATCAATATTTTTAACTAGATAAAAAATAAAAGAATATGCATTTTAAAATTTTAACAATCAACTTAAAAATTTTAAAAATAAGGATTTGATTGATTAAAAATACGTATTGTAAGGATTTAAGTAGTATAAAAATATATGGATTCAATTATATATTTTGTAAGGACTAAATTTGATAAAGTATTAAATATAGAAAAAGAAATTTTGACAAGGGATTCAATATATAAAAAAAATAAAAGTATAAAAGACTCAATAAAGAAAAAAATAAAGGTATAAGGATCATATAAAACAAAATTAAAAAATAGTAACTTCATTAAAAAAAAGTTAATTACCCTTTCTAACCCCTGAACTTTATCCTTTTCACCTATTTTATATCAATTTTTTTAACCAATGGTACACATGAAAAAAATTTTTGGACCGATTTCATCTATGGTCAGACATAATCAAACAGGTGTGAAGGACATGCGATGACATGACACAGATGAACATCCATATCAAATATTTCACTCCTGAACTTTACACTTTTAGTTCATTTTACCCATAAACTTTCAAAATTAACCAATTACACATATGAACTTCTATTATAAATTTAATAAAATATCAGTAATGAATTTAACTTTTTTATTGTTATGTTCATAATTTTCATTTAATTTTAATTAGATAAATATTTTTATTAAAATTGATTAACTTAGCTAAATTAAAATAATTTATTAGAATTTTTATATTAAAATTGGCTAAAATAATTGAATATTAACTAAACTAAAAAAATTTAAATGAGCCATGAAGCTTGCAAATAAATTTGAATATAAGTTTACGAGTTAATTTGTAATTTTTATGTTTAATAATTTAATTATATATATATATAATATATAAATTCTTATTGTAAAAATATTTTAAAAAATATATTATGAGAATAAAATTATAATTTTTATTAAATATATTATAATTTATTTTAATTTTTAATATCCAATTATATAATGCTCCTATTACAAAAAAGGATGAATACCTCTTTTTACCCCTTCATTTCATTTCACATATTAACTTCAAAAATTAACTAATTGAACATATAAATTTTTATTTTGACACGATTTCACCCATGTACATGTTAGCTCTTATTTCACTAACCATGTGTCTTAATTCACTGGACTCACGTATTTATCTATTTTGTCAAATAATGTGTAAAATAGAATAAAAAATATCATCTATGGGTAAAATCGATCCAAAATAGAAGGTTATATATACTATTAATTAAAAAAAATTTTATGTATGAAATTAGCAAAAATGATAAAATTCAAAACCGAAAAAAAATATTCGGCAAAAACAAAAAAAAAGTTGAAAGAGCTAAATACAGTTTTTTCCTTTATATTAATAACAAGTCAAATATAGTTTAAAAAAAATAATAATAATAAGAAGTCAAAATAGAGTAAATTTATTACAAGTAGAGTGAGATTCTAGATGGTTTTAAAAAAAAAAGTAATAAAAAAGTGATCGTTTGAGGTCGTTCTGATTTAATCACAGTGAAATGTTGACGTGTCTCATGAGAAATGTTAAAGTTTTGGTTTGGGTCTTCTGTACACAGTGGATAAAGGAGGTAATAAGTAGGTCATAATCAATATTAAATGAACCAATTCAGAAGCATTTAGAAATATGATATTATAAAAGTTATAATAAAAGACGTACAGAAGAACAAATCAATAACTCCAAAATTATATATATATACAACATTTGAATCAAGAATCCAAGATGCTATTAACAACTGAAAAGAAAATTATACCCTTTAGCAGAGGGGAGATAAAGGTGCCTTCAGCAATAATCAGCCCACCAGGAGTTGACCTCTGCATGTAATACTCAGCCATCGCATCTACTGCTGTCCCATTCAACGCTCTGCATCTTGTATTGAACCTAACACAATACAATATACCTAAATTTTTTTTTTTAGAGAAATAATATACCTAAAATATTAATATTTATATATTTTATATTTTTTGTTTACCAAAATAAATTTAGAAATAATCTTTAAATTGTTTAATGAGACCCTGTGAGTCAGTCACATGCAAAGAATCAAAAGTGATAATAGAATCAAAGATAAATCTTTAACTCTTTTAATTTATTAAAAAATAATCCAATAAAACGTTGTTCTACCAAAAGCTAAAAAGCTAAAATTAAAGAAAGTAAAAGTGAATTGTTTTCAATATTTGGAAATTGTCTCCTCTTTTTATTCACTAATCAGATAGATTTTATACAAAATAAGAAGCTAACCTTTAATCTAACTGCAAGATTAGAATCCTACTCAAATACTAAAACTAATCTACAAGTGATGGGTTTACAGCCATGAGCCACGTAATCTACCCTACAATAAACTCACCAACAACCTCGTATCAAGATTATAAAAAGGGAAAACTTACAGTCTTTACCATGTTGGACCAAAACTTACAGTCACATGCTAGTTCTTTTCTTCTACTTTTTTTGTTTCTTTCAGAGCTAAATATGCCGAAAGAACTAAAAAAGAATCACACGAACCTAAAACTACATTGAAAAGCACGCAATACCGTTAATGATGAAAAAAATTGAGACTGTGAGATGATGATGATGACTACCACGGCGACAATGAATTTTTTTTTTTAGAAAATAAATTGAAAAAGAAAAAGACGAACAAAATAGAGCAACAAACTTGTAGATGATGAGTTTCAAAAGAAACATAAGAAAAAAAAGAAGATGATAATGGTGGTGAGTTTTGGTTCTTTTGTGGGCAATATCAAGGTGCCCTGTATTTTTCAAAATAGTATTTTTGTAAGGGAAAAACAAAAGAAATCATATTATTTTTATATGTTTTTTTTTTAATTGATTCATTTTCAGTTTTATATGGTTGTTTTTTTTATTGGTTCTTTTTCAATTTTATGAGATTTTTTTAGCTGTTTTTTTGGTTTTTTGATTGATTCATTTTTAATTTTATGAGTTTTTTTATTGGTTTTTTAAAATTATTTTGGCAGTTTTTTTAGTTAGTTTTATGAGGATATTTTTTTATTATTTTAGTTGGTTTATTTTCATTTTTATTAGGTTATTTTTCTAGCCCATTTCTTTCATTGTTTTTGATTGATTCATTTTCAATTTTATAAGATTATTTTGTAGTGATTGTTTCAGTGGTTGTTTTTAGTTGAAAAAATTGGTGGATAAATGTCTCCAACTTATTATGTATAAAAACCTTCTTTTCAGAGAGAAAAAAGGCAAGCAATTATAAACTAGAGTCTTTGTAACTCTTAATTAACAATTAAGAAAAAAAAAATTTGCAAATTAATTAAGAAAAGAGAGAAGAAAAAGTAAGAAAATATTTTTAAAAGAAAAAAAAAAGATTTACCAATAAAGAAAAAAGGAAAAGAGATGAGAAGAAGAAGAAGCATCAAACAAGACAATATACTTGAAAGAAAAAAAAAAGATTTGTAGATTAAAAAAAGAAAGAGGAGAAGAAGACGAAATAACAGCAACAACAAAACTACATGATTAAAAGAAAAAAAATGAAAAGAGGAGAAGGAAAAAAAGATTTGCAAATAAAGAAAAAAAAAAAAGATGAGAAGAAAAAGAAGCAAGCCTATATTTTTGAAAAGAATTAAAAATAGTATTATTGTAAAGGAAAAAAAATTAATAGTATTTTTGAAAATATTTTCCCTTTTTTAGTTATTTTAAAAAAAATGCCTTATAAAAAACCTAAAAAATTTTTAGATCAATGTAAACAATGATTTTAATAATCTAACTTGAAAGCCCAATCTAAGGGGAAGATTATACGGGTTCTTTACACAAATATCTCCAAAATTTAAAAAAAAAAATTCAAAAACTACTTTTCTAACTTTTTTCAAAATTAACTTTTAAAATTATTTTTTTTAATTTTTATCTTCTAAATATACATCACTCCCCTTAACATTCTTATTTTTAGGGTTTTTTTTTTTTCTTTTTTCTGATTTTTTCAATTTTTTTACTTTATACTTTTTTTAACGTTTTATTTGTTTTCTTTTTTTTTAACATTTTTTTCTTTATATTGTTTTCATTTTTTTTCTAAATATTTTTTTTACTCAATATTTTTTTTTACCATCTTCATTTTTTTTTCTTAATATTTTTTACTTGACATTTTTTTTTCTAATATCTTCATTTTTTTCTCAACATTTTTTTTACTAAATATTTTTTTTTTCTATTTTTACAGTGTTGATTGTTGTTGTTTTTATTATTATTTTTATTATTTTTTCATTATTAATAAAAAAAATTAAGGCCATAAATAAATTTTTTATTTTTATTAGTATTAATAATAAAAATAATATTTTTTTTTGACATATCTTATAATTTTTATTGTTTTTATTGTTATTTTTTTATTTTTAACAAAAATCAACAAATATAAATAAAAAGAAACAACAAAAACAATTGAAAACAACAATTAAAATAGCAAAAACAATAAAAATCAACAAAAACAACAAAAGATTCCAATTATTGATATTTGTTGATTTTTGTTGTTATTTATTATTTTTTCAGTTTTTTCATTATTAATAATAAAATCAAAATCATAAATCTAATTTTTATTTTTATTATTATCAATAATAAAAATAATAATTTATTTGATATATTTCATAATTTTTTTTTGTTATTTTTATTGAAAAAATAATTATTGAATACTATGGGTAATTTTTATTTTAATTAGTTTAATTTCTAGCTTTTAAATAATTATAAAAAAATAATTATTGAATACTATGCGTAATTTTTAATTTAATTAAATTAATTTTTTTTATTTTAAATAATAGTAAATTTTAAAATAAAAAATATTATTTAGAAAATAAAAATAAAATTATTTAAAATATATACAATTAAAGATAATAAATAAGTAAAAATAATTAAAAAAATGAAAAAAAGCGGAAAACACCGAAAATAAAAAATGAAAACACAGAGCTAAATCTAGAATAAAAGTGAAAACCAAAAAAGTAAAAGTGAAAGAAAATTTTGGATGTGGCTACGAAACGAAATAAAAGAGTCAAAGTTGGACACCACATGATATTTCCTCAAGATTATGCTCATATATAAACTGGCCCAACATCGAGGCTCAAAAAAAGGCCCATCTCGTGTTGTTGAAAGAATTTTTGTTAGAGTTAAATTTGAAATAAATAAATATATATATATATATATATATATCAATCGTAAAATTTAAAATTTTACCTTTTTTTGTTTATTTTTTAAAAATTCCTTATTGCTAAGAATAAATATCTAAAATTTGAGATCCTTTCATTTTTACTATAATAAATAGTTGTAAAAATTATAGAAATTAGCAGTCAAAGCGCGTTTTGAATAAATTGTAAATAATATATACACTTTAAAATTATTTAAAAATAAATAATTAAATAAATTTAATAGATTATAAATTAATCAAATACAAAAGTTAGAACTTAAAATTAAAAATTTTAATTTTAATTTTAATAATTTTATTTGATTATTTTTTATTAAAAAAACTATATATTTTTAATTAGTATAGTAATAATAATTTAATAAATAAAATAAAAGAAAAATAAAAAATATTGAAAAATTGTAGATTTTTTTACTTTTACATTTAATATAAAAAGAAAAGAATTTTTTAATTGAACAAAAGAGAAATGTTTTAAATAGCATAGAAGATATAAGTTTTGATAGAATATGAGAGTGATATTTTAAATGTAACAAAATTATAATGTTTTAGATAGACTACAACATGTTAAGAGTGCACACTTGGTAAATTCGATCGTCCAACATAGCAAAATTTTTTCAATATTTAGAATTGAACAGAACCAATCAGTTTAGTTTTTTGGTTAACTAAATAATGCAAACAAAAAAAAATAAAAAAATAAAAAGAAGAAGAAAAAAGTGGTTTTTGAGGTTTAAATTTGGGACCTTATCGATCAAAATAAACAACATTCCGCTAAACTACATATATTTTCATAAAATATTTCAATATTATCTTTATATTAAAAAATTAGTTTTTTCAATCAATTCGTTTTAATCGAATTTTACGGTTCTCAAAATTTGCAACTTGAATCGGACTAAAATTGTCGATTTTGTGTTCGGTTTTTTACTTCGGTTTGGTTATGCTCAATTGTACAACAATTGTATTTTAAAATAAAAATTTTTATAAATTTTTTAAGAAAAAGTAAAAAATTTAATAATTTCACATGTAAGTTTTTATAAATAAATGTTGAAATATGAAAATAATACTTGTCTTGAAAATGATTTTGACAGTTATATATATATTATTTTTCCTATTAAGTTATTGTGTGGCTCTTAAAAAAATTACAAATATATAATCATAAGCTAATTCCAACATTTTTCAAAATTTTCAAATTGTCTTATTTACATGATAAACAAATTACTAAAACACTAAATACAAATATAATCATTAGAGAGCAAACTATTTTGTTCAAAACAAAATATGGGCGAATAGTTTATTGTCATGGATTAGAGTTGAAGCGCAGAGTTAATTGTTGTATGGCACCTTAGATTTCTTGCATATCTAAAGGAAGCTTTCATCCATTTCCAAGGCTAACTAGTTTTGTTCTCCTATGGGCTCATCCAGGAAAGTGGAAATAACTCCCAATCAGTGTAATGCCGAGGTAGCATGTCCATCTGCAGGATAGACGACCACTTATGACACGTACTCACCACCTTATGCTGCCCCATACCACACATTAAACTTAATCAGTAAATATTTTATGCAATCCTACGTGTCACAACTAATGGTCCGGGACATTATGCTCTCATTCTTTTTTGAAAAGGGAAGGTGTACGATATCTCATAGTAGAGAAGTGATTGGACCATCCAATTACCCTATTGATTATACACTAAATTCATAACTTCATTGTTGTTAAAAAAAAAATTCATAACTTTCTTTACCCCAACAGGGTGGACCAACAAAAGAATACTCCTATTGTTTATGTGCGCGTAAACATATATATATAATTAAAATGTTAAAAAAAAAAATTGTTTCCAAAAAATTTAATTTCAACATTGGCAAATTATATATGTAATATAAAGAGACGTGTACAGGGCATCTGCAAGAACTTATAATCCCAAAAGCTTCCATTCAAGGGGCTGATAATGGCTCCTTGCTGCCGTGATCTGCTAGTTGGCTCAGAAAAGGGTAGTCTGTGTACCCAATAACAGGATCATTGGTGTAAAAGGTGTCTCTATCATATCTATTCAAAGGTGCATGAAGCTTAAATCTCAAGACTAAATCAGGATTTGATAGGAACAGTCGACCATAAGACACCAAATCTACATCACCTCTACTAACAGCTAGCATTCCTAGCTCTCTAGTAAATCCACCACTGCACATAAAAGTTCCTTGAAAAGCCCTTCTCCAGGTTCTCAGGAATTGAACTTGCTCGTCATTTTCATCCCCATAATGTTCTGTTTGGAGTTGGAGATAAGCAAGTTTTGAGCCATGTTGAGTCTGGATTTCGTTGAGCCTATCAATTATTGCCAGGCCTAATTTGAGCGGGTCAGAGTCTATAGCATCATTGTAAACAATTGACGGTGACATTTTGAAAGCAACTCTATCGATCCCGATTGCTGAAACTACTTCCTGAACAACCTCCACCATGAATCTGCACCTGTTTTCAATCGATCCGCCGTATTCATCTGTTCGATCATTGATTCCATCTTTCAGAAATTGGTCTATAATGTAACCAAAAGCCCCATGGATCTCCACTCCATCAAAACCTGCATAGTTATGACACTATCTTTAGCAAATGGGGATAACAGCCATTGCCCACTAGTTCCGCCAGGATAACAGCAATATATTGTGAAACACAAAATGGCATGAACCTGCTCGAATGGCATTGAGAGCTGCCTGGCGATAATCCTTCACCACCTCTTGTATCTCAGAGATTTCTAAGGAACGAGGCTTGGAGTGTTCGGTGAAAGTCCCATCTGGCATCATAATTTGGAACTTGTCCGAAATGGCCTTGCTTGTTGGTGATATTGGTGCAGCCCCATTAGGTTGATATTCTTATTAACCCAAATAATAGAAATTAATTGTGAAGTTTCATTAATACACAAAAACTAGACAAACGGTCACATAAGAAACAACAATTATTTCATTTATTTATGCGTATGTGAGCAAGTTTTGTTTCAAGTACTTGAGGTCAACCCCAAAGATTGATGGGTGGGAATAAAAAATCAGGAGTTCATTTATGTCAATTCCTTATATATTGTGCAATATTTTAACTAACAAGAAAGTCATATAATTTAAATTTTAATTAACTATATAAATAATAATTAATTTTACAAATCAACAATTACATAATTCAAACCATATATTTTTAGATGATCTTACTTTTTGAGTTGACCATAGTGAAATGTTCATGCGTGTCAAGACAAATGCTGGAATTTTGATTTGGGTCTACTGTACATAGTGGATAAACCTGAACTAATTTGGAATGCACAATCAATATTAAATGAACCAATCAAAAAGCATATAGAAATACAGATCAATTAAATCTAAATTCATATTTTCTATAGCATATGATAAAATTAACTTTACCATGATGAGATGCACGACCAACATGCCATAATTGGCAGAATATGAAGCTCCCTTTGTCATGAACTGCTTTAACCACTTTCTTCCATTCTTCCACTTGCTCATCTGTGTAAATCCCAGGCACATGAGGAAACCTGCAGTTTCCACACACTTAGACATAAACAAAACTTATAAAAGAACAAATCAATAACTCCAAAATTATATATATATATACAACATTTGAATCAGCAAGAATCCAAGATGCTATTAACAACTGAAAAGAAAATTATACCCTTTAGCAGTAGGGGAGATAAGGGTTCCTTCAGCAATGATAAGCCCACCAGGAGTTGACCTCTGCATGTAATACTCAGCCATCGCATCTACTGGTGCCCCATTCAACGCTCTGCATCTTGTCAATGCCGGAAGCACCACCCTGCACTCACCCACGACTATATATATTAAAAACTGCCCCCTCCCTCAAATTTCATAACAAATAAAAGAAACACTTGGACGAGTAATAGTCTCTGCAGAGAGCAAAGAGATGTGTGTGTGTGTATGTATATATATAAACTGGCCTGTGTGAGAGGTTGAACTTGCTGCCCATGTTGTAAGGAGCAAAAAGTGAGGTCTCATTTTGTTCTGTTTCAACCATGATTCTGTTGATTGAAGCTGTGTTATGGTCCTCGTGTATTTTTGGATTTGTGGTGGTAGACTGGTGGCTGAAGTTATCTTTATAAGAGAAGAGTAGAGCACAGGGCTTTTTACCGATTTAGGGTTAAAAAAGAATTTTTTTTTTTTTTTTTTTATCAATTTAGGGTAATTTCCAAAGTATTTTTGAATTTGGGATAAAAAAATAATAAAAAAATAAACTTATATCCTCACTTTTAGTAATTGAAATTGACAAATCATTTCTATCAATTTGATTGATGTTATTATTTAAAAAATAAAAATAAAACTAAAGGAACTCCGTCAATAAAGGTAATAGACTTGTCAGTCTTACAAGCTTATGATAAGTCTGCCAATTTTAAATTAAAAAAACAACACATCTCTGCTAATTGAGTAGGCAAATCTCTGTCAAAAAGTATGATAAAGCACAGTCCCTCACTCACGGAGTTCCTTATAACTCTGCCAACTTCTTAATTTTTTAGCTGCTTATTATGATGTGATGCTCTATTACTATTATTACTATTATTATTATTATCTTCTGAATTTTTATTAATTATTAATTTAAGTGTGAGATTATTTAATGTTAATTATTATTTAATTATTGATGAGATTATTATATTTGGTGTAGTTTTATTTAATTTTAATTAGTTGTTAAGTGTATATATATATTGGGGAGATTTAAATTTTAAAAATATTAGGTATTATTTTTAAATTTAAAAGATGATTATTTTGTATAAAATTATGTATATATATAAAACCAATTTTTCTTTTTCTTTTTCTCTTTCCTTCTTCCTTTTCTCCCTTTTTCTTTTCTTACCCTGCAATCTAACAGCACTACTATTGCCAACCACTGTCCAACTACATCACCGTCACCTATTGACGTTGCCAAGCTGCTTGATGACACTAGCACCTCCAGCTTCCGGTGAGACTCCTCTCTTTCTTCTTTTCTTCTCGATTTCGTTTGTTGCCGGGTTGCTCAAGGGCTTGCCGGCGACGATTCTGGCCACTCCAGTTGCCACCACCGGTCGTGATTGGAACCTCTTCCTCCGTACTTCATTTCCCCTCACTCAATTTGTCTGGGTAACTCCGGTAATGACCTTAATTTTATGAATTTATATTTAGGTTAATTTTGATTATTTTGTGAATTTGTATTTAGGTTAATTTTGATTATTTTGTGAAATTGAGCTTGAATTTGATTTAATTATACATAGTTGCTCTGAGATTATATGTAATTAAGGTTGAGATCTAGCCAATGATGATTTTTAATTATTTTTATGATTTTTTGAGTTTGAGTTACTATTCACATAATTGTTCCGGCCCGGAAAATTTTATATTTTTATTAAATTCTATTAATTATGTAGAGTAAACTTTGTTAAAGAAGTTTGTGAAAATGTGTATAGAATTTTAATTATGAATTTTTAAAAAATATGTGCTTTTGAGAAAATATTAGAAATTGGTGAATTATTTGATTTTAATTGAAATTATTGTTAATTATGTTGTTTTAGACTATTTTTAAATAATAGAGGTGTAAAAATAATTTTTTATAATTATATTTCAATTATTAAGTATTTAGTAGTTATTCTGAGAAATATATGAAAAATAAATGTATTTATTATTTTTGAGCCTAAATGTAGTTGAAGTGTGTTTTCGTGCAACAATGACTCTACTTTTAGTAGGGAGATGTCCATTTTATAAAGAAGACTCTATCAAATTTTCGATAGATTTCTCGTAAAATATGACATCAAGTTTGTGTTGGTTTTGAGAGTTATTTAAGTTGAGTCTTAGATCGAGTTTTCTCTAGAAATCTAGAATATATAAGATTAGAATTTTATCCTAATTACTTTATTATTATTTTTCTATAGTTGCACTGAGACCGAGACCTACAGGATCGACCCAGTCGAGTCATTTTAGAGGAGCGCACTCCACCAATGAGTTATTATTATATATATTCATTGCTTGTAGAGATATTATTAGCATCCACAATTTTTTATAAATATGAATTTTATTATGTTATGTTTGCATATATATAAAAGTGAATATTTATTTGTATAAAATTGGATGTTGTTCATATTTAATATATTATTATTTTTTTATTTATGAAATGTTATTTTGGAGGATAGTTGTAGAACTTACCACTTAGTGGGTTACACTATGGCTGTTGTGTAACAGTACGTTAGATGTTAGGCTAAATTTTTATTGATATGAGATATGATTAAATTGATTATTGAGATTTGTGGTGAGAGAGTGGTGTGATAGCAGAAGCTCGGTTGACCTAGTGTCTTGGAGCCAATCATGTTGGTATTGAGACTGCGAGAGCTCGGTTGACTTAGTGTCTCGGTGCCAATCTACTGTTAAAATTGAGAAAAGAAATATTTTTGGAATTAAATGAGCTTGTTGACAAGTGAGGTTCAGTGATCAAAGTTGCTGAATATTTTAAGGTTCTGCTCTTGTCCTCCACCTAAATCCTTCTGCATTTATTTATTTGTTGTGAAATGTGATTTTGAGCATCTATATGAAATGCATGTACAAAAAAAATAAATATAAATATAAATACATAAATATTATTGTACTGATGCTTGAATGTTAATGTCCTTAGGTTGCATGCATATATATAATAATGATTTACTCAGTGAGGTCTGAACCCTCTCAATTATTTTTTAGTATCCTTCTCATCAGACCTCTCATAGTAGTTCCCTTCATCGGACCTTTTCTTCTCTAGCTGATCTATGTAAACTTTTAATTATCCTTATCTTGTATTGTTAGACGCTGCAATAGTATTGCATACTTGTTGTATTCTCTAGTTGTTATTAATGATGGTTATGTATTTTTAATATTGTAAAATATTTTTATTAAGATATTATTTATGGAGATTCTTTTTCATTATTAAAAGTTTTAATTCTGAGCATATTAATGGTTATATTTTATTAAGTTTTTATTTTAAGGCTTATTACGGGTTTCAGATTCTCCTAAATTTCTATTCCCCAATGCCGATCATGACTTCCGGGTTTGGGTCATGACAAAGTTGGTATTGGAGTCTAGGTTTAATATGGTTGGACCTAGGTTACTAGATTTTGAGTTTTCTTTGAAGCTACTGCAACAATTACGTTTGATTATGTCTTTGAAAGTCTTCATTGCTTTAGAATTATGCGTAACCATTAAGATTTCTATTTTTGTCTGAATTGCGTTTGTGTTTATTCTTTTCAGAATGAGAAGGAAAGCACGAGTCGCTCCACTAGTTATTAAGGCAGAGGATGAGGAGTCCTACCAGGATGAGATTCTACTTCCTGAGCCACCGATTAAGCATAGGGGTAGAGGTAAAAGTAAACCCAGAAGAGTAGTAAGTTGCTGTAAACAGAGAGAGTTATAGGATGAGGAACTTTCAAGCCAATATTTTAAGGGAGATGTTTTTGCACTAGGAGTTTAGCATGGTGCAACAATTATACCCCAGGCTATAGCACCTTTACAGCCTCTTTATCAGCAAGGAGTTCATGGTATGTCAAACCCAGAGGCAATTTTGTTCTACACCAGAGTCGACAGGATTTCCTTTAACAGGACTTTAAACCCGCTCAATTTTCTTCACGTGATTGAGTTGAGGACTCAAACTACATACACTGAGTATCAGTGAATTCTGATTATTAAGTTTTCAGTTGAGGAGTGTAATATCCCGTATTTTTAAATATTTTAATACTGTACCGGGATATACAGTGTTAATAATTTTTGTATATATATTACGATATTTTTACGAGGTTGATAAGTATTTAAAATCTGTTTTAATTATTGTGTATTATTTACAGTGCTTTACGTAAAATTTTCCCGAGACTTTTATTTTCGAGGAAATTTTCACGTAAATAATTTATTATTAATTATATTAAATATATTTTTGAACTTGCATGAACTCATATGTATTTTTAAAATACTAAACAAAGCCTATGCGTGTAAATATTTATTTAATTAGGGTTTAACATATTACCCTAATATTTTACTAATTAATTAATTATTTTATTATTATTTTATTATTTTTAATTAATATTAAATTTTAAAATATTAAATATTAAGTGTGTGGATGTGATTTTTTCAAATATTTTATTAAAATTATTTTTTTTATTATTTTATTTTTTCTTTTTCTTTTCTTTTTCTTTTCTTTTCTTTTCTTTTCTTCTTCCTTTCTCTTCTTCCTTCCCGTGCCCGATCACCCACCACCGCTGCAACTGCCGTTCCCCTACCGTCGGTGTGCCGCCAGCAGCTCCGCCTTCCCCAGCCAGCTGCTCCGCCTCCCCAAGCTCCTTCCCCGGCGCCGGTTAGCTCCCATTTTCCCCATTTGGCCGAAACTTACTCTCCTCGCCGTCGACCATGATTCTAGCCACCGTTTTTGACACCGCTGGTCTCTTTCTTCTCCTTGAGCTCCGATGAGTGTGATTCTAGCTTTGGTTTGAGCTGAAATGGTCTTGATTTGCTTAGGTTTCAAATTTTTGATTTCAGCCATATTAGGGTTTTTGATTTTTTTGAGCTTTTAATTGATTGATTCATGAAAAATCCCTTCAAAAATGTTGTTCCCCTTAGCTTAATATACATGTATGAATTTTTTTGGAATTTTTGGAGATTTTTTGGATTTTTGGGTATTTTTGAATATTTTAATATTATTTTCTAATTTTCGGAAATTAATTATTTAAATTATGAAATTATGTTTTATGGTAATTATAGGTGTTGAAATGAATTATAGGAATTTATTTGGAATTTTTATGAATCTCTATGTATTTATTTTGAATTATTGAAGTTTATGTAATTTTGGGAAATTAGGGTTAATTATGTTTTTAATTGAAATTAACTGGTTAATTGAGTTTAATTATTGATAAATATGTTGAGAAAATTAATTTTGGATAGTTATACTATTTTTGGTGAATTTTTGAAGTAATTTTAGTATATTTATATATATAAGGGCATTTTGGTAATTTTACCCTAAATTGGCCAAAAATGTAATTTAATTGGTTTTAATAGTTATTTAAGGTATAAAAATGATTTCTACAAATTATTTAGTATTTTTAACTAATTAAAACTATTTTTCGTGAATTATTTTCAATTATATATATAATATACGGTTTTTCTAATAAAATGAGTTTTTATCGATTTTTACAGTGTTTTAAGGTTAATTACGTAATTTCTACGTATAAAATGTATTTCTGTGATTTAAGGGTATTTTTGATATTTTCAGAATTATTCTGTGATTGTGGACCCCGGTCGGTAGACTGTAGTTTGGAGTCCAACCGAGGGATTGTGGTTGAGTGTTGAGCTTGTTTTTTGAAGTGTGTTTCTTTGCAGGGTCGGCTCTACTCTTTGAGTAGAGAGATGTCCATTTTACAGAAGAGGTTCTGCCGAATTTTCGATAGAATTCTCGTAAAACGTGATGTCCAGTCGAACCCTAATCCTGTTTCTGTGTTTAATATTCTAGATTGAATTCTAGGATTTCTGTTAGGGTTATTATGATTTTTGTCGTTATTGTTTGTCTAGTTGCGCCGAGACCGAGGCCTAGTGGACTAGGCCCGACGGATCCATCTCGTGGAGCGCACTAATTTATGAGTTACTATACTATATATATATGCTTTAGGATGCATGATTTAGAAATATATGTTTTATTTTGATTAAAATGCATAGATAAGGTGATTTGTATTTAAGTATATTTTTGGTATTTATTAAATTATATGCATGTTTTGTTAATAAATTATATTTAAAATGTTTCTAAATATATTTCTAGCTTCCTTTATAATTTGATTGGATTTATTAGACGTATATATACTCAAAATATACCTGGTTTACTTTTGGTATATTTCCGGTATATATATGGTTTATATTGTTATTTTATTTAAATTCATGCATCATTTATTTGTGAATGGATGTTTTATATTTATTAATGAAGGATATCAATAGAACGTGTTACCTAGTGGGCAGTACTAGGACCAAGTACGTACCGGTAAGCCTATAGTATTTAGGCTATATTACTAACCATTTGTGGATATTGATTGAATATGATTATTTGATGTGTGAGATATGGTTTGGAGGTGTGATTGCTGGAGCTCGGTTGACCAAGTTTCTCGGGGCCAATCACACTGGCAGTTAGACTGCTGGAGCTCGGTTGACTTAGTGTCTCGGGGCCAGTCTACTATCTAAATAGATTAAGTGGATATATTTGGATTAAGTGAGCCTGTATGGCTAGAGTGTTGTCCAACACTGATTGAGGTTTCGATATCATAGTGTTCTATTTGATCCTTCATAAAAGATGATTTTCAATAAAATATATATAAAATGATTTTATTGCATCTGTGTGTATTTGCCTGTATATATACATATTAGATATATACTGTTGACTGTATGCATTGTCATTTAGTGTGTATGTATATATATTATAGTAATTCACTCAGTGAGGTCTGACTCCCCTCCGTTGACTATTTTTCAGGAGAGTCAACATCTTCAGACCTCAGTAGCAGGCATGTACGCCGGATTTCTTCCGCCCCGGCTTCTTTGTGTAAACTGCTTACTTGAGTCTTATTTTTATAATCTAGACATTGCAGTAGTGGTAAATTAAATTATGGGATTTTATGTATTTTATATATATGAGATGAGATTTAATTTAAATCCAGTTGGTGAAAATACTATTGTGATATTTATGATTTTCATTTTCGCTACATTTGATATTGTTATTATTATTATTGCATGTTTTATTTTATTTTTAGGCTTGCTACGGGTTCCGGATTCGAAAGAATTCCTGTTCCCTAGCGCCGGTCATGGCCCTGTTTTGGGTCGTGACAAGGAGCCAGCGTTAGATTGGCTTGTTCAGGTCTTCCAGCCCCATATGCCTATATTAACTAAGGCTCAATTTAGAGAGTGATTCATATGATGATTCTGCCTAGAGCTGATGTAGATGAGTTACAGGCTCCAGCTGATAGGTATTTCCAGAGGCAATAGGTTGATAGAGGATTACACTAGAGAGTTTCTTCAGTTGTCCAGATATGCCAAAGACATGATGAGGAATCAGTAGTTTGCTGTAACCACCTAGTTACTGGATTAAATTCTGCATTCATTGGGATTCCTACTGTTGGCTTAACTCTCAAGTCGATGATTGAGCTAGCTCAAGAGATCGAGCTTAGGCTTATCAAGTAGGAAGTTATGCCTGACTGCTATCAAATGGGAGGTACCAAAGTAGGAGGATATTAGGATACTCTATACCTGACATTTCAGATTGGCTCTAGTAGTTAGCCCAAGGGATCTATTCAGCAAGGCTAGAGACTCCAATAGAGAGTCCACAAAAGTAGCAAACATAGTCATAGTAGGACTCGTAGACCTCTTAGATTCGGTTCAGGTGCTACCAGCAGTAGTAGCAGATAGATTCTGGATACATTAGCATAAAATCTATAGCTTGTGCTTGTTAAATGTGTGGGAGAGTCCATTAGGGACCATGTTACATGGCTTTGGGGGCATGTTTCTAATGTGGACAGACGAGACATTTTGCCAGATTATATCCTTATTATGGTTTTCAACAGCAGTTTCCTAGTCATCTTCAACTAGCATAGCTCTAGCTCAATTTCGGCCATCGCCATTTCAGTACCTAAGCACTTCTCAGTTTGTTGCCAAGTAGGGGTGAGGCATAGGGGGTAGTGGTAGTGCTAGAGGATTTGGATAGGCTTCTACCAGCCAATAAGGAATTAGAGGCCATGCTAGAGTCTTCACTCTTATGCAATAAAAACCTCAGGCATTTAATACAGTGGTACCAGGTACACTCCTAGTTTGTTTTATTAATGCTAGAGTTTTGATTGATTCGGGTGCTACCCATTCTTTTGTGTCTCATGTGTTTGCTTCAAAATTGGGTTGGCAAGCTGCGAGGATGGCAATTCTTTTATTAGTTGCCATGCCTCAAGTGATTTTTTGGACACCAATGTGATTTTTCTTGGGTGTCCTATATTGGTAGAAAGTGGAGAACTACCTGTAAACTTGGTGTTACTCTATGTAATAGACTTCGATATAATCCTAGGTATGGATTGGTTGTCTCAGCATTATGCTGTTGTGGATTGTCATAGTAAAGAAGTAATTTTTAGAATTTCAGATGTAGAGGAATTTAAGTTTATGGGTGATAAGAATACTGTACCTTAGAATCTTATTTCTGCTATTACAATAAGGAAGATGCTGAGAAAAGGGTGTCAGGGATACTTGGCATTGGTTAGAGATACTTCAGCAAAATCGACATCCATCTTAGATGTTCCTATAGTATGTGAGTTTTTGAATGTCTTCCCTGATGAATTACCGAGTTTACCACCTCATAGGGAGATTGAATTCTACATTGATATGGTTTCAGGTGAAGCTCCTATCTCTATGCTGCCTTATGCGATGGCTCTTATAGAGTTAAAAGAGCAATTATAAGATTTGCTAGACAAGGGTTTCATAAGACCCAGTATTTCTCCTTAGGGTGCACCAGTCCTGTTTGTGAAGAAGAAGATGATACTCTAAGACTGTGCATTGATTACAAAGAACAAGGTGACTATTAAGAACAAGGTGACTATTAAGAACAAGAATCATCTTCTAATGATATGTGATTTATTCAATCAGCTTCAGGATGCATAATTCTTTTTTAAGATCAGCTTGAGGTCTAGTTATCATTGGTTATGGATCAGTGAAGCTGATATTTCTAAAATGACATTTCGTACTAGATATGGCTATTATGAGTTTTTGGTGATGTTCTTCAGGTTAACCAATGTGTTAACACCCTTCATGAATATGATAAATAGGGTGTTTAAACCATTTATGGATTAGTTTATAGTAGTTTTCATTGATGATATATTGGTGTATTCAAGGAGTATGGAAGAGCATGTGTAGATGGCAAGGTTCAGCACGTGTCCAAGATTTTAGCAACCGCGATATTGTTTGAGCTCAGGGCTCTAGAGAACACACTAATCATTGTCACAAAGATATGGCGTGGAGATGAGGAGTCGCCACCCGGGGTAATGACTGGGACAAATAAAAAAGGTGGTACTTGATTCCCTAAAAGAAAGCTAGCACCAAAACCAGGAGATTCTAGATACAAAATACCAACTTCTTTCAGTCTTGTATTCATTAAGAATTACTTTATGAATTATTATCTTATTCTCTATTTACATGCAACTTCATATAAACCTTAAAAACAATCAACTCCAAGGCAAACTAGTCATGAAATATACAAGTAAATAATGCATTCAATAAATCACATAATCCCTAAGTTAGTCTAATTTACATGGATTTTAAATAAATGAGTTAAATCTACATGTTTTAAATTATAAGTGAACCTAAAGACCTAATTCCTTTTGATTTTAATTAAATGAACCTAAGTCTACTAATTTTAATTATAAATATGACCTTAAATCTACAAATTATGGAATATTTAAATTAGTGGGTCTAATTCTACCTGTTTTAATTCTATGGTGATTTTAAATCTACAAATTATGAATAAAAGGGTCTTAAATTAAATGGGCTAAGTCTAAACTAATTAAATTAAATTAGGTGGGTCTATGTCTAATTGACTAGATGAGCCTAAGATATTTCTAACCTAAAATCTAATTAATTATGAACCTAAAAATATATTTTAATTAATTAAACCTAATTAATTATTAAGTGAGATGGGCTAAAAGAATTACTAAACTTAAATAAATAAATCAAAGTCTAAAATGGGCTTAAGGCCCAAAACACATAAAAATAATAAATAAGCTCAAAAACAAATAAAAACATAAAAGCAATTAAATAAGATCAAACAACTAATTAAATTAATCTTTACTAAAACCCTAATTTTATTATCAAGCAACCTAAATTAATCTACTTCCTCCATTGATTTTAAATAATTACCTAATTGAAACCTAATTTTACTAATCAATTGAATCAAAATAAACATGCAACCACATACATAATTTCACTATTGGGGCTATTACAATAAATAATAAAAAAAATAAATACACCCAATAAAAATAAAATAAAGCAACAAATAAATAAAAAATAAACTCTAGAAACTATGTCTCTACAAAGTTTTATCTATGGTTTTCCATGGACTTCTCATGAATTCATCCTTCCAAATATGATCTCCATGAGTTTTCCTCCATAATGACCACAAAAAATAAAAAGATAAAATTGTAATTAATGAATAAATTATGATAATAACACGAAAGAAAAAATAATAAATAATATAAAAATAAAAAAGAAATAAGAAGATGAGGATGATGCTTATGAATGATTTGGGGTGGTAGTTCACTGTTCTTGATAAATTTTCGAATCTTTTTCTTTAAAAATTCTCCACGAATCTTGAATTAATTATTAAATTAAAAGGAATTTTTTGCAGAAAAAAATAACTCAAAAGAGAATAAAAAAACTAATTCAAAAACGTTTCTTTCTTTTCTTTTTCTTCCCATCTCTCTCTTCTTTTTTCTTCCTTCTCTCCTTTCCTCTTCACCGTCCCCCTCTTTATATAGTAGAATTAGAAAGTCTAACCCTAATCCTAATATGATTCTAATTCCTAAAATATAAGATTAATACTTAAAATTATATTTAAGAATTTTAAACCAGTTACGACTGAGATAATTAGGAATTTTAAACCAATAACACTGAATTAAAAATAGGAAAACAGAGACAGAAGAATTCAATTCCGACTGAAATTGGTGTAATTCTGATCGGAATTATGTAATTTTAATCGGAATTACATAATTCCGGTCGGAATTATAGAATTCTGACATATATATATATATATATATATATATATATATATATATATATATATATATATATATATATATATATATATATATATATATATATTTTAAACATTTAATTACAAAAAGGCCCCTAAAAGAATTTAAATTTTACAATTAGGTCCTAAAAAGAACTTTGCAATTTAGTCCCTGAAAACGTTAAATCCTTCCTTTAAAAGCCACATTTAAACCCTTAGAATTTTTAAAGATTAAGTATCGAAGATATTTTCATCACTGGAGTCCTTCACTGCATCCATAACACATCATCCCGAAATTGGGTGTCTATAGTTACCCCCCTTTATTGTAGTTTGCTTGACAAATTGCGGCAAAGCAAAATAGCACCCAATTTCTAAATTGAAAGTTAGGATACTTACCTACTCCTTAAAGTTTCTGCTTATGAATTTGCTATACTCGAACGTATAACATTTCAAATGTTATATTATACTTGGTCATATGATGTTGAGTATTCTAGGTTGTATAACCTCGAGTGAATGAAACACATTATACTCGATCATACAATGTTTGACATTACTCGGACGTATAACATTGAATTAAAAAATTACATCATACTCGGTCTTATGATGCCGATTACACTCGGTCGTATAATCGATTGGGGATACATTGTACTCGGTCGTACAATGCTGACTACACTCGATCGTATAGTCTAATTTGAAAAAAGGCATCACACTCGGTCATGTGATGCTGATTATACTCAGTTGTATAATCGATTAAAGATACATTGCACTCGATTGTACAATGCTGACTACACTCGGTCGTATAGTCTGATTTGAAAAAAGGCATCACACAATACTCAGTCATATAATCGATTGAAGATACATTGCACTCGGTCGTATAGTCTGATTTAAAAAAAGACATCACACTAGATCGTGTGATGTTGATTATACTTGATCATATAATAGATTAAAGATACATTGCACTCGGTCGTACAATGCTGACTACACTCGGTTGTATAGTCTAATTTGAAAAAAGGCATACTCGATCGTATAATCAATTGAAGATACATTGCACTCGGTCATACAATGCCGACTACACTCGGTTGTATAGTCTTATTTGAACAGGAACATCACACTCGGTTGTATGATGCTGATTATACTCGGTCGTATAATCAATTGAAGATACATTGCACTCAGTCGTACAATGCTGACTACACTTGGTCGTATAGTCTGATTTGAAAAGAAACATCATATCGGTCGTATAATGCTGATTATACTCGGTCATATGATTAATTGGAAAAAAACATCATACTCGGTCATATGATGCCAATTATACTCGATCGTATAATCAATTGAGGATACATTGCACTCGATTGTACAATGCCGACTACACTCGATCATCTAGTTTATTTTGAAAAGGAACATCACATTCAGTTGTATGATGCTGATTATACTCGATCGTATAATCGATTGAAGATACATTACACTCGGTCCTACAATGCCGACTACACTAGGTCGTATAGTTTGATTTGAAAGGAACATCACACTCGGTCATATGATATTGATTGATTATATGATTATGCTGTAATCCATAATTGCTTATGATTAGCTGCAACCCTTCCATTACTCACTTTCAATGCTAAAGTCCATAACTGCTCGCGATTAGCTGCAACCCTTTTATTGCTCACTGATGATGCTGTAGTCCAAAACTGCTCGCGATTAGCTGTAACCCTTTCGTTACTCACTGATGATGCTGTAATTTATAATTGCTCATGATTAGTTGCAACCCTTTCATTGCTCACTGATGATATTGCAGTCCAAAACTGCTCGTGATTATCTACAACCCTTTCATTGCTCATTGATGATACTGCAGTCCAAAACTGCTCTCGATTAGCTACAACCCTTTCGTTGCTCACTGATGATGTTGTAGTCCAAAACTGCTCATGATTAGCTACAACCCTTTTATTGCTCACTGATGATGCTGTAATCTAAAATTGCTCGCGATTAGCTATAACCCTTTCATTGCTCATTGATGATGCTGCAATCCAAAACTGCTCGCGATTAGCTACAACCCTTTCGTTGCTTACTGATGATGCTATAATCCATAATTGCTTGCAAATTGACTGCAATACTTTCATTGCTCGCCTTTGATAATGCTACAGTCCATAACTGTTCACTGATTTTTATCTTTAGTTGTTTGAGTCGAATGCTTTGGATTCTTTGTGCTGACTAATTAACACTTTTGTTAACTGACTTTGAATTTTACTGTGTTGATTGAATTTGCAAGTTGAGTATGCCCCCTTCTAAATTTGAAATTCCTACAGAATTTTTGAAATTAGTTTTAACAAGATGGATGTACAAAAGTACATTATTATTTTGAAAATTTATAAGAAAATTCATCACTTTGCACGAGATAACATGTACTTAACCAATCTCCTTAATTTTGATCCTCATGACTATCATTTATTTACCATTCGCAAAGGGAAAAGGCATCATTAACCATTTTATGCTGAGAGTATATTTTTACCAAGTGAAGAGCTTACTTCCACACCTAAATTCAGAAAGAATCTACTAGACAAAACTTATGGTATTTGAGTATAAATGGATCAAATTCTAAATATTAAAATAGTCTTTAAATTATTTTTATGGTTTCCTTCCTTATCCGAGTATTCCCCCGCCTTTCTTATATTACTCAGCGTGGATACCATTAGAAAGGTCCTTTTGATACTTATACTCATGTAGGGCATTGGAGTAAATAGAGTAATTTTTTGCATGGTCCTCTTTTAGTATTCCCCTGCCTTTCTTGTATTACTCAGCATGGATACCGCTAGAGGTTTTATGTTGATACTCTTACTCATTTTTTAGTATTGGAGTAAATTATGCTTGCTCTTTTTTCTATTCTCCTCTTAGTATTCCCCCGCCTTTCTCGCATTACTCAGCGTGGATACCGTCAAGGGATTTTATACTCATACTCATTTCTGAGCATTGGAGTAGAATATATGCATATTTATTATTCAAAAGACTGAAAAGATACTTTGAAATTCAAGTAATTTCTGCTTCATGTCCACAGATTTTGTTTTTGCATTTTCGTCCCCTCCCCTCGTTTAGGTGCAAAGTAAGCATTAGATTGATTAGAGTTTATAAACTCTCAGCACAAAACTGTTAACTACTCATCTGAATTCTGTGAGGCTAATAAAATAAAGCCACTATGATCAAAAGTCATAAGATAGGCTTTCTGAACATGATGTCATGAAGTGGATGAATTTCCTTTCAATTTTTTGAATTTTATGATTGAGATGGTTCTTTATTATAAAATCTAAGGAATAGAGTTCTGTTACTTCCCCTTTTTATTATCTTGATGAGTGTTTTCTGTGCAAGATGATACTTCTGATGAATGATTAGCATTTGCAACCTTTCTCATTCTCATTGATGTATTGGTTCCTTTCACCTTCTTCATTCTCTTTTATTTTTCCCTACACAAAATACCATAAGTTAGTATGGTCTATTCACAAGTGAATAGATTTTGTCAAAATGCAGTGTTATTCAGGTTTGCATTCTTCCCTTTAGATTTGTCTCTGATTGTAGGGTTATGATACTTCACTATTGAAGTTGAGGCTTTAGGCTGCATTTGTATTTTTTCCATTCCGTTAATGCTATAGTAAAGGGCTTCATTCCCTTCCCAACATTTCCTACAAAAGAAAAGATTTTGGAGTTAAAGGTTTTTATTTCATAATCAAATAATTTTTCAGAGTGCATTCGTCTTAAGTTTTGAGTGCATTCTTGCTTTTTTATGGCCAAGTGCATGTATCACTAGCATATTGAATCTGAGGAGCTTGAGCATCCTATCTAGCCTCTTAAAGTTTCTAGGATAATGCTTCTTGGTAGTGTCACTCCTCTTATTTTCATTCTTTCAGATGTTTCACATGCAGATACTTTGACTACTTTCCTATTCTTCCAACACTAATTTCAAACATTAGTAGAAGAGTATTTGCACGATCTTGTCTAGGCTCAAAGGCTTTTATTATACAAAAAAAGTGTTTCACAAAATATGTATGCAAGTGTATGCATGCTATATATGATATGCATAATCCTAATAGGTCTCCTGTTTGGAACAAAGCCATTCATCAATATTGAATGATTTGTTGTTGGTACTTGTATTATTGAAGCTTCTGATATGATTCATCGGACTGATTACTAGGCTAACAAGTAGGGTCCATGGCTTTACAATAAAGCTTGTGATTAATCGATGCACTGTTGAACTTTTCTTTTTGTTGTTGTTTTTTCTACATAATGATTGAGGTATTAGCTCTTACACTTCAACATCCATCTTCGCTCTTTAAATGCAAACACCATTTGCCCCCTGAGTTGTATTTTCCCCCAATTCCATTCTGGATTCGTTCATGTTATTCTAACAGTCTTTTTTCATTTTTATGTGCAAGAGACCCAGTTTGTTCACTGTTGTTATTGATCCTTTGACTTATTAACCCTATTGGTTGCAATCTCATACATTGGAGATATAGAGGAATGGGTAAACTGACCGAAGCGAGTTCTTAATGATGAAATCAACTGGACTTGCACTTTGAAGAACTTTTGAGCAGAATATGAAGCTTGATATTGATGCAATGATTGATGATAGTTATAGGACAAGACTTGCAATGCAAGTTATTGAGCCATTTGAATTCTCAAGGTATAAGGGGACCCTAGGCTTATAAGGAAAATTACAAAGGAAACATAACTAAAATTGTAATCTCATAGCTTTGATTTTAGCTTTCATTATGTAATGTCTTTCCATTCAGATACTTATGCAATATGATAAAGACAACTATGCGATATTTAACAAAAATCTCCAATTCAATTTTTTTTTCATTTATTAAGGCAAAAATGAGAACATTCATTACATCACATGACACAACTCCTATAATCAATTAATCCTAAATTTTTCTCTCTAATTTTTCACCTTACTATTCTTTTTCTTTTTCTCTCTATTTTTTTTCTTCTCTTTTTTATCATTCTTCTTATTTTTCCTTAGATTTTTCTCTCTTTATGTCATGTGATATAAGACCATTCTTTAAGTTTACATTTATGCCCATACTGACTGAATCTAATTGAATTAATTTTTTGTTAAACATGCAAATGCGATCACAATGCGTAGTACCATCAGGATGCATATTACATAAGTGAGCATAATTAGAATGTCTATCATCGATCACAAGTTCTAAGGAAACTAAAATTTTTTCAAAGAAGACAATAAGAAAATTTATTTCCTATTCTAGATGCTCAGGATGCTAAGTCTTATGGTGGTTGTCCCCCTTCAGGTGGCTGACATAATAGCTATTCTTGCATTTCCTCATCCTTGTTGTCTTGTACCAGGTTCTCAACAATCCATTCCTTATAGATCCTACTCTCATTCATACTGGGCATATTGACAGGTTCCTTTGCATTGAGGTAATACTTTCCATATCCTTTTTTGATGAAACTCTCATTCAGTGGTTTTGCTTTCTTTCCATCCTTCCACACTTCCACTTTATGTGTTTTATTATCTTGCATCTTCTTATCATCAGAGTCCTTACTCCATCCTGTAGGTATAATTGACTCGAAGGGTATGTCAAAAGAAGGTGGTTTAGTGTAAAACACCTTGTAGTCAAACTTGCCTAAGGGCTAACCTAATAAGTCTTTTGCTCTTTTTGGTGGATGCTCGAGAATATCAGGCTCTTCTTTTACTGGCTTATCATCAAACTCATCTTCCCAGCCTGAAGGCTTAATTGATTCAATAGGGATATCAACGAAGGGTGGTTTTGAGTAGAATACTTTGTAATCAAACCTGCCTGAGGGTTGGCCTAGTAAATCTTCCACTCCTCTCTATGGTTGTTTAAAAGGTTCTCAATTGGGTATAGGGTTAAGGTCCTTGAAGGAGCTTAGAACTTCTTCTTCGCTAACCCCTGAGTTGATCATCATGGTGGCTGGTGGTGGAACATTTTGGTAGACTAGGAAAGGGTTGTTTCTAGTGTTTGGGTTAGAGTTGGATTTTTCAGGGTCGGTGATTTTTTCGGAGTCTATCAGGTTTTGGATCTCATGTTTTAGGTGGATACAATTGTCTGTGAGATGGCCAACAGTTTAGTGGAATTTACAGTAACTGTTAGTATTAAAAATAGGGAGGTTGGAGTTTGGTGGTCTAGAAGAGGTTAAGGGTCTAAGGAGGTTTTTTTGGATGAGACGGTCTAGGACTTTGGATAAGGGTTAATTGAAATTTGAGAATCTCCTAGGTTGCTGGATGGCATGAACTCCTATGACTTGGCTGGTATTTCCTTGTTGTGTGCCCCCAGTTGGGTAATTTCTCACTCTAGTGTTCGTAGTGGCCTTCTTTTTCTCATTTTCGATCTCTTTAGCCTGTAACCCATTATCATAAAGGTCCATGAATGTCTTGGGGTTCATCATTTATAACCTCTCCACTAGGATAGGTGACACATTTCGAACTATCATCCTAACCTGATCCTTCTCTGCCAATTTGTTCTTTATCATTCCCTCCTTATTCATGAACCTAGTTAGAAAATCTGAAAATCATTTATTGGGCTTTTGCTTATTTAGTTCTAATTCTCTTATGGACACCTCAAGCCTAGTATTATAGTCATATTGTTTTAGAAAAGCAGTGCATAACTCCCTCCAATCTTCTCGAATAGACTTCTCTAACCCATGATACCAATTAACAGCCATACCCTCTAAGGATAGTACAAATAGCTTAGTAACCACAAACAAAGGAGCCTTAGTGGTACTCATAGTAGTTGTGTATTGACTGAGATGAATTCTCGGGTCCCCAGTACCATCGAACTTCTATAGCTGTGGCATCTTAAATTTATCAGGTAGCCTGTCTTCCTCAAATTGCATCACATCATCAAAGTCAAACGGGTACCCTAGGCCTTGTCCCCTTATTAACTCCTCTATCTTAGATATCTTCTAAGTTAATGCCTTCATCTGTCTGGATTCTAACTCTTGAACTTGCTCAAGTGATTCCTTTTTCGCTTTTTCAATCATATAACTCTCAACATCATCCAGTTTCATTTCCTTAGTATTGTCATTGTTAACAGGTAGTGGACCCATAGCAGGTGGGTTGGCTGTAGCAGGTGGTGTAGCAGTAGGAGGTGGTGGCATCAGTCCCTCTAGAGTTTGTCTTAACTCATCTTGCATCATTGCTCTTATATCATCCATCAGTGCTCCTTTGACATCTTTTAGGGTCTAGTTTTCTCTCTTTTGTTGTTCCATTCTTTCAGTTTGTTCAAGTTACGTATCTTCTAAATAGAGCGAATTAATAGGGCTCTTTTCCAGTTTGCTAAAGATCTCTTTCGCGATCGATTGGGGGCTTGAATAAGTTCTCACTAGTCTGCCACCTTTTCGACTCCAAACATAGGAAGACCCGGATGAATTTATGATGGCTGAAAGATAAATTGTTAATATGATGCATGAGATGCATGTATGCATGATGCATGTGCTATGTAATAAGTAGTAAGTAACAAGTTAGGTATACATACATCCTTCTAACCTTATTCCTCCTGCACACGTATTCAATGGCGAGTCTCTTCTCCTAGGATTTTTGGTCTTGGTCTTAATATCAATAGGGGATATCAAGGACTGATGCGCATGCCAAATCTCTCAAACCAATAGAAGCACAGAAATAACATTTCTAGGTGTAAAAGATCAGCCCAATCTTTATTAACTAAATGGGCTTCTAAAGTATGGGCTTGGGCCTTTACAGATAGGAATACCTCATGGTAACATTTATAAGCAATTCGGGTAGATCCTAGGGGAAATAACTACGCCATTACATGTGGTTAGGGTTTGGTAAAAGGTCGAGGTTCCCTTAGCAAGATGCCCTCCTTTATGGACTTTGAGTTACAGGCCAAGGTTAGAGGGGCCCGACATCCTTTGTAAACTTGAAAGAAGACTACCCCCCTTAAGGACTTGGGTTACAGGCTCTGTTCAGATGAGCTCGGTAATCTCTCTTGGACTGAGTTAAAGCTAAGAGTGATGGTTAGCCAATCTACAACCCCATAAAGCTAGTGGAATCATGGAATCATAAACCAACGCCATCAATTAATAGGGACCTGCAAAATGAATGCAAGAATAAAATAATAATTAATAAAATAATTCTAAAGAACATAAGCAGAATCAATATCTCTTATCCCCAGTGGAGTTGCCATTGTAGACGGCGGGGTTCAGCGTGCGTCCAAGATTTTAGCAACCACAACACTGTTTGAGCTCAGGGCTCTAGAGAATACACTAATCACTGTCATAAAGACTTGGCATAGAGATGAGGAGTCGCCACCCAGGGTAATGACTGGGACAAATAAAAAAGGTGGTACTCGATTCCCTAAAAGAAAGCTAGCACCACAAACAGGAGATTCTAGATACAAAATACCAACTTCTTTCAGTCTTGTATTCATTTAGAATTACTTTATGAATTATTATCTTATTCTCTATTTACATGCAACTTTATATAAACCCTAAAAACAATCAACTTCAAGGTAAACTAGTCATGAAATATACAAGTAAATAATGCATTCAATAAATCACATAATCCCTAAGTTAGTCTAATTTACATGGATTTTAAATAAATGAGTTAAATCTACATGTTTTAAATTATAAGTGAACCTAAAGATCTCATTCCTTTTGATTTTAATTAAATGAACCTAAGTCTACTAATTTTAATTATAAATATGAGCTTAAATCTACAAATTATGGAATATTTAAATTAGTGGGCCTAATTCTACATATTTTAATTCTAAGGTAATTTTAAATCTAAAAATTATGAATAAAAGGAGCTTAAATTAAATGGGCTAAGTCTAAATTAATTAAATTAAATTAGGTGAGTCTTTGTCTAATTGACTAAATGGGCCTAAGGATATTTCTAACCTAAAATCTAATTAATTATGAACCTAAAAATATATTTTAATTAATTAAACCTAATTAATTATTAAGTGAGATAGGCTAAAAGAATTACTAAACTTAATTAAATAAATCAAAGTCTAAAATGGGCTTAAGGCTCAAAACACATAAAAATAATAAATAAGCCCAAAAATAAATAAAAATATAAAAGAAACAATTAAATAAGATCAAGTAATTAATTAAATTAATCCTTACTAAAACCCTAATTTTATTATCAAGAAACCTAAATTAATCTACTTCCTCCATTGATTTTAAATAATTACCTAATTGAAACCTAATTTTACTAATCAATTGAATCAAAATAAACATGCAACCACATACATAATTTCACTATTTCCACTATTGGGGCTATTACAATAAATAATAATAAAATAAATACACCCAATAAAAATAAAATAAAGCAATAAATAAATAAATAATAAACTCTAGAAACTATGTCTCTACAAGGTTTTATCCATG
Source organism: Mallotus nudiflorus (assembly GCA_947683625.1). NCBI lineage: Eukaryota > Viridiplantae > Streptophyta > Magnoliopsida > Malpighiales > Euphorbiaceae > Mallotus > Mallotus nudiflorus. The sequence continues at coordinate 481,286 of CANTUR010000616.1, read as the reverse complement.
ATTTTCCATGGACTTCTCATGAATTCATCCTTCCAAATATGATCTCCATGCGTTTTTCTCCATAATCAACACAAAAAATAAAAAGATAAAATTGTAATTAATTAATAAATTATGATAATAACAAGAAAGAAAAAATAATAAATAATATAAAAATAAAAAAAGAAATAAGAAGAAGATGATGATGATGCTTATAAATGATTTGGGGTACTCCTTAGATTGGTAGTTCACCATTCTTGATAAATCTTCGAATTTTCTTCTTCAAAAATTCTCTAAGAATCTTGAATTAATTGTTAAATTAAAAGGAATTTTTTGCAGAAAAAAATAACTCAAAAGAGAATAAAAAAACTAATTCAAAAATGTTTCTCTCTTTTCTTTTTCTTCCCATCTCTCTCTTCTTTTTTCTTCCTTCTCTCCTTTCCTCTTCATCGTCCCCCTTTTTATATAGTGGAATTAGGAAGCCTAATCCTAATTCTAATATGATTCTAATTCCTAAAGTATAAGATTAATACTTAAAATTATATTTAAGAATTTTAAACCAGTTAGTACTAAGTTAATTAGGAATTTTAAACCAATTAAAATTGAATTAAAAACAGGAAAACAGAGACGGAAGAATTCAATTCAGACCAAGATTGTGTAATTCTGATAAGAATTATGTAATTCTAATCGGAATTACATAATTCCGGTCGGAATTTCAGAATTATGGAATTCGACATACACACACACACACACACACACACACACACACACACACACACACACACACATATATATATATATATATATATATATATATATATATATATATATATATATATATATAACATTTAATTATAAAAAGGCCCCTGAAAGAATTTAAATTTTACAATTAGGTCCTAAAAAGAACTTTACGATTTAATTCCTGAAAACATTAAATCCTTCCTTTAAAAGCTGTATTTAAACCCTTAGAATTTTTAAAGATTAAGTATCGAAGACATTTTCATCATTGGAGTCCTTTGCTGCATCCATAACACATCATCCTGAAATTAAGTGTCTACAGCATATATATCACTTGAGGATAGTGCTACATACACTGAGGGAGCATCAACTTTATGCTAAGTTCTTAAAGTGTGATTTTTGGCTAGCAAGTGTAGCATTTCTTGGGCATATAGTGTCTAAGGATGGCATTCAGGTTGATCCATAAAATATTAAAGCCGTGTCTGAGTGGCCTAAACTGCCAACAATCATTGAGATTCAGAGTTTTTTAGGTTTGGCTTGGTATTATAAGAGGTTTATCTAGGATTTCTCAAAGATTGCAGCACCTATGACCCACTTGACTTAGAAGGATGTGAAGTTTATATGTTCAGACGCATGTGAGAACAACTTCCAACTATTGAAGGAGAAGTTAACTATAGCTCTAGTGTTGACTTTGCCTAATGGAGTAGACAAGTCCATAATGTACTGTGATGCTTCCATAGGTGGGTTAGGTTGTTTGTTGATGTAGAATGGAAGGTTAGTGGCTTATGCTTCCAGGCAATTGAAGAAGCACAAGCAGAACTATCCTACTCATGACTTATAGCTGGTCATTGTTATTTTTGCTCTTAAGATTTGAAGGCATTATCTGTACGGGGTAACATGCAAAATTTACTTTGACTATAAAAGTCTCAAGTATATCTTTTAGTAGAGAGATTTGAATCTCAAATAGAGGAGATAGTTGGAACTTTTGAAGGATTATAACTGTAATATCTTGTACCATTCAAAAAAAGCTAATGTGGTAGTAAATGCCTTGAGTAAGAAGTCCTCAGGTAGTCTTGCTCACATCAGTGTGGAGAGGAGACCGTTGATCTAATAAATGCACAAGTTAGTAGAACAAGTGTTGATAATAAAGATAACCAAGTCAGGAGGATTATTAGTTTAGTTTAGAGTTAGATTAGTATTGAGAGACAGGATCAAAGTAGCTCAGAGCTAAGATCCTAATTTGGTTGAGCATATGAAGAAAGTTCACGAAGGGGAGTTCACTGATTTTAGCCTCGATGATGAAGGTGTGCTATGGATCAGTGGGAGGTTGTGTGTTCCTGATATGGATAATTTAAGAGAGAAGATATTGAAAAAAGCTCATTTTGTAATCTACAGTGTACATCCTAGTTCCACTAAGATGTACTACAATATTAAGGATCTTTATAATGAAGAAAGATGTAGCTGAATTTGTTTCTAAGTGCTTGACCTGTCAGTAAGTGAAAATAGAGCATCATAAGCCTTCTAGGAAGCTTTAATCTCTTTCAATCCCTAAGTGGCAATAGGAGAGAGTCACCATGGATTTTATGATAGGATTGCCTTATTCAAAAGATAGATATGATTCCATCTGGGTGATAATGGACAAGTTGACTAAGTTAGCTCATTTTCTGCCAGTTAAAGCTACTTTTTAGTGGCCAATTTGGCTAGGCTGTACATCAAGAATATTTTGTGTCTTCATGGGGTGTCTATTTCTATTATTTCTGATAGAGGGTCAGTGTTTACCTCTTAATTTTAGTAAAAGTTGCAAGAAGCGGTAGGTACCAGGCTTGATTTTAGTACTACTTTTCATCTTCAAACAGATGGTCAGTCTGAGAGAATGATCCAAACACTTGAAGATATATTGAGAATGTGTGTCATGGATCTTACAGGCAATTGGGATAATTATCTGCCATAGGTAGAGTTTGCTTATAATAACAACTACTATAGTAGTATTGAGATAACACCATATGAAGCTTTGTATGGACAAAAGTATAGATCTCCTTTATATTGGAACGAAGTTAGGGAAAGAGAATTAACTACACCAACAATTAACCAGGACGCATTCGAGAAAGTTGCTTTAATCATAAAAAGATTGGAGACAGCAGCTAACAGACAAAAGAGCTATGCAAACTGAAAACATAAGGATGTGGAATTTCATGTTAGAGACTATGTATTTTTGAAGGTGTTACCAATGAAAGGTGTTAAAAGATTTGGCAAGAAGGAAAAGTTGGCACTAAGATACATAAGACCTTTCGAGATATTTGAGAGAGTTGGCATGATTGTATATTGGTTGGCTTTGCCTTCGAATTTATCCCAGGTGCATCCAGTGTTCCATGTGTCGATGTTCAGAAAGTATATTTCGGATCCTTCGCACATTTTATAGCCCTGGAGTGTGAAAGCAAATGAAGATCTGACGTATGAGGAAGAACCTATGGCCATTATTGACTATCAAGTTGGACAGTTGCGTTCTAGGAAAATTCCGATGGTGAAAGTCTTGTGGAGGAGTAATAATGTGGAAGAGCATACGTGGGAGACTAAGGCTGAGATGCGGGTGGTATATCCTTATTTATTTCCTTGATAGATTTTATACTCCTTTTTATTTATTAAAATTCAAGGATGAATTTTTGTAAGAGGAGAAAATTGTTATGACCTGAATTTTTATTAATTATTAATTTAAGTGTGGGATTATTTAATATTAATTATTATTTAATTATTTATGAGATTATTATATTTGATGTAGTTTTATTTAATTTTGATTAATTGTTAAGTGTATATATATATTTTGGGGAGATTTAGATTTTAAAAATATTAGATATTATTTTTAAATTTACAAGATTATTATTTTGTGTAATATATATATAATCAATTTATCTTTTTCTCTTTCTTTCTTTCCTTGTTTTTTTTCTCCCTTCTTCTTTTCTTCCCCTGCAACTCGACAATACCACCATTGCCAGCCACATCTGTAATATCCCGTGTTTTTAAAAATATTTTTACACTGTACCGAGATATGCAGTGTTAATAATTTCTGTACATTATATGATATTTTTACGAGTTAATATGTATTTTAAACCTATTTTAATTACGGTGTATTATTTTCAGTGTTTTACGTAAAATTTTCCCGAGACTTGCATTTTCGGGGAAATTTCCACGTAAACAATGTAATATTAATTATTTTATATATATTTTCGGACTTGCATAAACTCATGCATATTTTTAAATTATTAAATAAAGTCTGTGTGTGTATATTTATTTAATTAGGGTTTATTATTACCCTAATATTTTATTATTTATTTATTATTATTTAATTATTTTATTTATTATTAAATTATTAAAATTTATTATTTTATTATTATTTATTTATTAATATTTAATTATTTTAATTTATTTTATTTTTTTATTTTTTTCTTTTTTTTCCTTTTTCTTTCTTTTTCTTTTTCTTTCCTTTTTCTTTCTTTTTCTTTTTCTTCTTCTTCTTTCCTCTCGCGCCCGACGCCCGACCACCATCCCTCACCGTCTGCAACTCCGGCCACCTACCGTCGGTGTGCCTCCCGGCTTGCCACCCGCCGTTCCCAGCCGTCCTCCGCCGCCTCCAGCCCCTTTCCCCGGCGCCGGCAGCTTCATTTCTTCCTCTTTTGGCTGAAATCTTCCCTTCGCCGTTTCTCCCTCCTCCGGCCATCATTTTCGACACCGCCGGTCTCTTTCTTCTCCTTGAGCTCCGGTAAGTGTGATTCTAGCTTTAGTTTGAGCTAAAATGGTTTAGATTTGCTTAGGTTTCGATTTTTCCAATTCGGTCATATTAGGGTTTTCGATTTTTTTGAGCTTCGAATTGGATGATTCATGGAAACTTCCTTCACAAATGTTGTTCCTAGTAGCTTAATCTACATGTATGAATTTTTGTAGAATTTTTGGAGGTTTTTTGGATTTTTAGGTATTTTTGAATATTTTAATATTATTTTTTTATTTTCGGAAATTAATTATTTAAATTATGAAATTGGAGTTTATGGTTGAATTAGGTGTTTAAATGAATTATAGGAATTTATTTGGAATTTTTATGAATTTCTAAGTATTTATTTTTAATTATTGAAGTTTATGGAATTTTGAGAAATTAGGTTAAATGTGTTTTTATTTGAATTTAATTGGTTAATTGAGTTTAATTATTAATATTATTGATAAATATGTTGAGAAAATTAATTTTGGATAATTTTATGATTTTTGGTGAATTTTTGAAGTAATTTAAGTATATTTATATATATAGGGGTATTTTGGTAATTTTACCCTAAATTGTCTAAAAATGTAATTTAATTGGTTTTAATAGTTATTTAAGGTATAAAAATGATTTCTACAAATTATTTGGTACTTTTAACTAATTAAAACTATTTTTCGTGAATTATTTTCAATTATATATAATATACGGTTTTTCTAATAAAATGAGTTTTATTCGGTTTTTACAGTGTTTCAAGGTTAATTATGTAATTTTTACCTATAAAATGTATTTCTGTGATTTAAGGATATTTTTGGTATATCTGGAATATGTTCTGTGTTTGTGGACCCCGGTCGACAGATTGTAGTCTGGAGTCCGACCGAGGGGTTGTGGATTTTTGTTGAGCTTGTATTTCGAAGTGTGTTTCTTTGCAGGGTCGGCTCTACTCTTTTGAGTAGAGAGATGTCCGTTTTACAGGGGAGGTTCTGCCGGATTTTCGGTAGGATTCTTGTAAAACGTGATATCCAGTCGAACCCTAATTTTCGATTCTGTGTTTAGTACTCTAGATTGAATTCTAGGATTTCTGTTAGGTTTATTCTGATATCGATTATTTATTTCTTGTTTAGTTGCGCCGAGACCGAGGGCTAGTGGACCAGGCCCGTCGGACCTGTCTCGTGGAGCGCACTAGGTGAGTTACTATACTGTATATATATGCTTAGGATGCATGATTTAGAAATGCATGTTTTATGTTGATTAAATATGCATAAATAATTTGATTATTTCTTAAGTTTATATTAAGTATATTTTCGGTTTATTTTTGGTATATATTAAATTGTATGCATGTTTTGTAAATAAAATATATTTAAAATGTTTTTAAATATATTTCTAGCTTAAGTTATAATTTGATTGAATTCATTTGATATATATATACTCGAAATATACCTGATTTACTTTTGGTATATTTCCGGTATATATATGGTTTATATTGTTATTTCATTTAAATTCATGCATCATTTATTGTGAATGAATGATTTATATTATTAATGAAGGATATCAATAGAACGTGCTACCTAGTGGGCAGCACTAGGACCGAGTACGTACCGGTACGCCTATAGTATTTAGGCTATATTACTAACTATTTGTGGATATTGATTTGATTATGATTATCGATATGTGAGATGTGGTTTGTGGGTGTGATTGCTGGAGCTCGGTTGACCAAGTGTCTCGGGGCCAATCACACTGGCAGTCAGACTGCTGGAGCTCGGTTGACTTAGTGTCTCGGGGCCAGTCTACTGTCCATATGGATTAAGTGGATATACTTGGAATAAGTGAGCCTGTATGGCCAGAGTGTTGTTTAACACTATTTTCTGAGGTTGCGATATTCTAGGGTTCTATGTGATCCTTCATAAAAGATGATTTTTAATAAAACATATAAAAATGATTTTCTGCATTTGTGTGTATTTGCCTGTATATATATTAGATATATATATACTGTTGATTGTATGCATTATCATTTAGTGTGTATGTATATATATTATAGTAATTCACTCAGTGAGGTCTGACTCCCCTCCGTTGACTATTTTTCAGGAGAGTCAACTTCCTCAGACCTCAGTAGCAGGTCGATACGCCGGATTTCTTCCGCCCCGACTTCTTTATGTAAACTGTATACTTGAGTCTTATTTATTTTATCTAGACACTGCAGTAGTTGTGAATTAAAGTGTTGGATTTCATGTACTTTATTTTAAAGAGATGTATTATATTGAAACTGGATTTGTATTAAAGATTATATATATCTATGTGATGAGTTTTGAATTAAATCCAGTTGATATGGATGATATTATGATTTTTATTTTCCGTTGCATATTATACTGTTACTGTTATTATGGCATGCTTTATTTTATTTTTAGGCTTGCTACGGGTTCCGGATTCGAAAGAATTCCCGTTCCCTAGCGCCGGTCATGGCCCCTGTTTTGAGTCGTGACAAAGTTGGTATCAGAGCGGAGTTCTGTGTCAGGGCTTAGTTATGTGAGTTGTGGCCCTAGTTTTAAAAGTTGTGTTTTTCTGTTGGACTACTGCAGTGTATTAGGTTCGAGTTTGTCTTGATAAGTATTCCTTGTTGTAGTTTTCAGCGTTATTCCTCCGTTGTCTGTTTTGTCTGAATCTTTCCATTTGTCTTTTCAGAATGAGGAGGCGAGCGCGTGTCGCTCTACCGGTCGTTGAGGCCGAGGATGATGAGTCTTTTCAGGACGAGGTTTTACCTCCTGAGCAGCCAGTTAGACGTAGAGGTCGTGGCAGAGGTAGACCTCGAGGAGCGGCAGGTCGCCGTAGGCAGAGAGAGTTACAGGACGAGGAGCCTGTTGAGCCTGAGTTTGATATTCCTATTCCTCCAGTTGTTTAGCCTGCCTATCAGCAGGGTATGTCTGACCCTGAGGCAGCTTTATTCTATGCCAGAGTTGGTAGGATTGCTTTTGATGGTACTTCTGATCCGTTAGATTTTCTGCATGCGATTGAGACTAGGACTCGGACTGCTCATACCGAGTACCAGCGGATCATGATCGTTGAGTTGTCTGTCGAGGGACCAGCTCTAGATTGGTTCATTCAGATGATCCAGCCTTATATGATGACGATGTCATGGGCTCAGTTTCGAGAGCGGTTTATGAGGAGATTTTGTCCAGAGCCTCTTTGTTTAAGCTATCGTCTTCGTCTGACTAGTATTTCTCGTGGAGATCGATCTGTAGAGGAGTATACCCGAGAGTTTCTTCGTCTGGGTAGATATGCTGAGGATCTGATGCGAGATCAGTATTTCGCGGTTACTACGTATGTTACTGGTTTGGGTTCTGCTTTTGCTGGTATGCCTACAGCAGGTCTTACTCTCGAGTCTGTGATTGAGCTGGCTGAGGAGATTGAGCTGAGATTAGTTAGGCAGGGAGCGATGCCTGATTATTACCAGCTAGGAGTTCAGTCGAGTGGATCGCAGGCTACTCCGTATTCGAGTTTTCATGTTGGTTCGAGTAGTCAACAGCGAGGTTCGACTCAGCAGAGTCAGAGACAGCAGCAGCGAGTGCATCGGAGCAGTAGACATGGCCGTGGAGGTCAGCGTAGATCATTCAGATTTGGGTCAGGTGCTTCGAGCAGTAGCAGTGGTCGTAGTTTTGGATCAGCGGCCAGCGTTTGTCAGACTTATGGTAGAGTCCATCAGGGACCGTGTTATCTGACACCGCTGACATGTTTCAGATGCGGACAGACAGGACATTTTGCCAGATCGTGTCCTTATTCCGAGTATCAGCAGCAGTAGATTTCGCGATTCCCACAGTAGTCGATTGCTAGTGTAGCACCCATGCCATTTCAGTTACCACCAGCCCAGCATCAGAGTTCTACTCAGTTTGTTCCACAGCAGAGTCGTGGTAGAGGTACGAGAGGAGGTGCCAGAGGTGTTGGCCAGGCTTCTACCAGTCAACAGGGAGGTCGAGGTCAGGCCAGAGTTTTTCATCTGACTCAACAGGATGCTCAGGCATCTAATGCAGTCGTGGCAGGTATTCTTTCTATTTGTTACCTGGATGCTTGGGTTTTGTTTGATCTGGGTGCCACGCATTCGTTTGTTTCTCCTGTTTTTGCTTCTAAATCTTGTTGGCAAGCTTTGAGGATGGCTTTTCCTTTGTCTGTTGCCACTCCTCTGAGCGATTCCTTGGACGCCGATATTGTTCTTTCTGGTTGTCCAGTTCTCGTGGGAGATAGAGAATTACCCGCTGATTTGATTTTGTTGGATGTGATGGAGTTTGATGTTATTTTGGGACTGGATTGGTTATCTCAGCACTATGCCGTGGTTGATTGCAGGAATAAGGAGGTGATTTTCAGAATTCCTGGTGAAGAAGATTTTAAGTTTGTTGGTGATAGGAGTTCAACACCTCAGAATCTTATTTCTGTTATTACGGCTAGGAAGTTGTTGAGGAAAGGTTGTCAGGGATATTTGGCATTGGTTAGGGATACGTCAGTGGAGAAGTTATCACTCACAGATGTTCCGGTTGCTTGTGAGTTTCCTGATGTTTTTCCCGAGGAGTTGCCAGGTTTACCACCTCACAGAGAGATTGAGTTCTGTATAGATGTGGTACCAGGTACTACTCTTATATCTATGCCACCCTATCGTATGGCTCCTGCAGAGTTGAGAGAGTTAAAGGAGCAGTTGCAAGAGTTGTTGGATAAAGGTTTTATTAGACCTAGTGTTTCTCCTTGGGGTGCACCAGTCCTGTTTGTGAAGAAGAAGGATGGTACCCTGAGACTGTGCATTGACTACAGAGAGTTGAATAAGGTGACAATGAAGAATAAGTATCCTCTCCCGAGGATAGATGATTTATTTGATCAGTTACAGGGTGCACAGTTCTTTTCTAAGGTTGACTTGAGGTTGGGTTATCATCAGTTGCGGATCAGTGAAGCTGATATTCCTAAGACAGCGTTCCACACTAGATATGGCCATTATGAGTTTCTGGTGATGTCTTTTGGTTTGACTAATGCACCAGCAGCTTTTATGGACCTGATGAACAGAGTATTCAGACCGTATGTGGATCAGTTTGTGGTAGTCTTCATTGATGATATACTAGTATATTCGAAGAGTATGGAAGAGCACGTATATCACTTGAGGATTGTACTACAGACACTGAGAGATCATCAGCTTTATGCTAAATTCTCGAAGTGTGATTTCTGGATGGAGAGTGTTTCTTTTCTTGGACACATAGTGTCTAAAGAAGGTATTTAGGTTGATCCACAGAAGGTTGAGGCAGTATCTGAGTGGCCTAGACCTACTTCGGTTACTGAGATTCGGAGTTTTCTGGGTTTAGCCGAGTATTATAGGCGGTTTGTGCAGGATTTTTCCAGGATAGCAGCCCCTATGACTCGCTTGACTCAAAAGAATGTTAGATTCGAGTGGTCAGAAGCTTGTGAGAATAGTTTTCAGTTGTTGAAGGAGAAGTTGACCACAGCGCCAGTATTAGCTTTGCCTAATAGTGTGGATAAGTTCACAGTTTACTGTGATGCTTCTAGAATTGGTCTTGGTTGTGTGTTGATGCAGAATGGAAGGGTGATAGCCTATGCTTCGAGGTAGTTGAAGAAGCATGAGCAGAACTATCCTACACATGATCTTGAGATGGCTGCAGTGATCTTTGCTTTGAAGATTTGGAGGCATTATTTGTACGGGGTGACTTATGAAATATTTACTGATCACAAGAGCCTTAAGTACATTTTCCAGCAGAGAGATTTGAATTTGAGGCAGAGAAGATGGTTGGAACTGTTGAAGGATTATGATTGCGAGATTCTTTACCATCCGGGTAAAGCTAATGTGGTAGCAGATGCCTTGAGTAGGAAGTCCTCAGGTAGTCTTGCTCACATCAGTGTTGAGAGGAGGCCATTGATCCAGGAATTGCAGTTGTTGGTGGATCAAGGTCTGATGATGAAGATCAGTAGATCAGGTGGACTGTTAGCTCAATTTAAAGTGCGATCTGTACTAAGGGATAGGATTAAAGCAGCTCAGAGCCGAGATCCTATTCTATAAGAGCTTGCAGAGAATGTCAGAGCAGGGAAGTTCACTGATTTCACACTTGATGATGATGGTGTGTTGTGGATCAGTGGTAGATTGTGTGTTCCTGACGTGAATGATTTGAGAGAAGAGATTTTAGAGGAAGCACATTCTACAGCCTATAGCGTTCATCCAGGTGTTACTAAGATGTACCACAGTATCAGAGATATATACTGGTGGGATGGATTGAAGAAGGATGTCGCCGATTATGTTGCTAAGTGCTTGACGTGTCAGCAAGTGAAAGCCGAACATCAGAAGCCTTCTGGGAAGCTTCAGCCTCTTCCTATTCCCGAGTGGAAGTGGGAAAGGATAGCTATGGATTTTGTGGTCGGTTTACCTCGTTCGAAGGATGGATACGATTCCATTTGGGTGATTGTTGACAGGTTGACGAAGTCTGCACATTTCTTGCCTGTGAAAGCCACATATTCAGTTGCTAGATTGGCGAAGTTGTATGTGAAGCATATTGTGTGCCTTCATGGAGTACCTGTGTCCATTGTGTCAGATAGAGGTTCAGTGTTTACTTCTCATTTTTGGCAGAAGTTGCAGGAAGCGATGGGCACTAGGTTGGATTTCAGTATTGCTTTTCATCCTCAGACAGATGGTCAGTCTGAGAGGACGATCCAGACACTAGTAGCCAATGTGGTACTCGTCAAAAAAGCAAATGGGAAGTACAGGATGTGTGTAGACTACACCAACCTTAATCGAGCATGCCCTAAGGACAGCTACCCATTACCCATGATTGATCAGCTCGTCGATTCCACCACTGGCATGACTTATACAGTTTAGTCGATGCTGCACAAGGTTATCACCAGATTCCGATGAAGGAAGAGGATTAGGAAAAAATGACCTTCATCACTTATGAAGGGTTGTACTACTACAAGGTGATGCCCTTCGGATTAAAAAATACTGGAGCCATGTACCAAAGAATGATGAACCAAGTCCTTCAAGACCAGATTGGAACAAGCATAGAAGTATATATGGATGACATTATCATCAAGAGCAAGCACCCATAGCATCACCCAACAGACGTGGATTAGGTTCTCTAGCTACTGAGCAAATCCAGGATCAAGTTGAATCCTGATAAATGCATCTTTGGAGTCCAGTCAGGCAAGTTCCTGGGGTTCATAATATCTCACCGAGGCATTAAAGCCAACCCAAAAAAAATGGAAGCCATACTCAACATGGAGGCACCGAAGAACATCCATGATATACAAAAGTTAAATGGTAGAATCACCGCACTAGGGTGTTTTATTTCTTGCTAGACTAGGCGATGTCTACCATTGTTCTGAGCTCTTAAAAATTCCAGGAAGTTTCAGTGGTCCACTGATTGCCAGGCGGCATTTGAAGAAATTAAAAGATTCTTGTCTTTACCACCCTTACTCAGCCGCCCGATACCAAATGAGACCTTGTATTTATACCTCTCTATTGGCCAAGAATTCATCGCTTCAGTACAGGGTAAGAGAAGAAGGAAGCCAGCAAAGCCTTGTCTATTATGTCAGTAAGATGCTCTACGGACCTAAAGTTCGGTACCTCATGCTGGACAAGTTAGCCATGGTCGTGGTCCATGCTTCTCAAAAACTTCAGTATTACTTCCAAGCCCACCATATTGTGGTCCGATCCCGCTTCCCGTTGTGAAAAATCTTGCAGAGATCAGAGACTTCAGGCAGGCTAGTGCAATGATCGGTCTTACCCGATGAATTCGATATTGACTACAAGCCCTGGCAGCAGATGAAAGCCCAGGCGTTAGCAGATTTTGTTCAAGAAATGGCTCCGAAAGACATAGCCTTGACCAAAGCACCAGAATGGAAGCTCTACATTGATGGAGCATCCTCAGCTCAGGGTTCCGACATAGGAATAATCCTCAGAGGGCTGGATAAGGTTCATATCCAGTACGTAATCTGAATCGAGTATAATGTCACCAATAATGCAGCTGAGTACGAAGCGCTCATCATAGGTTTGAAGTTGGCCACTAAAGTAAGGGTCGAACACCTCATCATACACTTGGATTCCCAACTAGTAGTCAACCAAGTCAGCAGAGCATTTCAAGTCAAAGACACCTGCATTGCCAAGTACGTAGACAAGGCCAAGCGACTTTTGCAACACATCGAATGGGACGGAGGCCAGTGGAAGATCATTTAGATTCCTAAGGAAGACAACAATAAGGCTGACTACCTTACCAAATCCATAGCTGAGAATAGTTAAACATTTAGGGATATGAATTTCACTGAGTCGCTAACCAATCCCAGCACAGAAGACACTGAAGTTTTTGAGGCACAGGTAGTCTCGGAATGGATGCAATCCATAATCCAATATCTTAAGCATGGAACACTCCCAAAAGACAAGTTGCAAGCTCGAAAGCTCAAGACCAAAGCAGCCCACTATTTCGTCCATCGAGGGGAGCTCTACTGAAAATCCCTCTCGCACCCATGGTCGAAGTGTGTTTCCCCAGAGGAGGGAAATTACATACTCTGAGAAATCCACGAAGGAATTTATGGAGCACATGAGTCCCACTATTCACTCACTAGAAAGGCAATACTCCAAGGGTATTATTGGCCCACCATGTCCAAGGATGCCCAGCAGCTAACGCAAGCATGTCCCCAGTGCCAGCACTATGCCCGACTTAGTCACAAACCTTCTTGGCCTTTGCATCCCATCGGCAGCCCTTGGCCATTCGCCATGTTGGGGATGGACATCCTTGGTACTTTCCCTCCCTTTACCTCGCAGAAAAAGTTTTTAATTATGGCCATTAACCATTTCACCAAATGGGTAGAAACAGAAGCGGTCCCAACTATCACAGAAGCCCGGATTCAACACTTTTTCTGAAAGGAGATCATTTGTAGGTTCGGCATCCCCCATACTTTAATTATGAACAACAGCAAATAATTCGACAACCACAAATTTAAAAGTTTCTGCTCGGACCTTGGTATAAGGTTGCATTTCACCTTAGTAGCTCACCCATAGACGAACGGACAAACCAAGGTCATAAACAGAATCCTCATGTAAGGGTTGAAGAAGAGACTTGATGATAAAAAGGGGAATTAGGTTGAAGAGCTGAACAACATAATCTGGGCCTATAAAACCACACCCCAATCATCCACTGGCGAAACACCATTCAAACTGACTTATGGCATGGACGCAGTAATTCCTGTGGAGGTTGTGTCCCCAAGTTACCGGGTAAGCCAAGACCTCAATCACACCATCAATAATGCCGACACCTGGATATTCCTTGACCTACTAGAGAAATGAAGAGAACAAGTGGTAGCCACAGCTGAGGCACATCGACAAAGAATAACTAGGTACCACCATCAGCGACATTGAACAGAACAATTCAAGATGGGTGACTGGGTACTTAGAAGAGCAGATATTGGCAAAGGCACCTTAGGAACTAGCAAGTTAGGTCCAAACTAGGAAGGTCCATACCATATCTCAAGAATTACTATCAGTAAACTTGTACTTGAACACACGATATGATTTAATAATAAAGTATCTTTATTGATAAGAATGTCTTTACATGTGATCAGTTACAAAAAAAAAAAACCTATACATATCTACTCTACTATATGTACACCTGGACCCCCAGGCCCAAAAACTGAGGGGGAAGTAGCATTAGCAGTCTCTGGACGCTCGACGCACCCAGCAGCAATAATGACCTCTTCAAACTCCCTCATAGGAATGGAACTGGCCTTTCGACGGGCGTCCTCCTCCACTGTAAGCTTGGCAAGGTCTGCTGGAGTTATCTAGTCTAATGCCCCCAAGTCTAATCCTAAGTCTTATGAGAGTAGGATCCTCTTGCACTCATCCCGGTACGCCTTGAGAAACCCCCCTACCATGCTTTGATACGCCTTTTTATCATTCGCGCGGGATTTCTCAAGCTCCGCCAGCCTCCCTTGGAGCTCAGTAATCTGAAGATCATGCTCCTCGATCCTCCTTATCAGATGGGCTTGGCTATGTTCAAGCTCAGAAACCTTCTTCTGATGCACCTTAGTATTGGATTTGGCCTCAGCGTATCTTGTCTGGTAGTGCTCCAGAGCTACCTTCGCACTATCCAGCTTCTTCTCAAAATCTATTACTATTGTCCCTACCTCAGTTTCCTTTAAGCTATACTGGCTCTTCAAGTAAAAGTACTGATCCTTCGCCAGCAGCAAGGCCTGAGTCATCTGCCAAAAATAACCAAACAACTTAGACAAGAAGCAAGTACAAAAATTGTATCAAGTGGCAAAAACTAGCTTACCTCCAATGATTGGCCAATCATGGAATCCAGCAACCCGTCTAGGCCCTCCTCCGACCAACGCTGCATGTCACCAGGTAACCACAGAGACTCGACATACTAGTCCTGTACTTGGCTATTGGAGATGCTCGAGGGCTTCATCCTCTTCAATATCCAGCCCCTCATATCTGGACAACCAGATAATCGCGGGCGCTGGACATAGATCTCTTTATCTAGCCCCTCCGCATCTGACCCCGGGTCGATCAACTGCCTTTTTCTATGCCCAACCCACTCCAGCCGCTCACTTTCCAATGGTGCTTTGCCCTCAGGGTCGGTGGGAACAGCTTCTGAAGCCGCAGGAGCCTCAGGTTCTGGAGAAGAAGAGACCCGAACCTCCTCCACTGCAGCTGGCTCATCTACTAAGGAAATCCTGCCCATAAAATTAAAAAAGTTAGCCATCTACAGATGGAAAAATAAAGCAAGTCAAAAAGATAGCTCAAAGAAAAATAAACATACCAGGGGAGTGGTCGTGACTCGGACAGACTCTCCATATATACCTCCGGGATGCATCTTCCGCTGATCGAGCTTCGACGAGTCCATCGAGATATAGTTGTAAAACTAACTCCGTATCAGGGTTGGAAAGTTTCGCTGGATAGGTCACTTTATGACACTCATCCGGCCACATCCTCCGGACATCCAAGAAGTCCGATTGATGCTCCACAATAAAAAAAATGGTGTCTCTACTTCTTGTGGAGATTCAGAAGCTTAACGAAAAGTGTATGGTTGGGTACATTCAATAGGGAGAATATCAACTCTCCCTTCTTCCTAGTCAGCCTGTACAAATATTGAAAGACATCTAGATCGGGGTCCTTACCCTTTTCATGCATCAGCTGGATGAACCTAGTCAATATCCTATAGCTATTCGGATGAAGCTGACCGGGCGCAATGTTATTCCTATTAAGAAATTCTTTTACAAAGGTATCTAAGGGAAATTTCAGACCCCCCCTCTAACTGGTCAAAATATACTACTAACCTACTTAGCCCCGATAAATGGGTATGGGCCCTAAACCTCCTATTTACGGTGTGGAGGGCGTAATCGGTGGGGATACAGAACCGCTGCCGATACCACCCTAGCAACTCACCATCTACATTGAACACAAAGAGGTTAGAACTAATTTCTTCCCGGGGAGCCATAATAAAGAAAGGAAAAACGCAAGAGCAAAAAAAGGCAAAAAGAGGAGGAAGAAAAGATGAAAGGAATCACCTAGTCACCATAAGCAAGAACTATGGTAGGAAGAAATAGAAATAGTGGAGGCAATAGCAACGCAGCAAAAATAAAAGACAGAAAAGTGAAAGAAGCAAAATATGCCAGTTAACAAGCGCAGCAGTATTTATAGAGACACAAAAGGATTTGGAAGCACGCCATTAACTACCCTCATTATTACTGCATTCCTCCCTAAGCCACCAAGGGCTTTTTGGGAATAAAATAACCCATTATATGAGGAGTCATGATAACAACGACATAAGCGTTTTATTTACTGACATATGAAACTATGCGTCAATCACATGATTTCAAGAGTTGAAGTGAAACCACCATGTGTTGGCCCGCCCACATTTCAACTAGGCCGCTTCATCAAGCAACTCAGAAGGCATTTCAAACATCGCTTCTAGCCCATTCCGGGTATCCAAGCATCTAAGTCTCTAGCATCTAAGTCCAGTGACTGAAGCTGGCACCCTCAGGTCACTTCCGTAGTACTAAGGTTTCGAGCATGTAAGCCTCGTGCCCCTGAGCCAAGCATCTAAGTCTCGTGCATATAATTCTAATGACTGAAGCTGGCACCCTCAGGTCGCTTTTGTAGTACTGAGGTTCTGAGCATATAAGCCTTGTGTCCCTGAACTGGGCATCTAAGTCTCGCACACCTAAGACTAGTGACTGAAACTGGCACCCTTAGGTCGCTTCTATAGTACTGAGGATCTGAGCTCGAAAAGCCTCGTGTCCATGCACCGAGCATCAAAAATTCAGTGATAACTGGTTTCGTCTTATTCCCAAATGGATGGGTTAATCTATTGCGGTGCTCATATGCACTCGGCAGGTACCCCAACTCCACAGATTACGATTCAACAATGACCAACCAAATACTCGGCACCAAGGTCTACTCATCATGACTGAGACTTGCCACCTCAGCTCACTGGCATCTTATAACCCTTATGAGGGCATCAGCATCCTACCCGGACACGATAGATATAAATATCTGAATACCTCGAGGGGGGGGACTCTTGATACTATCTAGAATGTTCCTGCCTAATTAGGGGTATTTTACCCCTAAATAGGAACACTTGGATTAGGGAGAAGATAGATCCGTCCAGAATAGGAACTACCCCAAAGAGGAATCCTAACCAAATAAGGAACACTCTCCTACTAAGATTATGATTCACTATCCCACACAGAATCCGACTCCATCCAGGTTTGAGTATCACTATATATATAGCCCTACATCCCTCACAAGGGGACATCTCATTCTCACACATTCAAGCTATCTTACATTCCCTTTACTTCTATTCTATAACTTAGGCATCAGAGAATTTATGGGGATCCTCCCCACCTCTCACCTTGCCCTCTGTTTATGCTTTGCAGGACGCCTAGCCCAAGAGTTCCGGATACCAATTATCATTATTTATTATTTATAAAATACATGCAGAAATTTACTAAGTTTAACTGACATTAATTTTTAAGATTAAATTAATTTTTAAATATATTCATCTCATACTAATTTAAATTCAAAAATATAAATAAATAAATAGTAGGTAGAATTATATGGGGAAATTAAATGATGGAGTTTTGATGGTATTTCTTGTATTTTCTTGTCTGTGCTGTGGATGATGGTTTTTTTTTTTTATAGAGCGAGGTGGATGTCTGGATGTTAGTGAGCGAGGAGTTTGAAAAACGGTTTCAATACTAAAAAAAAAGAGTGTCGGTGGTGGCAACAATTTTGTGCATAAAGGAGTTAAGAACGTGTTGTTGCGTTGAGTAAGTACAAATACAAATAGAGAGATGGAATCGCAAAGTATTTTTATTAAACACAGGAGTGGCAAATTATATATGGTAGGGGTGACTATTGGTGTCAATTTTTTTTTAAACTTCAAATTGATTTAAATCAAATAAAAAAATGTATGACGTGTGGTGGTCAATTTTTGAATAACTAAAGCTTGGGGTCTCAGTTTGAGTCCTAAAAAAAATGACACTTTTTAAAGATTTTAAATTATGAGATTTGAATCCATAACCTAGTATTGCAAATTTAAAGGCTTTGCCACTTTACTATGAATGGCTTATTAGTGTGTGTATGTATGTATATATGTATGTGTGTGTGTGTATATATATATATATTATTCAGTTGAGTCAGTTTCAATCGAATATTTACAGTTCATAAAATGGAGAACCAAACCTACTTAGGTTGGGTCGGGATCAGGTTCTCACGGTGGGCGAATTTTGCTCATCCCTAATATATATGGCTTATTGTTATGAAACCACATTAAAAAGAAGCAGAGAATATTTTGACCTTATAAATGTGGGCATTGCATATTTTAATAAGCTAGTATTTTTTAGGAGAATGTAATGGACTCGTAACAAATGGTGTTAGAGTTGACCCTATTCTTTCTCTAATGTGGGACTCCCGTATTAGATCAAGGTAGGTCTAGAGTGAGTTCCTCTTCTCCCTTGGACAAGGAACCAGTGCAATGAGGGCGTTACAATTGGGTGGAGTAGAATATCACAATCCTCTAGGTTTGAAGTGGATCCCTCTTTTCCCTTAGACAAGGAGTATGTGCAATGAAAATATTACAATCTAGTGGGGTGGAATGTCAAGATCCTCATATTGAAAATCCTTCTTCTACATTAGACAAGGAACTTGTACAATGAGAATATTACAATCGAGTGGGGTGGGAGAGATCACACCCTAATAGACTAATCATTACGTTATGCTCTTATTTGATTTTTGCAAAAAGAAGATGACATAATGGAAGCCTAAATTAAAAAGGACAAATATTGAATTTTCGTTTAGTCTTCGAATACCTGAGAAAATAATCTTCTATTAATATGTTTAGTTAAAGAATTTTCAAAAAAAATAAACATTAATAATCATTGATTTGAGCACAAATACCAAAAATTAGAGAAAAATAGAAATCTCTATTAAAAATATTTAAAAATTGTCTCAAAATATTCAAAAAGAACAAATAAATACTATCTAGTAAAAAAAAAACCTAATTGAAAGGGCGAAAAGACCAAAAAAACATAAAGAAGGTAATTATAAACTTCAAAGCTAATTTTAAGACCATAAATGATAGATTTTGGGCTTAAAACTTGGCCTAATACAAATAAAATTTACGAAAAATATAATTTTTTGAATCAGTTTTAATTTGATATATTATGAATTTTATGGATCATTCAGAGCTAAAAGTTAGAGCGCTTCAAATGCCCGTTGTGCACGCCCCTCTTGTTGAATTTGTCCAAAAACTCTAAAGCAATCTGATCCCCACATCAGAATGTGTAATGCATCTCATGTTATAGAAGTGGACCATCTTAATTACCTTATTAATGAATAACTAAACATTGTTAAAGTTGTTGTTACCCCCCCCCCCCCCCCAAACAGGGAGGGTACGTTCTTGGCAGATCTATAATTAAAACTTAACCAAGGCGTTGAAGAATTTTTTTTAGTCACTCGCAAATCCTAGTTATGGCCTCTATAAACATATAATCCCAAAATCTTCCATTTAAGGGTTTGATAATGGATTCTTGCTCTCATATGCTAATTGGCTCAGAAAAGGGTAGTATCTGTACCCAATAATAGGATCATTAGTGTAGAAGGTGTCCCTATAATATTTATTGAAAGGCATATTATGTTAAGGAAGTAAATATTTTTATTGTATATATTAAGAAGTAAATATTTGTATACAATTAGGAATAAACTTTTTTATTCTATTTAGGATGTTATTCTATTCCTAATTAGGTTGTGATTAAGATTCTTATGTGTATATATAAGGGGTGTAACCCTTCTTTAAATATCATGGAAAAATATTTCCTTTGAATTTTCTTTCTTTTTCTCTGAATTTTATTCTTCATGGTTTCATAGAATACCTATTAAAATTGAAATTTTTATTGAATTCTTGAAATCATATATTTTTTTCTTCCTTTTAATTCTTTGAATCTTCAAAATCATGATCACCGAAAACACATCCATCGTATCCCATGGAACACCCAATTTTATTCAAACCGTTCAAGATAATTCTCCCTTTCCCATAAGAATTATTCTTGATGATACAAACTATACTCTATGGTCACAGATCATGGAGATGTGAATTGGAGCCAGAAATAAATCTGGCTTTCTTAATGGCACTACACCAAAGCCACCAGTAGGAGATAAAGTGTTGAAAACTTGGCTCTTTAATAATAATCGAGTCAAAAGTTGGCTGATTGACTCCATGAGTCCGACATTGATGCAGAGATTCATCCGTCTTCTAACAACAAAGGAGATATGAGATGCTATCTCAAAAACCTTCTATGATGGATCTGACGAAACTCATTTATTTGAATTGATCCAAAAATCATTCACAACATGTCAAAATGCCATTACCTAAATACTATAATGAACTAATTGAAATATTTCAAGAAATTGATGTCCAGACGTGTGCACAAGGGGAGGATGTTAATGGAGTAGTATCACTCCACAAACATATTTCCTAGCTTCGAACACATATTTTCCTAGTCGGGCTTGATTCGGAATTTAATAATGCTCGAAGTGAAATACTCTAGAAGGATCCACCTCTTGATCTCGAGTCTATTTATGCATATGTATAGAGGGATCACAACCAGCGACATATGATTGAAGAGCTGAAGATACTATCAGACCATTCTATACTTATAGCAACCCAAACTCATCCCTAGTTCAAAGGAAAAATATCGAGTAAGTCCATCACATACACCTATACTCATTGTGGCAAAGTCAGACACTCCAAAGAACAGTGCTATGAAATTATAAGATATTTGGAATGGTGGGATTTCAATAGAAAGCCTCGTAAGAAGCTTGGAAAGGCTGCAATTGCCACCTCTAGTGGTACTAAATCAAGTGGTGATCTTGATGCAACATCAGGTATGATAAATCTTACTTAAAATAATACATGGATTATTGATACAAGTGCTACTGATCATATGACAAACTCCACTCACCATCTTACATCCATTTTCCCATCAACCTAACAAAATATTCTAACTACTAATGGAGGCATAGCACCGGTCACTCATGGAGGATCAATGTCTAAATCTGACTCTTTTAATTTAGATACTATTCTTGTCGTTCCATCTCTTTCTTATAATCTACTATATGTTGGCTAAATCACTGAAATCTTGAATTGCACTATCAAATTTTGGCCTAATTATTGTGTATTTCAAGACATTGTAGTGCACCGGATTATTGGCTCTGGTGTTAAACGTGGAAAGTTATACTATCTTGAGTTGCATGATGATTCAAGTCAGCAGTCAAGTTAAATAAATAGGATTGGTGGAAGTTGCTCGAGTAAAGACCAAGTAATCTTGTGGCATCATCGTCTTGGTCTTTTCATTATTTTAGACAAATAAAATCGAATTTATTTTTGAATACCACAGACTCAGAATTTAAGTGTGATATTTGTGAATTGGTAAAAGGCCACCGAATTTCTTATGTACTGAGTTATAATAAAAATTTAATTCCATTTATAACCATTCATTATGATGTATGGGGACCTGCTCGGATTCCTACTCTATTTGGTGCTCGATATTTTATAACGTTTATTGATGAATGTACCCGGATGACCTAGGTATCACTACTTTCAAATAAGGGAGATGTGTGCTTTGAAGTTCCAGGACCTATACAAAATGGTGGCTACACAATACCAGAGTAAAATCTAAGTCTTGCAGTTTGATAATGGTGGGGAGTATGTTAACTCAATTCTAAATGATTTTTCCCACGAGAAAGGTATTTGCCACTAAACATCCTATGTCGGCACTCCTCAATAGAATGGTATAGTCAAATGGAAGAACCGATAGTTATTGGAAGTTGTCCGAGCATCATTATTTGACATGAATGTTCCTCAAGAATACTGGGGAGAGGTTGTTCAATCTGCTATGTACCTCATAAACCAGACACTATCAAGAGTACTCGATTTTAAAATACCTCTTTAGAAACTTCAGGAACTTGTCAAATCTCCACCCCATAATAATCTCAAGCCCTGAGTCTTTGGATGCTCGACATATGCTTATTAGACACTCGATAAATTAGACCCTTGAGCTATCCGGTGTATATTTATTAGCTATGTAGATCTATAAAAAGGATATCAGTGTTATGATTCGAATACAAAGAAGATGTATGTCACTCAAGATGTTTGGTTTCATGAAAATTCTCCTTTCTTCTCCCACTCCAAGTGCTCTTTTAAGGGGGAGAAAAATCCAAACTTCTTTGAATTTGAAGATAACATTCCGAGTGGTCTGAATGTTGAAGATAACATTCTGGGTGTTTCGAGTCTAAGTCTCCCAAATGTTCCAAGCATCTCACAAACATCTGATGTTTTGAGTCTTAGCATCTCACCCGGACAGATCATAGAAGAAAATCTGAGTAATCAAGATAGTACATCTTCCCAACCCACACCAGAAGTTAAAGAAACTCTGGATGCAGATGTGCACAATAAGGTAAACTTGTCTCCTTTAGTAACTCTAAATACTGAGCCTCGTTATCCTTCTAGAATCAATAGAGGGGTTCCAATAAAATAATATGATCCAGACCTTCAAACCAAAGCTAAATACCCTATCAATAACTTCATATCAACCAACCATTTGTCTAACTCACATGCACTTACTGTAAATCAATTATCTACTGTATCTATTCCGAGTAATGTGCAGGAAGCCTTAGATGATCTGGATTGGAAGAAAGCCATGAATGATGAAAAGGAGGCATTGCAAAAGAACTGGACATGGGATCTTGTTCCTCTTCCTGAAGGAAAGAAAACGGTGGGCTGCAAGTGGATATTCACTGTCAAACTCAATTCAGATGGAAGCATAAATCGGTATAAAGCTCGGTTGGTAGCAAAGGGGTATACTCAAAAGTATGGAATTAACTATGAAGATACATTTGCCCCAGTAGCAAAAATGAACACCATCCGAGTTCTTATTTCCTTAGCTGCCAACTTGGACTAGCCACTACAACAATTTGATGTGAAGAATGTATTTTTTAATAGAACCATAGATGAAGAAGTGTATATGGATCCACCACCCAGAACTAAATGTATTGATCGAGTATGCAAACTAAAAAGGGCATTGTGTGGACTCAAGCAATCGCCTCAAGCATGGTTTGGATGACTTTTAACTTTCATGAGAAAACTCAGATATAAGCAAAGTGATGTTGATCACACACTATTCATCAAATAGAAGTTAGGTAAAGTCACCGCACTGATTGTATATGTTGATGATATGGTGGTTACTATAAATGATCTGAGTGAAACAGCAATCTTGCAAAGACAATTAGCATTCGACTTTGAACTTAAGGATTTGGGTAACTTAAAGTATTTTTTAGGAATTGAAGTTACAATATCAGCTCAAGGAATTTCTCTCTGCCAATGAAAGTACGTAATAGACCTACTAACAGAGATGAGCATGCTTGATTGTAAGACAGCTGAGACTCCAATTGAAGTCAACCATGGACTTTCAGTCCTAGGAGATCAAGTTCTAACTGATAAAGATTGGTATCAAAGGTTGGTGGGAAGGTTAATTTACCTATCTCATACTCGGCCAGACATTGCTTATATAGTAAGTGTTGTAAGTCAGTTCATGCATTCTCTGAATAAAGAACAAATGGATGGAGTATACTGAGTATTAAGATATCTAAAGTCTTCTCCAGGTAAAAGGTTATTCTTTGGGAGGAATATGAATTATAAAATTACTGGCTATACTGATACTGATTGGATTGGAGATCGGACTGATTGAAAATCAACATCCAGGTACTCTATGTTTGTTGAAAATAATTTAGTCACTTGAAGAAGCAAGAAACAGAAAGTTATAGTAAGGTCAAGTACTGACGCTGAGTTTAGAGGAATGACTCATGGAGTATGTGAGTTGCACTGGGTAAGGCAAATTGTTTAGGATCTGGGATTAAAACATCCGAAGCCTATATTATTACATTGTGATAACAAGGTAGCCATAGCAATTGCAAACAATCCGGTTCAACATGATCGGACTAAGCATGTAGAGGTTGACAGATATTTCATAAAAGATCATTTGAATCAAGGAACAATTGATCTTCCATTTGTTTCTTCTCAAACTCAACTAGCTGACATCCTTATAAAGGCTGTATCCGAAAAAACGTTCTATAACTCACTTGATAAGTTGAAAATGATTGACATACATTCACCAATTTGAGGGGGAGTGTTGAGGAAGTAAATATTTTTATTGTATATATTAGAAAGTAAATATTTATATACAATTAGGAATAAAATTTTTTATTCTATTTAGAATGCTATTCCATTCCTAATTAGATTGTAATTAAGATTTTTATATGTATATATATAGAGTATAACTCTTCTTTAAATATTATGAAAAAATATTTTTTTAAAAATTTTTTCTCTCTGAATTTTATTTTTCATATTAAACTTAAATCTCAACACTAAATCAGGATTTGACAGGAACGGTCGACCATAAGATAACAAATCCACATCACCTCTACTGATAGCTTGCATCCCTAACTCTCTAGTAAATCATCACTACACATGAACGTCCATCAAAAGCCCTTCTCACATTTCTTAGGAACTGAACTTCCTCATCATATTGTTCTGTGGGCAATTTCCCATTTTAAGGCAAAATTTGAAAAAACAAATACCAAATCGTGATAAATTTTAAAAAATTTTCTTTTTATGTCATATGTAAAACTAATTATCAAGTTGTAGTAATTTTAGGTAATGTGATCTGACCACAAAATAAAAAAAATTAGGTAATGTGACACTCAGAAAAGACTTCCGCCAATTGGACTGGAAAAAATATAATTCAGCTTTTTTTTTTTTAATACAATTTGACAACTAGTGCTGGAATTGATGAGAGAGATACAATTCCACAACTAGTGATTGTGTAATAATGAGGAATAGGGGCTCATTATTATTACACCATTCGTTATTACACAATCATGGTAAAATATATATATACTATTTAATTCATAATTAGTATCATAATTTTGGAATATATTTTATTTTAATATTAAATTTTTAATTTTGTTCTTTTTAATTCTAAAAATTTTATTTTTATTTCAAATTAAAGTATTTCAAATATATTCATTCAAATTTAGCATACATAACAATAGGAATAAATTTATTTTTAGTATATTCACCATATAAATATCTCATTAAACGATCTAATTATCTTGTGAGCTCTATAAAATAAATTTTACTAAAATTTTATTTTATGGGATCCACAAACAAATTTTATTTTATAGAACCAATAAAATTATTAAATTGTTTAATGAAATATTTACAAAGTAAAATATACTAAAAATATATTTATTTATACTGTCATATATATTAAATTTGATTAAATATGTTCAAGGTACTTCAACTTGAAATAAAAATAAAATTTTTGAAACTAAAAAGAAAAAATTAAAATTTTAATATCAAAATCAAACATGACTCAAAATTATAATACCAATAATAAAACAAACTTTATATATATCAATTTTTATTAAAAATATAATAATAATAATAATAACAGCAACAACATGTTTTTTCAATTATATTTTTAAATAATATAAATAGTTTTAAAAGGTACTAACGAAATAGTCACCTCACAAAATCATACTACCAACGCAAATGATGGATTGACTTCTTTTTTTAATAATTATTCTTTTTTTTTTTTTAATAATGATTCCTTTCCAAATATCAGAAAATTGATAAAAAGTGAAGTTATAAGATATTTCTTATTTTTTGAAAAAAATATTTCTTGTCTTTTAGTGTTAAATTACAATTTTAATCCCCTTATTTTCTGAAAGATACATTTAACCTTTTTTTTTTTTTAAATTAAAAAGTAGTTGTATTCACAGCCATTGTTGTTACTAAATTTGGATTTTGCCTTCTAAATGCGTATGGACATGTAGTATTTGAGTTTTGAATAATGGCAATCAATTTTTCTTTAAATCAATAATTTTTTTTTTCTTATCTATCAAGGTTATTAGTAAAGAATGCCTTGCAAGATATTATAATAATCTTGATTGATTGTGCTGAAGGATGAGTAGGGAAATAGTATAACTTTTTTAAGGTATTAATAGGTTAAGGGATGATAATTGCCTCCCCTCTCCAAGTTCAAAAAAAAAAAAAACTCATATATATGTGTTCTACCTCAATGACTTTTTTAAAATCTTGTATAAAACCATTAACATTTTTAATAAATTAATAAAATTCTAAAATTCCCAAACTTAACACAATTTAACTATGTAATTTATTTTTATTTTCTATTTCGTTTAAAATTTTATTTACAGTATATAAAAAATAAAACAAATGAAGTTTAAAAAAGGTCCTTAGAATTTAAAGTCTATTTTTTGTAAAATAGTGTTAAGTAATTTAACTAATAAAAATTTTAAATATTTAAATATTACCAAAATTTGTCCACCAATTAATGTTTTTATAATTAAAAAATTATGAAAACAAAAGTTAGAAAATGAACTAAATATTGTGCAAATTTACCATTAATATTCTTTTATTTGGTTCAATTCTACTAAGAAATTTATTTAATTTTTAAATAAATTTAAATAGAGTTCATTTGTAATTGAATTTCAAATTCATTTGAACTAAATACATTTTATCAATAAAAACAATTCCACAAAATTAAGAAGTTAGAATTGAAAATAAATTTTATAAAATTTTAATTTAAATCAAATATACTCACTTAAATTTACAAATAAATTCAGTAATATTTTATGAAATTAATGTGAAGCAAACACAAATTTTATTTTAGATTAATTTCATGTATTATATGTTCAGTTGGCAACTTAGAATATTTAAATCAACATAGATCTTTTATTTTTATTTTTTTTGTAGATATAAATTATTATAAATTGTATTCTATTTTCTTTTAGCTTTTTAAGCGTAAGATGGGAATCCAAAGATTTTGTTTTTAATATAAATAGAATTGAAATATATGGATGAATCAAATGAGAAGTAATTCTTTGTGAATATGTTTGCATTTATATAAATGCAACTTAAAACTGTTAAAACAATTTTTATTTAATTACATTCGTTGATATTTATTATAAATATTGATATATATATATAATCAATTTAATTATTATTAAATAAAAATTAATCTAAAAATTTTTATTTCATCTGTATAAATACAAATATTTATACTATAACAAGATCTCTTATTTATATAGCCTCTTTGGTCTTATCCTCTACATATAATGACCTCATCAACTAACAACTAGCAGTAGATTTCAAACTTTTGGAATATATCACCTCCTATAGACTTTGATCTCGTCTAGCAATGCCTAAACCTTTATCCACTAATCATACAACCCTTTATTTTTTAGGTGTCAACGTCGGTGTTTAGAAAATGTTAAATTGTAAATTAACAAATAAATTATCTTAAATATAAGTACGAAATAATAATAGTCATAATAAAGAAATAATAACATATAATGATAAAATTAGGATAAATATATGTACATGAATATGAACATGTGTTAGAAACTTGAATTAGGTTAGGATTAAATTGTCATAAATTAAAGTTTACAAATAAGGACCTAATTGCAAGAAAAGAAAATTTGGGGGATAAGGAGAAAGGAAATGAAGAAGATAGTGTAGGTGTCACTCTCTTGATGGTCATAGGTAATATTTATCCTTTGGTGAATGTTTATAGATTAAAAAAAAAAGAGAAGAGATAATATAAATGTGCTAGAACTTGACTATGTGGTAATAATAATAATAATAATAATAATAATAATAATAATAATAAAAATAAAAGATAAAATAAGTAGGAGGAAATCTCTATATTATAGGAGAAGGAGGACTACATTACTACTCTTTAGGGGGAAGGAATATCTCCAATTTGAGTTTATCACTTAGCAAAAAAAGAAAAGAGAGAGAGAGAGAGAGAGAGAGAGAGAAAAGAATTAGAAGGAAGGGATGAAGGAGCTCTAGCAATGTGAGTGACTCTTCTTCCAATTTCTGCTAATAAATCTTTATATTCTTTCATTGCAATCTCCTTCTTTTGTTTGTGAGTGGAATCTCTTGCATTCTGTTCTTTTAAATTAGTCTTTTAATTTTTATTAAATTGATTATCTTCTTGTTAGTAAGTGGAATTCTCCTCCTTTTGCTTAAGATTAATCTTTTTTTTTTTTTTTGTGAAGTGATAAATTCAATTTGGAGATATTCCTTCCCCTAAAGAGTAGTAATGCAGTCCTCCTTCTTCTCCTATAATCTAGATGTTTCCTCCTACTTCTCTTATCTTCTTTTATTATTATTATTATTATTATTATTATTATTATTATTATTATTTTTGTACCACATAATCAAGTTCTAGCAAATTCATATTATCTCTTCTCTTTTATTTTTTAAATGATAAACATTCACCAAAGGATAAATATTACCTCTAACCATTAAGAGAGTGACACCTACACTCTCTTCTTCATTTCCTTTCTCCTTATCCCCCAAATTTTCTTTTCTTGCAATTAGGTCGTTATTTGTAAACTTTGATTTATGACAATTTAATCCTATCCTATTTCAAGTTTCTAACACATGTTCATATTTATGTACATATATTTATCCTAATTTTATCATTGTATGTTATTATTTCTTTATTATGCCTATTATTATTTCGTACTTATATTTAGGATAATTTATTTGTTAATTTGCAATTTAACATTTTCTAAACATGAACGTGACACCTAAAATATCTCCATGGGTGATAGTTATCTTCATCTACATATAGAATTCCAATCCAAAATCCTAATCCTAATCTAACTTTAATTCTCCTTTGATCATCAAGTAGAAATGTCAGAAGTTAACACTGTGACTCCATTCTAACGTTTTCTTGTTTTACAAGTATCCAATCCCCTTTGGTACCTCAATCATCACCACTATTTTAGATGAAATTCTAGGAACTAATTTACCAATTAACATATACACAATTCTTACACAATAATGTATTTAACATTTTTGAAGCTATTATATGAATAATGAAAAGCTTAGCTTGTATATTTAGTTGTACTTTGTAATATATACAAGAGTAGGAATACTGTCACGACCCAAAATTAGGAGTTATGACCGGTGCTAGGGAACGAGAATTCTTTCGAATCCGGAACCCGTAACAAGCCTTAAAAATAAAAACATGCAATAAATATGCATCATAATTAAAAATCTCAAATCAATATAATAAAATAAAATTCTTTCATATTATATTATGAAATATAGTAGTACAATATTCAGATAAAACATTTGAATTAAAATCACATACAGTGAATATAAAACAACACTTACTACTGATACAAATTATAACTACTGCAGTTTTTTAGAGTACAATATAAAATAATTAAGTAGATAATTTACATAATAAAGCCGGGGCAGAATAAGTTCGGCTAATGGGTCAACTGCTAAGGTCTGAAGAAGACGACTCTCCTGTAAAAATGTCAACTAAGGGGAGTTAGACCTCACTGAGTGAATTTTTATAATATATATACATGCATTTACTATATGTCAAATGCAATCAGTCATCAGTATATATAATAAATATATATACAGGCATATACACACAGATGCTGAAAATCACTTTATATATAATACTGAAAAACATAAGTTTGTGAATGATCAAATAGAACCCTATTTAATCGTAACCTTAATCCACAATAATATTACTCTAGCCATACATGCTCACTTAATTCCAAATAAATTCACTTAATCCATGTGGACAGTAGACTGACCCCAAGACACTAAGTCAATCGAGCTCCAACAGTCTGACTGTTAGTGTGATTGGCCCCGAGACACTTGATCAACCGAGCTCTAGCAATCACACCATCAATCACATCACATCTCACTCAAATCAATCATAACATTATCAATCAATCGTAATCACTACAATTAATTCTCACTCAACCCTAATCTATCACACCGGTACGTACACAGTTCTAGTGCTGCTACTAGGTAGCATGTTTTATTGATATCCTTCATTTAAAATAATTTATCCATATGAGAAAATAAATAATGCATAATGTCATTCATAATAACCAAATAAACCATATATATACCAGAAATATACCTTTAAAATAAACTAAGTATATTTCAAGTATATATATGTAAAATAAATGCAAATAAATCATGAAATATACTAAAAATAAACCAACAATATACTATAAACATGTTAGGTTTAAATCAATAATTAAACATGCATTTCTTTATAAGTATATCAAAAATATACCAAAAATATACCTAATATATACTAATCATTTAAATAAAATAATTATGCATAATTATACATTTAAAACAAGTATTTCTAAAACATGCAACCTAAGCACAATGTATATATAAAATAACAACTCACAGGTATGCGCTCCTCGAGACTAGTCTAAAAGGTTCGGTCCACTAGGTCTAGGTCTCGACGCAACTAAACAAATAAAATGATCACAGAATCAGAATAAATCTAACTTAAGCTTCTAGAGACTCGATCTAGGATTATAAAATACAAATTGACACAGAATTGACCCGATGTCACATTTTACGAGAATTCTACCAAAAATTTGACAGAACCTCCTCTGTAAAAAGGACATCTCTTTACTAAACAGAAGAGCCGATCCTGCAAGAAAAATACACTTTTAATACCAGAATTCACATAACCCTCGGTTAGGATCCCGAACTACACAATTCCCCAATCGAGGTCCACAATTCAACACGAATCCAAATAATACAATAAGCATATTAAAAATCGATAATTACCATAAATACCCTCAAAATATCAAAATATAACATATTTAGCATTAAAACACCAAAAATGATTATTTCCTCAATAATTATGTAAAAATCCCGAAATAATAATATAATATTATAAAAATCCAATTTCCTCGATAATTCAATATAAATTAATAAAAATTCACTTTATATATTCCAATAATTAAAATAGCCTAAATACATATTAAAAATTACTAAAAACCCATTTAATTACCAAATAATATATAATATATTATTTGAAAACAATTTTTGAAAATTAGTATTAATTAGTTAAAATTAGTAAATAATTTGTAAAAATCACTTTAGTACCTTAAATAATATTAAAACCAACTAAAAATATATTATTTAGCTATAATTAACACAAAATTACACATTTACTCCTATAATACAAAAATACACATAATATACTATTATTACTCAAAAATTCTATAAAAATTATATAAAAGCATAAAAATTATTTTCTAAACATACATATTATTAATATTAACTAAAAAAAATATTTAAACCAATATTCCAACAAAAATCCAACTCTAACCTAATTTTCTAATATTGACATAAACTATAAATATTCATAAAAATTATATAATATTCTCAAAAATTAATTTCTCAACACCAAAATTAATAAAAATATATAATATCACTAAATCAACCAATTTTTATAATTTAATAAATTAATTTAAGAAAATAAAGAAATTGAAACCTAGGAAAATATAGACCATTTTAAGTGAAACAAATCTTGGAATCACACTCACCGGAGCTCAAGGAGAAGATAGAGACCGATGGCGTCGAATTTGGTGGCCGGAAATGGCTTGATCAATTTTCGGCTTCTTTAAGAAAAATCGATCAAAACTCATCGGAAAAGGGAGCTTCAGGCGTCGAGAATGGCTAGCAAGGGAGGAGGAAGGCTGAGGGGCACAGTGATGGGAAGAAATAGAGGTCACAGTGGCCGAAAATGGTGGAAAACTGATTGGGAGGGAAGAAGATGAAGATAGTGGTAAAACTATAAATAAAGCAAACTTCTGATTTTTGATAAATAATAATGTATATATGTATATATATATCCACACTTATATTATAATGTTATATATATTCCCACACACAAATAATACTCACCACACAAATATTTTATTATATTTAATAATTTATACACTTAAAATTAATTAATTAATATTAAAACTAAATAATAAAATTAAGAAAATTAACTAAGCTCTAATTAATTTAAATAAATCCACATATATACATTTTATTTTAGCACTTTAAAAATTATATATGAGTTCATACAAATTTGTAAAACTAGTCAAAATAATTAGTATTAAATTATTTACGTATCAATTTCCCCGAAAATATAATTTTCGGGAAAATTTTACGTAAAGTACTTAAAATAATGTAAAATAATTAAAATTAGCTTTAAACAGATTATAAACTCATGAAAATATCATAAATATATACAAAATTATTAACACTGCATATCCCGATGCAGTATAAAAATATTTATAAACTTGGAATATTACAGTCTTCCCCCCCTTACAAGAATTCATCCCCGAATTCCAGAAAGAAAATTACAAGATCAAGAAGGGAAGAGATACAGGTAAGAAGCTCGCATCTCGGCTTCAGTCTCCCACGTATGCTCCTCAACTTTGTTGCTACGCCACAGAACCTTGACCATCGAAATCTATTTCAACCGCAACTGTCAAACTTGATAATCAACGATCGTCACAGGTTCTTCCACAAACGTTAAATCTTCGTTCACTTCTACACTGTCAGGCTGCAACACGTGTGATAGGTCTGAGATATACTTTCTCAGCATCGAGATATGAAACACCGGATGCACCTGTGACATACTCGGGGGCAAAGCCAATCGATATGCAACAGTGCCAACTCTCTCCAGAATCTCAAACGGTATGATATATCTCGGTGCTAACTTACCCTTCCTACCAAATCTCATCACACCCTTCATCGGATACACCTTCAAGAAAATAAAGTCTCCAACCTGAAACTCTACATATTTGTGCCTAGGATCCACATAGCTCTTCTGCCTGCTAACTACGATCTCTAATTTATGCTTGATCATGGTGACTTTCTCTGCAGCATCCTGAACCATCTCAGGTCCAGTCAAAGCTCTCTCCTCAATCTCATCCAAAATTGAAAGGTAAACACTGTACCTTTACCATATACAATGGACACAGGTAGTTCATGCAGGCACACAATATGCTTCATATGCAGCTTAGCCCACTTAGCTACTGAATAAGTGGCTTTCACTAGCCAAAAATTAGCTGACTTGATCAATCTGTCTATAGTCACCCAGGTGGAATTATATTCACCCTTAGAACGAGGTAACCAACCATAAAAATTATCACAATTTTCTCTCATTTCCACCCAAAGTTCAAAAGAGATCGAAACTTCCCAAAAAACTTCTGATGTTCAGCTTTCACCGATTGGCAAATTAAACACTTAGACATACAATCAGTCACATCCTTCTTCAATCCAACCCACTAGTACTAATCCTAAATACTGTGATACTTCTTGGTAACATCTGGATATACACTGCAAGTTCATTCCGCAGCTTATATAGAATCCCTTTCTCAGATTACAACATCAACCCTGTATCATTAACTTGGGCATCTCCTATCAGCAGATCATTTTATGGTGATATGTCATGATGACATGCTATGATGAATGTCATGATGAGATGATATAATGAAATGTTATGATGAAATGTTGGAATGAAATGTCGTGATAAAATGTTGTAATGAGATGCTATGATGATATGATGAAATGCTATAATGATATCAGGTCTTATCCTTTAAAGTTCACATAACCCTTAGATCAACAGTCTTCTTTAGTACTTGGAAGCTGTTCTAACAAACGTTTGTTCACACAATCTTCCCATTCTTCTAAGTTATGTGGGTCATAGGAGCTACAATTCTAGAGAGTTCTGTTCAGATTTCCTATGATACCCAAAAAATTACAGATCTCAATGGATTCAGTCAGTCTGGGCCACTCAGATACTACTTCGATCTTTTATGAATCAACTTGAATACTATCCTTAAATGCCACACTTCCAAGAAAAATAACACTCTCCACCCAATGATCACACTTCCTGAATTCAACATAAAGCTGACATTCTCTTAGTGTCTAAAGTATAGTCCTCAAGTGATATACGTGCCCTTTCATTCACTTTGAATACACTAGTATATCATTAATGAAGACTACTACAAACTGATCCACAACTAATGATAACCCGACTTTAAATCAATCTTAGAAAAGAACTGTGCACCCTGTAGCTGATCAGACAGGTCATCTATCCTTAGAAGAGGATACTTGTCCTTCACTGTTACCCTGTTCAGCTCTATGCACTCAATGCACAGTCTCAGGGTACCATCCTTCTTCTGTACAACAGGACTAGTGCACCACCAAAGAGAAACACAAGGTCTGACAAAACCTTGGTCATACAGATCTTGCAACTGCTCCTACAGCTCTGCAAGAGTCATTCTGTAAGGCTACATTGAAATAAGAGTTATATCAGGAACCACATTGATATAGAATTCAATCTCTGTGAGGTGGTAAACCTGGTAACTCGCAGGCAATTAAAACATTTGGGAGAGACAACTTATTTACTGAATTATATTTGACTAAAGCCAGATATTCCTGACAACCCTTTCACATCTCATCAAGATCAATTACACCCAAAAGACTGAATTCACAATAACTCTCTGAATCTCAATTATTAGTTCATATGCCAATATATCGAACTTAATCTTATAACACATAATTCTACCAGTCTTTTCTTACTCTGAACAGTAACAACCACAGTTAATTATCTCTCCTTGAAGGTGGATGGAAATATCTCTAATCCTTAGAAATCCCTCTTTAACTCAAATTATATGTTGCAGTCAAAACTGACAGTTTTCCATAACGAGTACAAGAGTGTTTCGTCTTCATTAGACATTTTCCAATTCCTTCGTCAAAGCATATTCAAACAACTATCAAACTTAGCCAAAGGCTATCAAGCTCTCATAAATCTCAGCTATCGCCACCCCAATTACTGCAAGTTCAAGTTCAAAAGGAATGCTTGTTGTCATAACCCAAAACAGGGGCCATAACCGGTGCTTGGGAACGAAAATTCTATCTAATCTGGAACCCGTAGTAAGCCTTAAAATAAAATAAAACATGTAATAATAATAATAACATAGTTAAAATAATTTGCAGCAGAAACAAATCATAAATAATTAAATAATAATCCACCATGGGATTTAAATCAACAACTCATCTCATATATAAATAAACTTTTAATACAAACCTAGTTCAAATATTTAAAGTACATAATTCATACCAATATAATACAACATTCTTTTTTAATTTAACAACTACAGCAGTATCTAGATTAATAAAAATAAAACTCAGGTGAGCAGTTTACATAATGAAGCCGGGGCAGAAGAACTCTGGCATACAGGTCTGCTACTGAGGTCTGATGATGATGACTCTCCTGAAAAATAATCAACGGAGGGGAGTCAGACCTCACTGAGTGAATTGCTATAATATATATACATGCATAACTAAGTGGCAATACACACAGTCAAATATATATAATATATATACAAGCAAATACACACAGATGTAACAAAATCGTTTTATATATATTTTACTGAAAATCATTGTTTATAAAGGATCAAATAGAACCCTAAAATATTGTAACCTCCAAACAGTGTTAGACAACACTCTAGCCATACAGGCTCACTTATTCCAAATATATTCACTTATTCCATTTGGACAGTAGATTGACCTCGAGACACTAAGTCAACCGAGCTCCAGCAGTCTGAATATATATATATATATATATATATTAATAACTTTAATAATTTATATTAAAATATATTAATATTATACTTAGAAAAATTACACACCACATGTATAAAATAAACAATGTATAAAATAAACAATATATATATATATATATATATATATATATATATATATATATATATATATATATACACACACACATGTTAATTAATTAATCAAAATTAATCTATATAATATATATAAATATACATAATTAGAATAATTACTAAACCCTAATTTAATTTAAATATGTATACATGCATGTATATGTATATATTTCAATACGACCCTTAAAAATCATGCATGAACTCATGCAATTTCGTAAATCTATTTAAAATAATTAATATTAAATTATTTACATGTCAATTTCCTCGAAACTATAATTCTCAGAAAAATTTTACGTAAAATACTTAAAATAATATAAAACAA
Source organism: Mallotus nudiflorus (assembly GCA_947683625.1). Lineage (NCBI taxonomy): Eukaryota > Viridiplantae > Streptophyta > Magnoliopsida > Malpighiales > Euphorbiaceae > Mallotus > Mallotus nudiflorus. Next base: position 445,298 of record CANTUR010000616.1, on the reverse strand, counting down.
TTAGAATTAGTTTTAATTAAATAACAAACTCATAAAAATATCATAATTATATACAAAATTATTAACACTGCATATCCCAATGCAGTATAAAAATATTTAAAAACTCGAGATATTACATTTGTACTGCTTACTATGACTACCTTAACCCTTGAGTTACAGTTGCCTCTAACCTACCCCTATACTAGATAGGTGTAGTAGGGCTAAAACTATAACCACAACTTGAACTTGAAAAGACTGATTATCGATATTGTCTCTACAGAAGAAACAATTCGCATTCACCACGCTGAAAAGATATGAAAACTCAACAAGATTCAGAATATGGAATACACGCAGAATTGACGTATCTCGAGTTCTTAACTGAAAAAGAAATTACATCTGCTGAACGATAGAAGGTATCAGCACTGCATCCTGCAAAACTCATGTTGCAGAAGCAACATCATCGCAATGCTAAGCCACCAGCTCCTCATTCAGTTATTCCCGCTGTCAGCAGCGATCATCAGGCCTTCTAAATCCATCTCTACCCCTACGCCTAACAGGCTGCATAGGGGGGTAGAACCTCATGCTTAGAAGATCAACTATCATCGATCGATGGAGCGACTCACGCTCAAGGCAATCAACAAGGAGTAAAAATAAACAAATAGTTCAGACAATCACAAACATCAACAGACACCCTAACGGTTATGCAGAATTCCTAATGCAATGAAGACTTTTCAAAGACATGACCAAACCTAATTTAACTACAGTAGTTCCAAAAAAAACACGACTCGACAACCTAGGTCCAAATCTCTAAACCTAGGCTCTGACCCAAACTAGGAGTCATTACTGGCGCTAGGGAACGGGAATTCTTTCGAATCCGGAACCCGTAGCAAGCCTTCGAAAAATAAAATCATGCAATAAATAAATAAAAATATGACAAAATTAAAATTTTTTGAATCAATATATAAAATAAATACTCCAAATCCTTTCATATATAAATACATAATCTACAGTGTTTAAATACAAATTTTCAGAGTATATAATATTTAAACAATATAATACTCTTCTGATTCAATAACACAACTACTGCAGTTTCTAGAATACAAATCAAAGTTCAGAATATACATTATATAAAATAGCCGGGACTAAAGAACACCGGTGAGGAACTCTATGACTAAAGTCTGACGATAAAGGATCTCTTAAAAAAATAATTGAGGAGGGTCAGACCTCACTGAGTGTACTTTATATACATGCAATCTAAACCATAACAATCAGGCATTCTTATATATATATATATACATACATTTCACACGAATGCCAAACTCTACTTATATAAATATACAAAATGCAGAAAACGTTTGTTTTAATTCATGAAGGATCCATAGAACCTTAATAATAGCAACCTCAATCAACCCCATCATCACTCTAGCCATACAGGCTCACTTGATTCCAAATAGAACACCCAAACTGGATAGCAGACTGGCCCCGAGACACTAAGTCGATCGAGCTCCAATAATCTGGCTGTCAGTATGATTGGCCCCAAGACCCCTGGTCAATCGAGCTCCAGCAATCACACTATTTATCACCTCACATCTCTATAAACCCAATAGATCATTCATTCCACTATGGACAGTAGATTGGCCTCGAGACACTAAATCAATCGAGCTCCAACAGTCTGACTGTTAATGTGATTGACCCTGAGACCCCTGGTCAACCGAGCTACAACAATCACATTATCTAACATTCCATTAATCTTAGTCAAATCCATTAAATCAATTATAATCACCATAATTATTTCTCACTCAACCCTTATATATCGCACCGATACGTACACGGTCCTAGTGCTGCCCAATAAGAAACACGTTCTATTGTATATATATATATATATATATATATATATATATATATATATATATATATATATGTCAAAGAAAATATGAAATAAACTAAAGATAAATCATTAATATAGTTAAAAATAATTTAAATGTGTAACAATAATATAACATGCATTTTCTTAAAAAAAATACCTAAATATACAAAAGATATGCCCTAAGTACACAAATCATTTAATAAAATATTTATGTATAAATGTTCATTTAAATATGTGTTTAGGTTTAACCTAGATTCACAATATACCAAAATAATCTAATTTTCTAGCATGCATATATCACAATTAAACCCTAAGTATACCACTAATGTTTTAGGTTTCAATTAATAATAAAGCATGCATTTATTTGAGGAATATATCAAAAATATACCAAAAATAACCTTAAAAACAATTTAAGTGTAGGTTTATAATATAGCATGCAATTATCTAAGAATAAACCTAAAATACACCGAAACTATACCTAAAGTATACTAATCATTTAATAAAATAATTGTGACTAAGTGTACGTTTTAAAATATGTATATATTACTCATATGTATTAAACCTAAATCTAATTGTTTAATGTGCATATATCAAACTAACATGCATAATTATTTAATATGCATATGTAATAAATACAACCATACCAAAAATATTATAATTTAAATCACTTTAAAAACATATAATGAAAATGGAAAACCCTAAGTGATGCAACTAAACAAATAAATGATAACATGAAATCAGAATAAATTTAACGAAAATTCTAAAGACTCGATCTAGAATTTTAGACACAGAATTAGAATAGGGATTTGACCGGACATCACATTTTACGAGAATTCTACCAAAAATTCGGCAAAACCTCCCCTGTAAAACGGACATCTCTCTACTCAAAGAGTAGAGCCGGTCCTGTAAAGAAATACACTTCAAGAATAAACACAGAATTCACAACCAAAACCCCTCGGTCGGACTCCAAACTACATTTCACCGACCGAGGTCCACAATTCTCAGAACACTACAGAAATACCGAAAATGCCCTTATATAATAAAAATACATTTTATCAATCCAACTTACTTAATTAACCCTAAAAAATGTTAAAAATCGATAAAAACTCATTTATTTAGAAAAATCGTATATTATATATATAATTTGAAAATAATTTACAAAAAATAGTTTTAATTAGTTAAAAATACTAAATAATTTTTAGAAATCATTTTCATACCCTAAATAACTATTAAAACCAATTTAATTACATTTTTAGCCAATTTAGTCTAAAATTACCAAAATACCCCTATATATATAAATTTACTAAAATTAATCCAAAAATTCACCAAAAATAATATAATTCCTTAAAATTAATTTTCTCAACATATATTTCAATAATATCAATAAATATACTCAATTAACCAACTAATTTCAATTAAACACATAATTAACCCTATTTTTCAAAATTACATAAACTTAATAAATTCCAAATAAATATATAAAAATTCATAAAAATTACAAATAAATTTCTATAATTCATTTCAACACCTATAATCACCATAAAAAAAATTTCATAATTTAATTAATTAATTTTCGAAAATTAGAAAATAATAATAAAATAATAAAAAATACCCAAAAATCAAAATAAATTCTAAAAATTCTACAAAAATTACAGCATGTATATTGAGCTTCCAGGATCAAAGTTTGTGAAGGAAGTTTTCATGAATCAATCAAATTGAAGCTCAAAAAAATTCAAAACCCTAAATGGTTGAAATGAAGAAATTGAAACCTAGGAAAATATAGACCATTTTAAGTGAAAAAAAGCTTGGAATCACACTCACCGGAGCTCAAGAAGAAGATAGAGACCGGTGGCGTCGAATTTGGTCGCCAGAAACGGCTTGATCAATTTTCAGCTTCTTTGAGAAAAACCGATCACAACTCGCCGGAAAAGGGAGCTTTAGGCATCGGGAATGGCTGACAAGGGAGGAGGAAGGCTGAGGAGCACAGTGATGGCAAGAAACAGAGGTCACAGTGGCTGAAAATGGTGGAAAACTAATCGGGAGGGAAGAAGATGAAGATAGTGGCAAAACTGTAAATAAAGCAAACGTCTGATTTTTGATAAATAATAATGTATATATGTATATATATATATCCACACTTATATTATAATATTATATATATTCCCACACACAAATAATACTCACCACACAAATATTTTATTATATTTAATAATTTATACACTTAAAATTAATTAATTAATATTAAAACTAAATAATAAAATTAAGGAAATTAATTAAGCTCTAATTAATTTAAATAAATATACAAATATACATTTTATTTTAGCACTTTAAAAATTATATATGAGTTCATGCAAATTCGTAAAACTAGTCAAAATAATTAGTATTAAACTATTTACATTTTAATTTCCCCGAAAATATAATTCTCAGGAAAATTTTACGTAAAGTACTTAAAATAATTAAAATTAGCTTTAAACAGATTACAAACTCATGAAAATATCATAAATATATATAAAATTATTAACACTACATATCCCGATGCAATATAAAAATATTTAAAAACTCGGGATATTATAAGAGTACCTTTAAAATAGAGCAATATGCACTTAACAACCTACTAGTATAAATTAGTGCATGCATGTACTGCAACACCTTGTTCACTGAAAAAGAAAGGTTTGGCCGAGTAACACATATGTATTGTAGGCCACCTACAATGCTGCGGTAGAAAGAAGGATTCGAATATAGGGTGCTGGAAGCTAAAAGTTTATAGTTGGTGGAAGAAGGTGTAGTGATCGAATTGGCATCTGTCATGTTTGTTTTCTGTAACAGCTCTTGGATATATTTGGTTTGATGAATAAGCATTCCCATGGGCTTTGTGATAACCTCAAGGCCTAAAAAATAGTGAACATCACCCAATTCTTTTATTGCGAAGGGTTATTGAAGGGAATTGATAATTGTGGACATGAGTTTTGAATCCGTACCTGTGAGCAATATATCATCGACATATATGAGACAATATAGATGAACAAACCCATGATGATAATAGTACAATGAGTTGTCAGTTTTAGAGCTTGTGAATCTTAAAGACAAAAGATTGCTTGTAAGGCATTTGAACCATTGCCTTGGGGCTTGTTTAAGGCCATAGATGGACTTTTTTAATCAACAAATATGAGCGGGAAAGAGCGGATGCACATATCCTTGAGGTTGTTACATAAACACCTGTTCATCTATGCACTATGCAAAAAGGCATTCGATACATCTAGTTGTTTTACTTGCTAACCAAAAGTCAAAGCCATAGACAAGATAAGACGGATGGAAGTATACTTAACCACAGGGCTGAAGGTCTACATAAAATCAATTTCAAGGCATTGATGATACCTTTTGGCCACCAATTTGGCCTTATAGTGATCAATAGTACTATTTGGGTATCATTTAATGCGGTACACCTATTTGGATCTAATCAAATTCTGTTTTGGTGAAGATAGTACCAACTCCCATGTATCATCCTTAAGCATAGCATCATATTCATCCTTCATGGCTTGATGCCAATGGGTACACCAAACTGCTTGGGTAAAATATAATGGTCCAATGTCTTTGTAAAAAGAGGAAAGAAAATTTTTGGGTTTAGTGGAGCTCGTTTGTGTTATGGTCATCATGGGATGCATTCTTGTTAGTTGTGGTTGGGGTGGATTTGGGTATCGAGTAAGATCAATAACTATAGAAAGTCTTGTTGATGTGGCCTTAGTGCTATCGGATGTTAGATAAGTAAGGGTTAGTTTGAGAGATAATAAGGATGACATTATGGGATTTAGTTAAGTGCAGTTGGGGTTGTTGGGAGGTAGAGATTGAGTGGGTAATTTTGTTTGGATAGGAGAAGGACTTCGAGTGGATATAGTTGGGTGAGTTGATGTTGTTTGGACTGTGGTAGAGGGGTTGACGGTAAAAGAAATGGTCCGAGGAAGAAAAATTGTTGAAGGAGTATAATCTTTGTTAGTGAATGCCACCTTTGGAGATGTCCAAAAAGGATATTCCTTATCATAAAATAAGACATGACGTGAGGTGATGAATTTTAAAGAATTTAAATTTATACAAAAATAACCCTTGTGGATTTTGCTATATCCCATAAATACACAGCATTATGAACGTGGTGAGAGTTTATGGTCACTATAAGGCCTAAGCCAAAGGTAGCAAAGGCACCTAAATGTGTGCATTTGCATATATTCTAGGTCTTTGTGAAACAAGGTGGTGAAGGGATTATTATTTTGTAAAGTAGGTGTAGTTAGGCGGTTAATTATGTAAACAACTATAGTAAAGGCATAGGTCCAATAATGTGTGGGTAAATGAGAATGGTGCAACAAGGATAAAGCAGTTTTAACAACATGTCTGTGTTTATGTTTAGCACACCCATTTTGTTCAAGTGTTTTGAGACAAGAACTTCTTTGAGTGATTCCATTCTCTAATAGATAAAAGGTTAAAGCTTGAAACTCACCTCCCCAATCAGCTTGAAAAGATTTAATGGAACATTCAAAATAATTTTCCACAAGATGTCTAAACTTAATGAAAACACTAAGAACTTCAGATTTAAACTTGAGAAAATAAATCCAAGTATATTTACTGTAATGATCATAAAATAGCATATAGTAATGACTACCATATGTTGCAAGAATAGGGGAAAGTCCCCATACATCAAAACAAATTAATTCTAATGGTTTTTGTGTTTTGTAATGAGATAAAGAAAATGGCAGATGATGACTCTTGCTAATATTACAAGCATGACAAACCAAACTACTTGAATTTGAACGTGTAGGTAAATGAAATTTATTTATTATTTTTTGAATAGTGACATTATTAGCATGACAAAAAATATTGTGCCACTGTAAATGCAGGAAATGCAATAGACTTTGGACTTAACTTTTCAAAAATTGCAAAGGAAGAGGGTACAAGCCATTATCACTCGGGTCGGAATTAAGGAGCCTCCTCATGTGGATATCCTTAATAAGAAAATGATCAGAAAAAATTCAATGAAACTTCGTTAGCGTTAGTAAAAGAATAAATAGATAATAAATTACTACATGAATTAGGAACTCGAAGAATAGGATCCACGATAAAGGAATGATTTGAGGTATGAACAAGAGCATTAACTTTGTGAGTAATGGAAAGAAATTTACCATTGCCAATACGGACTGCAACATCACCAGTATAATCTGAATGGAGTGACAAATTGTCAATATTAGAGGTGAGATGATGGGTGGCACCACTATCAAGGATCCATTGTTGATGGCGGGAATTTGATGTTGAGGCAGCAAGGTTAGAGGCGGGCTTCTGATGGAAGTGTGAGGAGGTTGGTATCTTTTGCCCTTTATTTTTGGTGTTGGGCACTGATGGGCAAAATGACCGAAACCAGAACAATTGTGGCACTGAATATGATTATCAGAATATGAATAATCCAAAACATGTTGGGGAGTTTGGCGATTACCACCATTCCATTGTCGACCCCTTCCATGATTGAGTGGACCACCACGATAGCGAATTCCAAAAGAGGGATGACCTCCATGATTCGGAATTATTGCGACATGAGTAGATGGTGCGACAGCAGTGTTCATGTCGTTTTGAAGATCTTATTCTTCACATAGAAGAAGGCCATATAATTCATCATAATTAACGTCTTTTGCCCTTTGTTGTAACGACCAAATGAATGGCCTGTAAGATGTGTTCAACCCGTTGAGAATCACTTAGACAAGATCAGAATCTGAAATGGGGTTGTGAAGGGCAGCAAGTTGATCAAACACTGCTTTGGCCCGTTGAGTGTACTGGCCAATGGTTTTCGATGATTCTTTGGAAAGTCGGAAAAAATGAGATTTTATTGTTCTCGCCTGAGCCTTTGAACAAGGAACATAGGAGCTGGCTAATTTATTCCATGCTTCAGAGGCAGTCTGAACACTAACGACCTGGGGTATGAAGGCTTCAGAAATTGAACCCACTGTCAACTCAACACGAGCTGGTCTTGGCGAAACCAGTTTTGAAAGGCTGGATTGATTTGTCCACTCTCAAGTGTTTGTGTTGGCAAAACAGATGAGCCATCAATATGGCTTGCAAGGTCATAACTGTTTAACAATGGGAGCAATTGAGCTTGCCAAAGTAGATAATTGGGAGAGTTTAACTTTACGGGTAGTTGGTGAGCAACGTTTGGAAGTGATTGGATAGAGGGGCTTGGCGCTGCTGCTGGTGTGATAGCAGTGTTTAAGCTTGAATTTTCACCCATGGAATCAGATGGTTATTAGATCGAGAGGGGCTATGATACCATGAAGCTATTATATGAATGGTGAAAAGCTTAGCTTCTATATTCAGTTGTGCTTCGTAATATATATAGGAGTAGGAACAGATGATACTGAAATAACAATAACAACTACGAGATATAACTAAGTGATAAAGTTTACATAAAATACAAAGACTAGTCATTATGCTATAAATTTTATGTTATTTTTATTAAGAATTTTACACAATAGTATAATCTTATTTATCTTGCAATCTCTTTGAGATTCATCATCAATTGAACTTGGAGCAAACCTTTCTAATCTCCCCGTCAGTCCCAATCTTGGCTTCAATGCTACTCATTTTAATCATAGCTTTGGAGAAATCAAAATCAAATCTAATCCCAAGCAAACCTCTAATGGTTCCAGCATATTTCTGAACAACATCACGAGTGGCAGCATCATCCCAAAGTCTTTGATCAGACTCCAAAACTCCATTTCCATCTCTTAAATTCTTGAAAAAGCTCGCATCGAATTTAGTCTGGCTGCCTTTGTCTAATGCGACCCTTTTTGATCCATCACCGTCTTTTGGACAAAGGGCTCTGAGCTGTTCCAAAAATGACTGGTTTATTGTTGGATCTGCATTGCCTCCTGTTGTGAAATTGTATAGCCTGTATCTGAAGAACAAGCAGTCTGTTTGACCTATTGTATGTGCCCCTGTCACATAAATGCAACATATAGGTTTAAACTATATATACTATTTTCTTTGGTTGGAAAATAATTGATTTACAAAATCTGGAATGCTTTTATAATATCTGTAGTTTTTACAACTTGAACATATTTGTTAATATTATTATATTTCTGAAAATAATTTTTTTAATCACTCTATTTTAATTCATTTATAAATGTTTCAATCATAGATAATTACAAATTATGACATACAAATTTTTAAAAAAAGATGTAAAAGAGTTTTGTTTCAACGATAACAAAATGATTTCAAATTTCAATTTGATTTTAGTAGTATCAGAATCGCTGTTAATCAATGATTTGACCAATAAAGTTTGTAAAATAATAGATATGTTGTATAAGAATAGAAATTCATTCCTTGACTATTGTTATTTAAAGTTTTTCAATGACAAACTTAACAATACTTCATATAACATACCGAGAGTCAAACGAGAATAACTCATACTAGTTGTTAGGTATATAAAAGAATTTTCTTTAAAAATAAAAAAAATTATATAGAAAAACTTTAAATTAAACGATAATAAAGCATTTAAATCAAAACTAGTCTTATAAAATGACACATAAATTAAAATATACATCATCATATAAAACATATAAATGGAAAAAGGGAAAATACCAACTAAGGTTACGAGATCATGATCATCGAGGCCTTTAGCTGCAAATTTTTGTTTCTGAGTGGCGATAGAATCAAGAGGAGAAGGTAAAATGGAAGTTTGAGATGATAAAGAAATTCTACCATCTCGTCTACCAGTTGGGACTGACCAACTTGGTCCATCACTCTGAAATAATATTTATGTTGGCAGTCCATTAATCATCATATATAGTAACAATATATACAATGAATTTATGTGCATGCATGGTTCTTATTTAATCATATCACTACAAGAAATTAAGAGGAGATTTATTCATTAGTTACCAAGTCTACAGCATCACGGGCAGCTAATGCTAGTATATCTGCACATGAGACTACTCCAGGGCACGATTTTTCTAATTGTGATTTTGCATCATCAATTACTTCAAACCCTCTTAGTCCTAGATTTGGCAATGCATTTCTCTCCGCAGAAGGTCCTGTAATTAGCACTGATCCATCGCAACCCTATAAAATGATACTAAAAGTTAGCAACCACAATTTAAAACTGACTTGTGATGGCATCTGATTGTAAAACATTTCTAAAAAAAGAAAAAAGAAAAACTTTCAACGCCATCATTTTTCAGAATTGTGAAGAAATTAATTAATTAACCTGAACGAAGCAGTCATGAAAATGAAGCCTAAGCAATCCAGCAGCAATGGTTGGATCCTTTTGGAAGTGGGATTCAACAGTTGATCTAACAATGGATTCAGCCTTGGGACACGAAGAGGAATAGAACCCATTTTTCAATTGGCTTTGCACAGACAAAGCCATCATCAAAATCACAACAAAAACCAGCCACAAGGTCTCCATTATAGCACAGAAACCAACTAAAAAATGTGTATAGCTACCTGGCTCATGGGGCATTTGACCTACATTAATTGTTTTTATACTTAAAATTTGCATAATCCACTTTCTTTTCTGGTCCATTTTCTTATTGAATTTTTTTGGTGTACTGATAAGAACACCTTTTTTGGTTGCTGCTGCAACTTTTTCAGTGGAGACGCGTAGGACCATTGAATGCAAAGTGGATTTCACTGTGTATTTTTATATTAAGCTTGATCATTGTGTTTTGATGAAATGATATACAATTGGAAGGATATGGCTGATTCTTGATTTTTCACGTCTATATTTCCTTAAACGCGTTTTGCTTTTTATATTTTCTTTCACTTTTGTTCCTATATCAATCGGTCCTTTCTTTTCTCATCATACAAGCTAAGATTGAAATGATTTTTCTTTGCATTCACATTAACTTTTTTTTTTCTAGGGTTAGATATTCGATACTTATAAGAATTTTGAATAATTTAAATAAAAATTAGATAAATTTATCATAAAAATTATATTTTTCCACTACCCTTCACTTTGTACATAAGGTTAAAACTCAAAATCTTAAACCCACTTGATCCAACTTGCATTCACAAGAGCTTTAACTAATTTCTAACATCACATCATGCATGAATATTGATTAGTTTGTTAACTTGCATGCAAATATATATAAAATAATAGTTAAAAAGTAATTAACTCCAAAGACTGTTTGTGACTCATTGTTGGCTAATTATATTTGTGACATTAATATTTAGATACTCGTAAATTCACGAACTGTAAAATAGAATGACTAAAGAAATAATTAGATTAAAATAATAACTAAATAAATTAAAAATAAAATATATTTCATTAATTTTATTTTCTTTAATTTTTGTAATTATAATTTTTTAGTTATAATAAAATTTTTTTTGAGAATTATTAAATTAATATTGAAGTATTTATTATAGTATTTTAATTAAAATATATATATATATATATATATAATATGAAGTAATTACTATAATATTTTAAATTTTCTTGATAATTTGGAAAAAAAATTGAGTGATTTAAAGTAGAAAAAATATGGGTTGAAAATTTTTTTTTTGAGTGATTTAAGATAAAAAAATACGTAATATATAATTTTTTTAAAAATTTGAGTAGTATTGAAATATGTATAATAGTATTTTAGTTAAGAAATAATACTAAATAACTATGGTAAATATTTAATTTCTAATAAAAAAATTAGGATATTTAATAGATTGACACATTAGCTTTTAGATTGAATACTAATATATGAAAATGGGCTCTTGTCAAATATTTGGTTTAATGATTTTAAAGCTCAACATTTAATATATATATATATATATATATATATAGATTTAGCATTTTTTTTAAAAAAAACCTCAAATAATACATATTGAAAAGCTTTTAAATATTTAAAAATTCATATCACACTTATTTAAAAATATAAAACTCTAGGTATTAGTTTAAGTAATTGAATGAGTTTGCTTATCTTTTATATGATATGGGTTTAATTCTTAAAATTAACACTTAGAGGACGTTTTGTTCGTACTCTGGAATCGGAATCAAAATCAAAATGACAATTAAATATCATTTAACAACTAAAATTTCTTTTATGAAAAAATATTTTTGTAATTATTTTTTAATATAAAAATTAACATTATAATTATTTTTATATATTAAAAATTAATATTATAATTATGTACTATAAAATATTTATTTATAAAAAATTATTATAATTTTTTAAAATAAATATAAAAATTATTTAATTTTGATAAATATTTGTTTATTCAAACATTTAATGCATATTTTTATTAATTTTATATGTTTCATTTTTTTTAAAATAAATATTAATATTTAAATATTTGACCAATTTATTAATAATTTGACTTGATTCCTAAAGGAATCAAAAGTTATTCCCTAAAAATAAGAGAAGAATGATGATTCCTATTAATAGGGGAAACACATTCTTATTCTCATGTCAATTTAGTCAATCAACTACTAAGAATCATAATCATTCATTTTGATTCCGATTCTTACCCTCATTTTTTACCAAACAAACTCCCCCTTAGAAATTGTACCCAGAAAAATTAAAAGGAATAACTACATAAATGGTGTACAAATTTTTTTACTTTTACTATTTTGGTATAAGGAACAATTTTTTTATAATTAGATATCTAAACTTGAAAAAAAATTCTAAAATGATGTCTCTAACAGGATTTATAGTTTAAATATTTATGTCTTATTTTAAATAATAAATTGACTTAAATGCATTTTTTCACATTAGATTTATTTTTATTTTAAAATAAGACACAAAAGCACTATTTAAGTTAATTTACTATTTAAAATAAAATAATGTGAAAAATGCTAGTTTGAAAAAAATAATAATAAAGAGATGTCAATATTCCAAAAAAGAAAAAAAAACAATAAACATTCGTTATTAATTTGATGCCTTGCCTTTACAGGAAGCTTAATTTCCTTAGGAAACCGATTTAACGTTAAGTATGCTGGTTTGCTTTTAAGAAAAACTAATTTGGCATTTCTTCAAAGCTAAGCATCGGTGAAACTCGTTTTATTAAGTGGCCATATGCTTTTATTTTTTCATATTTATCTTAAGATTTTTAAGGCCAAAAATGGTATTAATTATTTTAGTAATTTAATTATTGGTTTGTTGTTTAGTGCATCTCTAATTTGTTGCCGTATCAAAGAAAATTCCGAGTCGGGTTGATTCTTATGCAGCTTTACAAAGACAAGCCAAGCTATTGACGTACGAATGAATTCCAAAAATATTGTTTTCAAGTTGCACATATCTGATCTACGTGTTGATCCTATACCCGTCATAATGGACAACCCACTTCATGAGAGTCAGTGACGTACAATGCAATTTTTTTTTTTAACTTGATACGTGTCTTAATATTATTGAAATATAAAAAAAACAATTAGCAATTAATATTTAAAAAATTATTTTTATAAATAGTCATTAAAAATAGGTTTTACATACCTAATGAGGAGAGGAATATTAAACTCATAATCGCTCCCTTGAGAAGCGAAGGGATTTAGTCCTAAGGCTCAAGTATCATGCTAAATTCATCATCATATATGAAAAGTTATGAATGCATGTACTCTACTTCCACTGATGGTCTGAATTCAAACCTCCCATAGAGGTTTCTCATTTATGATTCGGACACCCCAGAAGGAGGCCTTTTTTTTTTTTCCTTCCACCTAAGATGCAGGAAAGGCACAAAGTCAATCTCAATAAATAGTGAAGTGAATCAACAACAGCACATTAAATATAAAATTTCAATGAAAAACCTCAATTACATTAGAAATGATAATCATCAACATATTTTACAGTTTTTTAATTCTTATCCAAAACCAACACATCCATATTAATATTTTTTTGGGGGAGTCATTGATTGGATATGCATACAAGTGTAAATAGATATTCTTCAGAGGAAAAAAAAAATACAGAAAGAAAATTCTTTCACGTTGGACATAGGTCTTTGGCTCTCCTAAAATTGAATCCTGGAACACCAAAAAAAAAAAGGGAAAATAAAGATAAGTCTTAGCGATGGATTAGCTACGGAAGTGGCTAGTCCAACAAATGCAGAGGTAATAAAAATGAAATTAGTGATGAACAATCAAAAGCGTTGTTAATTGAATTTTGACAGGTATTAAGCTCCAAGATAGCAAATACCAATTATCGACGGTTAATCCGTTGCGAATTAATGACAGATTACATATTATCATTAAATAGCAATGAATATTCTTATCCATCATAAAAAGCTTATTGACAGGAAAATCCTAAAATTTAACATGGAATTGGTCCCTTCCTTATCATTTTGTGAAAACACCAAAGAGTAAAAAAAAAAAACTCTTCATCACTGCCACCATCGTCGAACCCTGCCACCGCTAGAGACGGACCTACAACTTATCGAACTACCAGCACTACAGCTGATAGGATCTCCAACGACCACCAATACCACTCTCAGTCGGCTCAACCACCACTGTCACCCTCAGCCTCTTCAACTGCCGCCAACACCTGTGCTTCGACCTCCTACCATCAACATCAACATCGCAGCAGGTAACATCTCCAACTACCGCTATCACCAACACCACTCTCGACCAAATCAACCACCACTGTCACCCTCGGCCTCTTCAACCATAGCTACTACCTCTGCTCTGACCTCTTACCACCAACACCACAACTAATAGCATTTCCAACCACTGCCGCCTCCAGCACCACCGTCAGTCGACTCAACCACCACTGTCTCCCTCGGCCTCTTAAACTGCTACCACCACCTCTACTCCGACCTCCTATCACCATTGATTTCCAATATACCTTGACCGAAGGTCTAGGTTTAACGTCATGAAGCACATTGGTGGCTCCTACAGTATAGCCGACTATGTCAGAGTTTTGGTAAGATATTTAATAATGTTTATTTTCTTATGTTAATTTAATTCCCTTACATTATCAATAACTGACATGGAATTTGTTTTTAGTCTAAGGAGTTAGAGCGGGAGCCCACGCCCTAGGAAATCTTTAAGAGAATCTATACAAAGAAGGATTGTCCTTTTTTGATAGCCGAACATAGAAGATTAATGTAAGTTAACTGGAATTCCAATATCAAATTATTTTTTTCAACCCAATCTAACTTTTACTTTTCATCGGTTACATGATAGGATCATAAAGACAGTGGAGACTGCATCACAATTTATTGATGATGGTGGCAACCACCTAACAGTGGACATGACGAGTCTCTATCTTAAGGTTGTAGGTGGTGAGAAGAAGCAACGCATCTACAGGCTTGCATCTCACGCTTCTACTCCATATTCCAGCTCTTTGGGCAGCACTGGCACATCGGCTATGCTACCCCATCTAATTATTGTGTACTTTATTTAGTTCAACAGCAACTAGATGAAAAGTGGACTCAGATGCTTCAACGTGAGCAAGAGTAGGAAGAGCAATGCGAGAGAGTGTGAAGAGAGATAGAGGTTAAGCGTGAGCAAGTCTACAAACAGCTCGAGCGGCTTGAGCAAGAGCAGGAGGCTATAAGTCGTATGCAGCAAGAGCGGAGGACGATGATGAGGTGTTTGTAGGTCAGCCTTCTTCTCGATGGATCATCATTATCTGGTGTTGTAGCTGGAGATTCGACAAATAAAGATCCTCCTTCAACTAATCCACTAGCTTTGTGATACATTAGTGATTATGTATTTTTTTCGATTACCTCTTGATGTATTATAGCAATGTGTAGTAAAATTTTTTGTATTATAATATGCATATATTATTTTCATTATTATTTAATAACTTGAAAATAATATTTTAAAATCAAAATTTGAGTATTAATGACAGATTCATTTTATAATCAAATTCGTCACTAATTCATCATAAATATTAATAATTAATTTTTTAATAATTAAAGTTAGTAATGGATTCAAATAATTGTAACTAATTTGTCAAAAATAATGACGGATAGCAGATTTTTGGGGAACTAAAAAATAATGATGTATATTTTTCTGTCAATAATCCATCATTAAATTTCGTGACAGATTAAATATTCCTTTGCTAATTCTGTTAGCGACCCTTATTTTACCTACTAACTATATCCTTCACAAATATTTTTTAATAATGGATTTAATTGTCGCTAATCCTCAATTTTTTTAAAGTGAAGTCTGTTGTTATTATTATTATTATATATAGATATAAAAGAATTTATAATATAAGAAAGGAGTTCATCATTAAAATTTTTTGAGTATTTTAAAAGTGTTGCAAAGAAAAATGCTCAGAGAGTAATCAAGTAGTAATTTATTTTCAAAGATATTTTAAAATGTAAGATTTGAATCTTACAGTCGTTAATTTAAAAGAAAGACCGCTCTATTTAAAAAATAAAAAGAGAAAAATGTTAAGCAAAAATGTATGCATTACGTTCAAATTCAGCTTAAATAACAAAATGCCTTCCCTATATATTGATCACATAATATGTGCCCTTATTATGCAAGACAGGTGACCCAATCAAGCACTTTTGTCGACTCTGAATTTATATATATAGACTCGTTTTCAATGCGTTGCTTGACAATTTTATTACAAAATGGAGCCAACTTGGCCTCCATATTCGCGCACCAAGTGAAAAGCTTGGCGTGCAATACTGGTCTGGTCTCTGGTGGGTGGGATGGATTTCTGAGAAATAAGGACCTACCAAAATTTATACACTATTACGTTGTTGCAAAAGTTTTATTCCATATTTTTATCACTTTTCACGTGTGGCTTCGTTAAGGAATAATAATAATAAATGTGCATGTAGAAATATATTTCACGAATTTTTCTTGGTATTATATAGAACATCACACCAAAATGTAGTTTTTGATAACTTGCCCCTCATTTATATTACCCTTGCGTTCTTTTGATTATACATACCATACACAAAATCTACTGTTGAAAGTAAAAATTCTGCCAAGTATCAAATTTAACCCATCTATATAATATTGTATCATTTCTGTAAACAAGAAGAGAAATCTCCATATTAAAACAAAGTAAGAGTACAGAGTCAAAATAATAAAAAGAGCCGTACCTCTATACAATCATTTGTAAATAAAAAAATTAATTACTTTGAGAAATGGAAGACAAACACCCAACAATTAAATATAAAATTTTATTACCAACAAACGTTGGAATAAGTTAGTAAAGAGCTATTCTTGCCTAAACTAGATTTTAGGTTCAAATCTTATTATATGCAGTCATGTTAAATAGTTATTAGAGACCGTTGTTGTCCTTGTGGTTCTATCTAGGTCGAATCGAATTAGTTGGAATCCAATGAGTTCTAAATACCAATTGTTTATATGAAAAAAAATTGTTATGTTTATATACATAAAATTTCTTTCAAATAAAAGGTGAAAATATTATAAATATGTTGTATGGCGTAACACAGACAATTTAGAAATATATACAAAAATATTTTAGATTAAATTAAATTAAAAAAAATTGATAATCAGTTAGGTTGTATCGAGGATATAATCGAGTGAAGTTGAATCGATACATTGTCAAGCTTGTACTCGACTTGATTTTTAAACTCGAAGATCAAACTCAACTCAAACTTGATCGAGTTTTTTTTTTAACTTCGAGCTCAACTTGTTTAAATAATTTGTCTGCTTGAGCTTGACTCAGTTCAATTCGATTAATTAAATTAAATTTTTAAAATATTCAAGCTCGACCGAACTCAAATTTCAACTCGAATTCGACTCGATTTCATAAGATATATTCAATTATTTATAATTATATTAAATAAAAGAATAAAATGGTAAATATACACAAATTCGACTATGCTCTATTAAACTAAGAAACCTATCGAGTTACATATCTTAAGAACTTAAATTTAATTCGATAGCCTACTAGAATTACTCAAGCTCAACTTGATAATTCATGTCAATTTCAAATTTTTCCCGAGTCAATTCTAAATAACTCACGAGTCAGTTTCCCTCTGTTACATCTCTAGGTTGGAGCGTGTTTTTAATAGTTTCTATAAATTGGCAAGCTACGGTATACACCTAGACCATTCAAGAAAGGGATAAATATAATTTTAATCCCTTTGATTTTGTCTTTTAACAAAATCAGTCATGTGATTTTTTTAAAATTTTAAATACCAAGTGTTTCATTATTTTTACACTTTAGTGCCCTTTTAACTAATATTATCATTATCTTATGATAAATTATTAATGTAATATTAATTTTCAATGATAAATTTATTTTATATATGATTTACGATCAATTCAACCAATTGGTTATTTTTAAAAATATTGTAAATTTATTTTAAAAATCATTTCTTTTTATTCATAATTAAATTAAAACTACATTTAAATTTGTTTTTTTGTGAGTTTATTATAGTTGAATAATATATTACTCATTATATGATTTTAGCATTGAAAATGCATATTATTTTTACATTAAAGCATATATTTTAAACAATATTTGTTAGAAATGTATTGAAGTGTAAAATAATATGAAACACATTTTTTTTTGGTCATTGGAGAGGGAAATCCCCCCACCTCCTCTTACATGGGGTGCCAAGCCTCTACCACTAGACTAGTGGGAGGTTGGCTGAAATACACGGTACTTAGAAGCTAAAAAAATAACACATGTCCGGTTCTGTCAAAAGGCAAAACTACATGTATCAAAATTATATTTATCCCTTAAAGAAAATAATAATTGTCGAAAATTAAAATGCATGATAGACTGCATCGATGTAATAACTCTATTTTTAAATTAATTTATTTTAAAATGAGTTATACAGTGTTAATAAATTCAAAAATTATATTTAAATTATTCTATTATTTGTGATTATTAATTGACATTTTATGCTAAAATATATATTTTATGTAAATATGTATTTTAGAAGTTAATAAACTTATATTAGGGTTTATATCATTATTTTTATTTTGAGAATTATTATTTTAATAATATCATTTTAAGTACTATATTATTTGATTGATTTACTTAATATTTTCTATATTATTAAATGTTATTTAATTATTTCATAAATATAATTTATTCTATATTTATCCTTATTATTTTCAAGGCTATTATATGTATTCATGTAATATATAATTAATTAGGGTTTTATATTATATATATGTGTATATTAATGTTAACATGTGCATGTATATATATATATGGATGAGTATATATATGTATATATGTATATATATGTGTAGTATGTATGATTTGGAGGTTAGTACACAAGCATATTATATTATTATAATATAAAGTATATTATTTATATATACAATAAACATATACATACATATACAAAACAAAATAAAAAATCACAGCATCATCACCCTCACCTTTTCTTCTTGTCGCGCAATCCCGACCCATAACCCTCATTGCGCCTCCCTCTTCTCCAACCATCACCCACCATCACTCCCTTCCTCTTCCTCACCTCCAACCACCACTAGGATCGCTGGCAACGCAGAGACCCCAGAGAAGCCGAGAATCACCATTAAAACCGGCCAAGCTTCATCCGGCCACCATTTTACGCAATTCCGGTGTCATTCTCCTCCTCTTGCACCGATGAGAACTATTCCAAGCTTAGTTTGAGCTTTGATCTTAGTTTGGATTTTTAGTTTTTGAGTTATAGGGTTTCAAATTTTTTTAGCTTGATCTAGCTTGATTCTTGCAAACTCCCTTTACAAATGTGATTCCTAGTAGCTCAATCTACCTCTATGAATTTTTGCATGATTTTTGGAATTTATTTTTATTTTTGTGAATTTTTATTTTATTAATTTTTGTAAATTAATTTATTAAATTATAAAATTGGTTAATTTAGTGATATTATATATTTTTATTAATTTTAGTGTTGAGAAATTAATTTTTTAGAATATTATATAATTTTTATGAATTTTTATAGTTATGTTAAAATTGAATAATTAGGTTAGAGTTGGATTTTGGTTGAAATAATGGTTGAAATATGTGTTTTAGTTAATATTAATAATTTATATGTTGAGGAAATAAATTTTATGCATTTATAGAATTTTTATAGAATTTTCAAGTAATAATAGGATATTATGTATATTTTTGTATTATAGGGGTAAAAATGTAATTTTGTGCTAATTATAGCTAAATAATATATTTTAGTTGGTTTTAATAATATTTAAGGAATTAAAAGGATTTTTACAAATTATTTACTATTTTTAACTAATTAATACTTATTTTTGAAAATTATATTCAAATAATATATTATATATTATTTTGGGGGTTTTAAACTAATTTTATTATATAATTAAACTATTTAAGCAATTAAATGTAAATTTTATTAATTAGAATTAAGTTGTGTTGTTTGTTTGGGTTGTGAACTCGGTCAGGCTGAATGCAGTTTTGGAGAACCGACCCGAGTATGGTTGATTGTGAATGTTGGAAGTGCATTTTTTTTTTATGTAGGAATGGCTCTACTTACAGTAGAGAGATGTTCTCTACAGAAATGTCGGTAAATTTTCTCGTAAAACGTGACATCTTCCATAATTTTCTATTATAAATTAGGGTATTCCAATCTCTCGAGTTTTATCCGATTTTTCCTGAGTCATTCTAGATTCTTGTAATTTTATTAATTTCCCTTCTTATTCCATAAGTATGATTTTAAAAATAAATATATTTTTTTAGAGTGTACCGAAGCAAGAGTTTCTGGTTTGAAGCAAACGCGCAGTCGTCAGCCATCTCACTCATCCTGTAAGTTAATGAATTGATCTGTGTGTGTGTTTTCTTTAAAATTGTATGCGCGCATATTTTTAGTATTGTTTACATTATCGAAAATTTTCATTGCAATGTATTTATTTATTTAAAAATTTATTTTGAGAAATTTTGGTAGAACATGCTATCTGGTGGGTTTCACTAGGACCGTGTGCACATGGTGGAGATTGAGAGAAGGATCCTAAAATATGTATGACTTGTGGTTATAAACTGGGACAGGTGCCTCGATGGAAGCCTCTGCTCTCGGGAACCGCCAGTGATGTGGAAAGTTAAGAATTGACTGAGATTGGTGCCTCAGTGGATGCCTTAGCTCTCGGGGACGGCCAATGTCGTGTGCTTAGATTAAGTGGATGACTGCGGCTTGGTGTCTCAGTTGATGTCTCTACTCTCGGGTACCGGCAGTTCATTTGGATTAAATGGGCCCAGTTAGCCATTTAGAATTGGATTTAAGATTCTACCGAGATTTTTCAAAAGCTATATATATATATATATATTCACTAAATCTATACAGTTTCAAACCGTACAGCTCTTTTATTAATTTACTTAGTGAGGTCTGACTCCCCTCAATTTATTTTTTTTAGGAGTTTGAGACTTTTCTGTTAGGTCTACTTCTCTTTGCTTTGTAGTGTCATCACCGGCTATTCTGCGTAGGTCTACTTAGTTGTGTTGTGTTTATTTTTGTGTACTGCAGTAGAAAAAACTATTTAACTGAATATTTTATTTGGGAGTATCATGTATTTATAATATTGTGTACTAAGACATTATTTGTATAACTGATGTTTATTTATTTTATACATTATGATATTATGATTTAAATTATATTAAGAAAAATCAGTTTGATAACGTGAATTGTGATTTAATTATTTATTTTAAGGTTTCAAAGTTTAAAAATATTCCGCATTCTTTTTTTTTATTATTATTTTAAGGTTTACTACGGGATTCGGTAGTTTTATATTTTCCCATTTTCTAGTGCCGGTCATGTGCTCTGGGTTCGAGTCGTGACAATTGAAGATCTCTAACATTTTGAAACTCCACTTGAATATATGAAAGAGATTCTTACCTACACTGGATGTATTATATTTTAGGGTAAGATTTGTGATATATCAATCAAGTGATTTACATTTGATTATTGCAAATGAGACATATATCTCTTTATTATAAATCTTACCATTGACTGTAATATATCTAGTGTAGGTAAGAATTTGTTTAAAAGAAAACACGAGAAATTAATGATACTTAGACAAACTAAAGATATACACAAGGCAATGGTAATGTCCATAAAAGATATAGACATCCTTTAAGGAGAGCAGGATTCAACTCTCACTCTTCTCTAAGGGTGTGCAAGAACCGACCGAACTGAAGTGATTGCACTGAATCGAACTATTTTGGGCAATCGGTTCGGTTGGTAAGTGCAACTTCAGTTTGGTTCAATTCTTACCTCATTAAAATACAGTTTCAGTTTTTGGTTCAATTTGAGGGTTTTACAGACCGAAAATCGAAAAAAAAAATATATATATATATATATATATATTAGAAAATATTATATAAAATATATTAATTTTAAAAAACATGTGTAAATATTAAGATTATAAGTAAAAAATATTTCTAGTTATATTATTAATTAATAAATTTTACAAAAAAATATTAAAATAATAAATAAAAATTTTAGAAATTATTTTAAAAATAAAATTAATAAATCGGTTAACCGACTAAACCGAACTGGCTTAGTAAGATTCGATTCGGTTTTGATACATTATCGATTCAGTTTCGGTTTGAATTTTTAATATTTTATGTTAATTGATTTGGTTTGAATCAAAACCGATTGATGTTCATCCCTTCTCTTCTCTCCCCTTTAAAGGGTTGAAATTTATCTTTTTGCTACATACCAAACCAAAACCGATCAATGCTCACCTATGCAATTCTCTCCCCTTTAGAGGGTTGAAAATTCTCTCTCTCTCCTAAGTAAAACGAAAGCCGATAGATCGATAAGCCATATAGGGCAAGAAAAATTGGTACCGAGACAAAACGGGCACAGTTCATGTTTCTGAGTGACGCTTTTGGAGTAGATTATGTCAACGTGATCTGTAGGGATGAGGCTCTAGGTTGACGCCCCCTGTTGTTACCAGTGTCAGGAATATGATTGTCGGACGCCAACAAATATGTGACCTCTGGGCGAGCGGCGTTGAGGAAACCGACTAGAGGTGTGAAGAGGGACTTTTTGCAAAACTGAAAGAGGAGAATTCATGAATAGGGTCAGGCTAGATGTATGGCCTATGATTTAGGACTCTCATATTTGGGTAGGTCCTAAAGTTGTCTTGCCTTGTCTGCACGTAATGGGTATGAATTGCGTAGATTTGTCTGCTAAGCCTTTATTGACAGAGTTTCAGCTTTAAGTGGGAAGCACATGGCAGCAGGCCTACTGTTTTGGGCTATTTCTTTCAGAAAATTGAAAGATCAAACATGAAACACCTACTACCAACCCTCTTAAATATCAAAGATGTAACGTAACCGCCATCCATATGCTTTGGCAATTTTGTGCAAACAACCAACTTCCATGAAGCGCATAGACTGTAACAATAACTTATATTATATAATATATTATCATTTCAGCTTGAATTTAACATTTTACATCTGAGTTTGTATCTAAGATCTGCATATATATTATGCATGAAAGGTAACTCGAGAAAAGCGGAAAAAAAAAGGTGATGATACAAGACAAAGTGGCATCTGATCCTATTTCTCTTTATCGAATTGTAATCACTTGGCTTCCTGTTCCAGGATTGGAACCTTATTCCAAGCGTCCTCGAACCCCTTTATCTGCAAAGGAGGCAATGAAAAAACACTAACAGTAGAGCTTTTGCTTCGAATTTCCTTCAGTACTCGCAATGCTGAAATTGTACTCTTCATATATAAACTCTCCATATGTTCAATCTCTGCAAGTTCCTTGGGGACTCCGAGGAGACCATCATTTTTAGTATTATCCGAAGTAGAAGGATCACATGCTTCATCCCCGTCATCTGCCTGAACAGCTGAAGCCGACTGATCATTTATGGGGAAAAGGCGATCAAGCATAGTCTCACATTCTTTCACAAGTTTGTATAGCAAGTCCGTTGTAAAGAAGGGCTGTTGCAAAACTTTCTGGATAAAGGGCAAGCGAATTAAAGCACCAGTCCTTTTGTCATACTTCTTCAGTATTTTTACCAATCCTGTTAAAAACAATTTAAAAGAAAAAATAAGTCTCTGGAGTCTAGTACTAATTGAAACAAGAAGTCATTGATCAGAAATATACTCAGTAGCTATGCTATACCTGTGTAGTTAAGGGCACTATAATTCTCAAGTAAAACCATCTCTCCATGAAAGTCAACAATCTCCTTGCGAATCTTTATCATCTCCTCATTGGAATCCTTTGCCTTTGCCACTCTATCCTGCAACTCCTGCATCACATTTAAAAGCACATGCGTAAAAAAATAGAAGACAATATCAACTTTTTTTTTTTACTTAACATCCCTACAAAGATCGTTGCTGTTAGTTGCTGCTGTTAGTTGTTTAATTTTATTTTTTCACTGATGTAGAACACCACAAATTATGGATCACATGCATAAAATCAACCAAGAATTAAATCTAATTAACTGGATGTAACTTTATACTCCATCTACTTCTGGTCTGAAATCCTAAATTACGATTAGATGGTAAATTTTATTTCTACGCGTACCATACATATTATCAGATGGTATGTAGTACTGTATATACTTTTTTTTAACAGAGCAAGATGAGACGTGCAATTTGGCAATTGACAAAAGGAAGAATAAATAAAGATCCTCAGTACTTAATTGCCTACCACACGATTAAGTTCAAAGCACGAATTTTTTTTTTTTTTTTTAATTGGAAGAGTAGGATTAAATTTATCACAACTTTCAATCAAATAACATTGACAACATTCCAATTGCAATTTGTGTAACTATTTCCACATGTCAAACTAAATCATTGCAAAGTTGAATTAGTACTAGTCTAAGGTTAATTTGCTATCAATTGATAAAATTGATATTTATTTTTTGCTAAAAGCAATTTTATGCTATAGAATATTTAAAAAAACTAATTCATATTTTTTATTTAAACAACCAAAATTATCTTCTAATCTATCAGTATTTGAGTCAAATATATTTCGTTAATGCAATAAAATACATGTCAGACCGCAACTACGTAAAAAAATAAATATTTTTATTTTTATATCTTTACTTTTATAGTTCTTTAGTGATTCATAAAATAGAGATAAAAAGGTATTCATTATTAAATAAAATACATGTCGGAACGCAAAGATACAAAAAGATAGATTATTTTTATTTTTATATTTTTACCTTTTTAGTGATTCGTAAAAATAGAAATAAAAAAGTATTTTTATATCTCGTGACCGAATTACTTACGTTACAGTCCACCACATAAATCTATATCTATAATAGAATTTATTATATATACAAAAAATATATATATAGTTTTTAAAAAAATAAATAAATAAAAATGCAAAATTTGAGGGTACAAAAAGGGCAGAAGCGAGGCGAGGACAAATCAGTAATTTCATACGTAGTAATAGTACACGTTGTAGGAATATACCACAGCACAATTCCCCTAGCCGCATATTAATAGACGCGCGCCAGCTGGCAAATAAACAACGGCATTTAACTGTCCGTTACTGTAATTTTTTCGTTTTTAACTGAAGTAATCACTATTACGCTCCGAATTTACAAGATCTATTAGTTCAAACGGCGCCGTTTCATCCGTATCTAATTCAAATTCACGAACTAAATGATGCTTAACATTCTCCTAAACATTCGCTGCTTTAATGTAAAGATTATTCTACGAATCTAAAACAGAATAAAAATTTTCTCAGAAACCAAACAGAGAAGGGAAAAATGAAAAATATACCTTTAGTCTGATGATATACTCTTCCTCTTTCTCCACAAAGAAGGTGTTGAATTTCTCAAGCTCATCCTCCAACAATTTAATGAAATCGATCTCTTCTTCCGTCATAGGCCCATCCTTAGAGTCTCCACGGGCGTCGAGTTTCTGGCGTTTGTTAGGCCTGTCTCCGGCGGCTTTGTTCGGTCCAATAAGCTTCAATCTCTTCTTGAGCTCTTTGTAGGAGAGAAACTTGTCGCGCCATTCAGGTAATGTCTCCTCGATCTGATTGCTGAGGCTCTTGCCGAACTTCATAGCTGAGTGATTCTGATTTAGATGAAAAAGAGTAAGGGGAGTGTTTGGGTGGTGAGAAAATAAGATGGAAAGTGTAAAAAATTTGAGAGAATAAAGGGAGAGGAGAAGGGTGCGAGGGCGTGATATAGGTGGAAGAGAAGAATATTCGAAAGGTTAGTATTGGGAATATCCATTTTTTATTCTTTTGAATGATAAGAAGTAGTAGTAGAAGAAGAAGGAAAGAGGATATCTTTGGTTTTATTCCATTGTGATATTAATAATAATAACAATGACAACAATTTATATATTTTAGATTATGATATTTTTCAATTATTGCTACGTGTACTTTTTTTTAATTCTTTTGGTCTTTAAAGTAACACGTGGCACTTCAAATGTTGTCTAATTTTTAAGATTTTTTTAGTTGGTGAGAATGGCATGAATGATAGTTAATTTGATTTAACTGATTTAGTAAAATATAGGCTTATTACTGCTAAAAATCATAATTTTTTAGTTTTTTTATAAATTTATATTAAATTTTAGAATTTAGAAAATATGATTTAATTCGATGAATTATTTACAATTTTAGTATGATTACAATTTAATTAATATATAATATTTAAAGTGAAATAACTAATTTCTATTTTATAAATTTTACATTCTCATCATTTAAATACTAATTATAATAATTAGTTAAATTTCAATTTTAATAATTTAAAAAAATATAAAAATAGAAATAAAAAGTATATTTAATTTATAAAAACTATATTCATCTCATTTTTCATCTATTTTAAGTCTTCATATGAATATAAGACTATAATAATAGATGTTAATTAATTCACCTCAAATGTCACATATATATTTTATTTATTAATTCATAATAAAATCATAATGGTGATAAAATTACAAATAATATATCAAATTGGACTAATTTTACTAAATTTTAAAGTTTGGTATAAATATATAAAAGATAAAAAAAGATTGTAATTTTTAATACCATATATAAACAAAAATATTTAATATCTATTTTAGGTGTAATAGATTAATATTTATTTTAAATTTCAATAGGGATTGAATTTTTATTAGTTTTTTTATTTAACTTGTGACAATGATGAGTTTGTTTTAATTTTAAACACATTTGAAAATAATAATTATATAAACAATATGGTGTGTAGATATGTTAGTTTAGCAGGATTTTGAATAAATTTGTTATTAAAGCTATTTTTTTTTAAAAAAATTGATGATTTTAAGTAATTAAATTTTAATATTTGTGTTTTATGGCGTTTGTGGAGGCTATAGTATTGCAAATTAGGATATCAATTTATACGGGGCTTTAAATTGTTGCTAAAAAAAAAATAAGGTGCTTCAAAAAAGATTTAATCTATTGCATTGGCTTTTATATTCTGTATCATCGTTTGTTGTGGTAACAACTAATTTATAAAAAATGGAAGCTTATAACATACTTTTTAATATTTTTTTAATGAAAGAGATGAATCTCTAATTGATTGAAAATCAACGGTACATCTTAACAAATAAATAACATTAATGGTAGTATAATCAATAAATATTAAAATAAAATCTCATTTAAATTATAAATTTTTTTATTAATATTCTTTAATTACGTTTGATGTATAACTTAACGATCAACATGTTATATTTAATAATTTTAACTAGTCATAAATCGAATCTTTCATCTGCAAGTAAGTTTAGTTACAAAAATATCAATAGAAATTTCAAATTTGAGGTATAATCATACTCCATAAAAGATAAATAACCAATTTCCATAAAGATAGTAATTCTATATATAAAATTTTTTAAAAAATTAACATAATTAAATAAATAATTTACATTTATTGAATGTAAAAAATAATATAAATTAAATTAAATAGAAAAGAATAAAAATAGACTAAGCCAAAAATAAAAATTGTTTACTGCAAATTAAAGAAAAAAAGAGGTGGTTAGGGCTTCAATTTTTTTGTCTTCTTACCTTTTTTTTAATGTCTTGATTTATGTATGATTTGTATAATTAAAAAAATTGAGTCAAGAACTTAATAATCCTTTAAAAAAAACACACACACAAAAATATCCACAAAAAGTGCAAATTAGTATTAGCTATTATGTTCCCTTCGTGATTTGGACTTCTCAAAAAGATTTGTAAGGTACTACTGGAAAAACAATCATTGCATTATAATTCTGTAAAAGAAAATGTTTATGAAAATTTGGATAGATCCTTTTTTAGATGAAAATTTCAGTTATACTCAGAACATTATCTATTAAGTGGCATACAATTATGTATATTACTCATATTTCTTGTTTCAGAATATAAAAATATTCTCTTATAGTTTGTTCAAATGAAATTTAAAAAAATGCAAAGTTAGTAATTAATTTTATATAAGAAAAGTTAATTGTAGCAAAAGAGGCAGGATTCAGTTTTATTTGTGTTTGACTTTTAAAACAGTGAATTATCAAAGTGACGTGTGATAATTTTAAAAATTTAACTTCTATCAAACGATTGTTAATCGGTTAAAAAATCTAAACTTAGGGAGGTTTCTAAACTAGCTGTTAAGATAGTTAAGTTTAATATTGAAATTACCTTATGAAACGATTGAAAATAAGAAAACAACAGTAAATGCTATGGAGTTTAAACATAAATAAAACAAAAAATTGAAACAGCTAGAGACATATCACTGAAACGTTAAGGAATTGATGTATGAACAAAATTTGATTTAAAATATATATAAACAAGACACTAAAATTAAAATTGAAATTGAAATTGAAATTAAAAAAAAAAAAAAAAAAAAGCTAAAATGTTGAAATTTTTTGTTTGTTGTTTGAATTTCTATGTTGTTTGGATGATTGGCCGTTGTCCTGCAAAAAAAGCTCCTTTGTCCTTTATTTGCTAATTCTCTTTTAATCCCACTAAACTATGTTCCACTTAAAACTCCTCTTCTTCTGGCCTTCCTCCTTTCGATAACTAACTAATTAATAAAGGGATTTTTCAAAAATAACCAAAAAAACAAAAAAAAAATAATTCAAAACATATATATTAAAATCACATTCTACATATACAAATATTATTACTGCAGTTTTCTAAAATTCAATAAAAGTTAGATAAAAAATTTACACAATCTATCTGAGGCTGAAAAAGTCCAACGTAAAGGTTTACTATTGAGATCTGAAGATAAGAAATCTTCTAAAAAAATATTGAGGGGAATTAAAACTCACTGAGTAAATTATTATAATATATATACATGTAATCTAAAACATATATAGTTAGACATCAGTATATATATATATATATATACACGTATTTCACACAGATGCTAAAATCTAATTTTATATATATATTGAAATGCAGAAAATTTTCATTTAGGTGAAGGATCAAATAGAACCCTAAAACAATTGCAACCTTAAACAAATATATCACTAGCCACGCAAGCTTACTTAATTCCAAATAAATTCTCTTATTCCATTTTAGACAGTATACTGACCCCGAGACATTAAGTCAACCGAGCTCTAGCAATCTCACTGTCAGTGTGACTAGCCCCAAAACATTAGATCAAACGAGCTCCCACAATCACACTACTCAATCTCAAATAATCAATCAAATAAAAGTCACCTTAAGTGATTTTATAACTCAACCCTAAAATCTATCGCACCGATACGTACATGGTTCTTGTACTGTCCACTAGGTAGGACGTTCTATTGATATCCTTCATATAAAATGAATAATTATTAAAATAATAAAAATGAATAATTTAAATGTAATAGCATCCATTCATAGCAAAATATGCCTAGCATATATAGAAAATATACCAATTGTACACTGGAGATATACTAAAAATATTCCAAATATATAAGTCACATATATACCAAAATAATCATAAATATACCAGAAATATACCGATTGTATATTAGGAATATATAAAATATATATACGTCGCATGTATATTAAAATATACTGAAAATATACTAAAAGTATACCAAAAATATATTTTACATTTAAATAAATATTCATATTCAATTTCATTATAAAATTCATGGATGCTAATTTTTATGCATTCTACATGCAATGCATATATAAGATAATAACTCACAAGTTTGCGCTTCTCGAAACTGGCTCGATGGACCCTGTCTGATAGGCCTAAATAAATAATAATAACAAATCAGAATAAATTCCTAACTTATATTTCTAAAAGAGACTCAATTTAGGAATACAAAACTTAGATAGACACAGAAATTTAAGATCGATCCGACGTCACGTTTTACGAGAATTATATCGAAAATTCGACAGAATCTCCTCTGTAAAATGATCATCTCTCTACTAAAAAGTAGAATCGATCCTGCAAGAAAAATACACTTCTAATACCACAAAATCAACATCTTGGGTTGGGACCCCGAACTACACAATTTTTCAATCGAGATTCACAATTCACCAAAAATACAACTAAAATAATAAATATATTAAAAATCATTAAATTTCATAAATGTCCACAAAATACCAATATATAATATATTTAAACATTAAAACACTAAATATAATTATTTTCACAATAATTAAATAAAATCTCAAATAATAATAATATAATATTAATAAAAATCAAATTTTTCAATAATTCAACATAAAATAGTAAAATTTCACTTTTATACATTCAAATAGCTTAAATATGTATTAAAAGTAATTAAAAATCCATTTAATCACCAAAATAGTAAATAATATATTATTTGAATAAAATTTTTGAAAATTAGTATTAATTAGTTAAAAATAGTAAATAATATATATATATATATATATATCATTTTAATACCCTATATAATCTAAAATCATTTAAAACATATTATTTAACTATAATTTTCACAAAATTACACAATTAACT
The DNA here is from genome assembly GCA_947683625.1 of Mallotus nudiflorus. Classification (NCBI taxonomy): domain Eukaryota; kingdom Viridiplantae; phylum Streptophyta; class Magnoliopsida; order Malpighiales; family Euphorbiaceae; genus Mallotus; species Mallotus nudiflorus. The sequence goes on along the minus strand of CANTUR010000616.1, from coordinate 414,705 downwards.
CATAAATACAAAATTCACATAATATAAATAATGTTCTCAAAAATTATTTTAATAATTCTAAAATTATTAACTCAATTTACTAACACTAATTTGACTAAATTTTCATTAAAAACTAATTAATTAACATAATTATCAAAAATTCAATATTTAATATTAAAATGATAAAAAATTACCCAAAATTCAAATAAATACAAAAAAAAAATATTTGAGAAGCTAAAGCTATCACAAACAACATTTGTAAGGCAAGTTTTCAAGAATCAAACAACATCAAGTTCAAAAAAAAAAAAAACCTAAAACACATAAACTAAAAATCGAAGGGATTTGAGCTCAAACGGAACTCGGAAATGGACTCACTAGAGCTAGAGCGTTCAAAAGAGACTGGTGCGATATTTTATGGTGGTTGGAATCCTCACCGGCATTAATGGAAGGTTCTCTTGGCTAAGCTTCGTTTTCAATGCTCTAACGTCAATCCGACAAGCTGGTGAGGTGGTGGAGGTAGAGGAGGAAGGGAGGAGTTGATGGTGGTGAGTGGTGGCTGTGAGTGGGTGGAGGGTGCTACACAAACGGTGAGAAGAAGAAAAAAAATTGATCCAATTTTTAATTTTTGACTTTTCTATATATATATTATGAAATTACTAAAATTCCCAACAACAACAAAATAATAATAATAATAATATTATTATTATTATTATTATTAAATTTGATGGAAGGGTAATTTGGTAATTTAATAATTTTTTAAAAAAGGTCAAAAGCAGTAAAAAATCGGGTCAATCTCTTCCCATTCCTTAGTCTTCTTCTTCTTCTTCTCACTGACACTTTCAGCCTCCACCGGACTGCCCCAACTGCCACCACTGGCCGCCATTAGCTCCAGACGTCTCCAACTGCCGTCCGATGTCGCCAACCATCACCTGTCGCTATTGCATCGCCGAAAAACCAAATAAGCCAAAAGTTGAGCTTTTTCATGCTTGCGAGATTCCAACCACCTCAAGACTCCAAACCGAACTCTTTTAAATAGTTTTCCACCAATGAGTCCATTTTTAAGCTCGTTTTTAGCCCAAATCCTCTAGATTTTTAGATATCTTCAATTTTTTAGTTTATGTGTTTTAGGGTTTTTAACTTTTTTGAACTTGATTATGTTTGATTCATGCAAACTTGCTTCACAAATGTTAATTTTGGTAGCTTAAGCTTCTTAACTATATTTTTTTGAATTAATTTGAATTTTGGGTAATTTTTTATTATTTCAATATTAAATATTGAATTTTTTATAATTATGTTAATTAATTATTTTTAATGGAAATTTAGTTAAATTTTTGTTAGTAATTTGAGTTAATAATTTTAGAATTATTAAAATAATTTTTGGTGAATTTATATAATTTTTTAGAATATTAATTATATTATGTAAATTTTCTATTTAAGAGTTAATTGTGTAATTTTGTGAAAATTATAGTTAAATAATATGTTTTAAATGATTTTAGAATTATATAGGGTATTAAAATGATTTTTATAAATTATTTACTATTTTTCTCTAATTAATACTAATTTTTGAAAATTACATTCAAATAATATATTATCTACTATTTTGTGATTAAATGGATATTTAATTAATTTTAATACATATTTAAGCTATTTAAGCTATTTGAATATATTAGAGTGAATTTTTACTATTTTATATTGAATTATTGAAAAATTATATTTTTATTAATATTATATTATTATTTGAAAATTTTATTTAACTATTGTGCAAATAATTGTATTTAGTGTTTTAATGTTTAAATATATTATATTTTCGTATTTTGTGGACATTTATGGAATTTAATGATTTTTAATGTATTTATTATTTTATTTGCATTTTTGGTGAATTGTGAATCTAGATTGGGAAATTGTGTAATTTGGAATCCCAACCCGAGATGTTGAGTTTGCGATGTTTGAAGTGTGTTTTTTTTGCAGGATTGGTTCTACTTTTTAGTAGAGAAATGTCTATTTTACAGAGGAAATTCCGTCGAATTTTTATTAGAATTCTCGTAAAATGTGATGTCGGGTCGATTCTGAATTTATGTGTCTATCTGAGTTTTGTATTCCTAGATCAAGTCTTTTTTAGAAGTATAAGTTAGAAATTATTCTAACTGGTTATTATTATTTATTTTCTAGTTGTGTTGAGACATAGACTTATCGGACTGGGTCCGTCGAGCTAGTTTTGAGAAGCGTAAATGTAACGACCTTTGTTTTTAAATTATAAAAATATATTTCGGGACATGCAATATTAATAATTTTAAAGTTTAATCGTATATTATTATCATTAATTACTAATGTTAATTACGTATTTTATTTTAAGAAAATTATTTATGTAAAAATAATTTATTTACGTGAGATTTATATTATTATTATTATTATTATTATTATTATTATTTGTGATTAACTATCGTTATTTTACGTATATAAATTTTCTAACATAAAATAATTATTTTTGATGGATTATTATTTAAATATTAAAGTTGTTATTATTGTTGTTATTTTCAATAGTATTACTATTATTTTATTATTGTTGAGTGTATTATTATTATTTTTGTTGTTTGTTATTATTATGAGTTTTATTAATATTTTTAAATTATTCCACTACTATTATTAATATTATTATTGTCATTGTTATTTTATGTGGGTTATTATTATAATTATTGTGTGATATTATTATCATGGTTATTATTTTTATTGTCATTATTATTATTTTTTATTGTTTAATATTATTAGGAATATTATTCTATTATTCTATTATTTTAGTAATATTATTAATTTCAATTGTTGTATTAGATTTAATTGTATTTAGGTGCATGTGTGTGTCTATATATATATATATATACACAAAACAAAATGCAGAATCATCTTCTTCCTCCTCGCTCCATCCAATTTGTTTCTTGTCGATGTGCCTATCCCTTTGCCGAACGCCACTTAATCACTCTCCCTCCTTCATCTCTCCTCTATCGTCACCACCTTATCCTTTCTTCTTCTCTGCCAACAACCTCCTTCTCCTTTTTATCGGTAGACAACAAGTAGCAACAACAACGTCAGTAAATGGTTCCTCGCTGTCGCTCTCTCCTCCGGCCACCACAGCTCATCTTCCTGGTGTCATTCAACTCCCAGAGTTGTGAAGAAGTCGATCCTAGGCTCGGTTCAAGCTCTAGCTTGTCCATTTATAAGTTTTTCTTGGTTTTTAGATTATGACTATTAGGGTTTTTATTTTTTTTAAATTAGAAATTGTTTGATTTATTAATTTTTGCTTTTGAAATATTGTTCTTGGTAGCTCAATCTTGCTAGAAATAATTTTTGTTAATTTTTTTGAATTAGTTTAGTTTATGGGTAATTTTGATTATTTTATTATTATTTATTGAATTTTTGTTAATTAATTATTTTAATTATGGATTTAATTAATTTAGTATTATTATAGTATGTTAGTAATTATAATGTTGAGAAAATAATTTTTGGATATATTATATAATTTTTAGAAATATTTTTGTATTATGAAAATATTGGAATTCTATGTTAGATTTGTATTTTTGTTAAAATATTGGTTAATTATATTTTTTAGTAATGTTAGAATATTATATATTGATAAAATAACTTTTGTGATTTTATATAATTTTTGAGGAAATTATTTGTATTATGTGATTTTTTATTATATAGGTTAATTATGAGTTTTTATTGAAATTATGGTTAAATTATACGTTTCAAATGATTTTGAACTAATAATTGGTATTAAAATGATTTTTACAAATTATTTACTATTTTCAACTAATTAATACTAATTTTTGAAAATATAGGTTAATTATGGATTTTTGTTAAAAATATAGTCAAATATTATATTTTAAATGATTTTATGATTATATAGAGTATTAAAGTGATTTTTATAAATTATTTGTAATTTTTAACCAATTAATATTAATTTTTGAAAAAAAATTATATTCATATATATGTTATTTATTATTTTGGTGATAAAAATGGGTTTTAAATTAATTTTATTATATCATTAAAATATTTACGTAGTTAATTGTGAATTTAACCATTTTAGGTTAATTATTTGAAAAATTGAATTTTATTAATATTGTATAATATTTGAGATGTTATTAGTTAATTTGTGATAATTTTGGAATAGTATGTAAATAATAAATTTATTTATTATTTTGAGTTTAAATGGGTTTTTTATTATTTTTATGATGTTAAATTGTGATTTTAAATAATTATTTGCAATTTATGTTAATTTAATTGTAAAATGGGAATTTTATCCCATTTATGAATTTTATTACCAAATATTATTTTAAAAAAATTAATTAGAATTTTATGTTTTAGTTGGAAAATAAAGGTTTTTAATATTTTATGGATTTTTTGATGATTTTTTTGTTATTTTATTATTTAATATTGTTGGTTTGTGAGTTATGAACCTCGGTTGGGGAATTTGTGTAGTGTGGGATCCCAACCTGAGGTGTTGTGCTTTGTGATTTTAGAAGTGTATTTTCTGTGCAGGATCGGTGCTACTTTTGTAGGGAAACGTCCGTTTTACAAAGGAAACTCTGTCAAATTTTTGGTATATTTCTCATAAAACGTAACAACCAATCTAAGTCTAGTTTTAGAATTTTGACTAAGTCTTTCTATATTAATTATAGAAGCGTAAAGTTAGAAGTTTGTTCTAATTGTTATTATTATTTTATTTTTCTAGTTGCACCGAGACCGAGACCGAGACCTATCAGACCAGGCCCGTCCAGACTGTCTCGTGGCGCGTGAATCAATGAGTTATTATACTATATATATATATGCATTGCATTTAGGATGCATAACTTAGGAATTTTCATTTTGATTATATGTTTTAAAAGTAATTTAATTTATAATATGATTTGGTATTTTCGGTTTATTTTTAGTATAGTTTGATATATATGTTTGCATATTTTCAATATACATTTAGTAAATCTTTGGTATATTTAGGGTTTATTTTTTATATATGCATGTTATATAATTAGGTATATTTTTAGTATATTTTTTATATATTTCAAAATAAATGCATGTTTTATCTTTGATATAGACTTAGTATGTTTTAGTATATTATTGGTATATATTTGACATATTTTATGGTTGATTTCGAATTTAATTAGCATATATATACTTGAAATATACTTAGTTTATTAAGTATATTTCTGGTATATGTATGGTTTATTTTGTTAATACGATCGTTATATGCATTATTTATTTTCCCATATGAATGTTTAATTTTAAATGAAGGATATCGATAAAACGTGCTACCTAGTGGGCAGCACTAAAACCGAGTACATACCAGTGCGATAGATTTTAAGGTTGATTTACTAACTTATTTGAGGTGACATTTGATTGATTATTTATTGAAATTGATGTGATTGAGTAATGTGGCTCGGTTGACCTAGTGTCTCGGGGCCAATCACACTAACAGTCAGACTGCTGGAGCTCGGTTGACTTAGTTTCTTAGGGCCAGTCTACTGTCCATAATGGAATAAGTGAATTGATTTGGAATTAAGTGAGTCTATATGGCTAGAGAGTTATTATTGATTAAGGTTACAATTAAATAGGGTTCTATTTGATCCTTCAAATATTACAATAAATGTTTTCTGATTTATTATATATATATAAAAGCAGAGTTTGACATTTGCGTGAAATGCGTGTATATGTATATATATATACATATGCCTGGTTGTATATGGTTTAGATTGCATGTATATATATTATAATAATTCACTTAGTGAGGTCTAACCCTCCTCAATTTTTTTTAGGAGATCTTGTATTGTTAGACCTTAGTAGTATTGCTCTTTGATAGTGTTCTTCTGCCCCAGCTAGATCATGTAAAATTTATATTTAAACTCTGATTTGTATTCTAGAAACTGCAGTAGTAGTGTTATTGTGTCAGAAGAGTATTGTTTTGTTCTTAATATTTTGTATCCAATATATTGTATGAACATCTTTTATTTATGAAAGGTTATTGAGTATTTATATTCATATATAATTTGAAAAATTTTAATTCAATCATACTTTTTATTTATTTATTGCATGTGCTTTTATTTTTAAGACTTGCTACGAGTTCCAGATTCCAAAGCATTCCTGTTCCCTAGCGCCGGTCATGATCCCGGTTTGGGTCGTGACAATAAACTTGTGAGTTATTATCTTATTTATGCATTGCATATAGAATTCATGAAAATTAGCATCCATCAATTTTATAATGAAATTGAATATGAATATTTCTTTAAATGTAAAATATATTTTTGGTATATTTTAACATACATGCGACGTGTATATAATTGATATATTCCTAATATGCAATCAATATATTTCTGGTATATATTTATAGTTTATTTTTGTATATATGTGGCTTTTATATGTGGAATATTTTTAGTATATCTCCAGTATACAATTGGTATATTTTCTGTATATGATTGGTATAATTTGCTATGAATGGATGTTATTACATTTAAATTATGCATTTTTATTATTTTAATCATTATTAAGTTTATTTAAAGGATATCAATAAAAAGTGCTACCTAATGTGCAACACTATGACCGTGTACGTATCGGTGTGATAGATTTTAGGGTTGAGTTATAAAATCACTTGAGGTGACTTTTATTTGATTGATTATTTGAGATTGATGTGATAGAGTAGTGTGATTGCGGGAGCTTGGTTGACCTAGTGTCTCAGGGTCAGTCACACTGACAGTGAGACTGTTGGAGCTCGGTTGACTTAGTATCTTGACGCTAGTCTATTGTCCAAAATGGAATAACAGACATACATTGGAATTAAGTAAGCTTGTATGGCTAGAGAGATATTTCTGGTTGAGATTGCGAATAATTAGGGTTCTATTTGATCCTTCATTCAAATAAATATTTTTCAGCATTTATTATATATAAAAGTGATTTCAGCATCTATGTGAATTGCCTGTATATATTTATTATATATACTGATGCTTGATTACATATGACATTACGAGGTGCATATATATATAATATAATAATTCACTCAGTGAGATCTGACTCTCCTCAGTTGTATTTTTTTCAAGAGATTCTTCGTTTTCAGACCTTAGTAGTAGACCTCTATGCCGGACTTCTTTAGCCTTGACTAGTTTATGTAAATTACTTATCTGACTTTTATTGTATTCTAGAAAATTGCAGTAGTAGCGTTTGTATCTGTAGAATGTTGTTTTAATGTCAGAGACCTTTCTCTGAATATTATATGAAATATTTTTATTTTATAATATGAAATTAAGTATTTATTTTATATCGATTTAAGTTTTAATTCTAGAGTATTTTTATTTAGCTATTGCATGTGTTTTTATTTTTAAAGCTTGCTACGGGTTCCGGATAAGAAAGAATTCTCGTTCCCTAGCATCAGTCATGACTCCCGGTTTGGATCGTGACAATTAATAACAATAATAATAATAATACTATTAACTTTAATATTATCAAGTAATCCTACGTAAAATAAATTATTTTACGTGAACGATTCTTTAGAATAAAATATATAAATAATATTAGCGAATATCAATAATAATATACAAATAAAATTTAAAATTATTAATATTGTATATTCCAAAATAATATTATTTTATTTAAAAATACTGGGTCATTACATATTTAAATATGATTTATTTTATTAAATGATTATGTATATCTTTGGTATATATGTGATATATATATTTGGTATATTTTGGTATATATTCGGTTTATTTTTGGTATATTTCTTTAAAAATAAATGCTATCATGTTTAAATCATACATTTTATTATTTTTAATAATTATACGATTTATTTGAAGGATAGTAGTTGAACATGCTACCTAATGGGCTGCACTAGGATTGTGTATGTACTAGTGCATTAGATTTTAGGGTTGAGATTATGAAAATTATTTGATGCGAGACTTGATTATTTGATTATTGAGAATTGTGATGAGAGAGTGGTGTAATTGAAGAAGCTCGGTTGACCTAGTGTCTCGGGGTCAATCATACTAACAGTGAGATTACGGGAGCTCGATTGACTTAGTATCTCGGGGCCAGTTTACTGTCCAAAAATAGAAAAGAGAAATATTTTGGAATTAAGTAATCTTATGGGCAAGTGGCATTCAGTGATCAAGGTTGCGAACTATTTAGGGTTTTGCTCTGATCCTTTAATCAAAATAAACTTTTCTGCATCTATTATCATATAAAAATAGATTTTAGCATTTGTATAAAATGTGTGTGTGTGTGTGTATATATATATATATATTATACTGATGCTTGATTGTATTAGGTTGTATGTATATATATTATAATAATTCACTCAGTAAGGTCTGACTCCCCTTAATTTATTTTTCAGGATCTTCTACATCAGATTTTCCTCATAGTACTATTCATCGAATTCTTTCCTCTCCGGCTAATTTATGTAAATATTGAACTATTGTCTTCTTATAATTTAGTAATTACTGCAGTAGTAATATTACTGTATTAGTAGTGCATTGTATTATTAGAAACCTTGTACTTGAATATTGTATGAAAATATTTTTGTTATGTTATAAAATAAAGATTTGCTTTTATATTAATTAAAGTTTTAATTCTGGTATATTTTTATATTATTATTGCATGTATTTTATTTTTAAGGCTTGCTACGGGTTTTGGATTCGAAAGAATTCTCGTTCCTTAATGCTAGTCATGACTCCCCGGATTGGATTATAACATCCAAATTCATTTCTTCATTGCAAACTCTTGCGAGAGTTAGTGAGTGATTAAAATAAACATTCTTGTTCTTCTATTTTCTGGGATTAAAAAAAGAGAAGTGAAATTCTATTCTATTTTCTAGGATTACACTTGAGTTTAAGTGTTTAGCCATTAAAATACTTGGGATTTTGGTTTTAATGTGAGCTTTGAAAACACTTGTATATTGGTTTTTAAGTGAGTTTAGAAAACTCAAGTTGTAAGGTTGTGAGAGTGAGCCATAAAACTCTTGTATAATCTCAATCTTATGAATAAGATTGTGGGTGATTGAAAATCCTAAGTTGAGGATAAGTTAGGTGGAGATGCAGGATTGTTATTAAATCCGAACTCCTTAAATCCTTGAGTTTTTCATTATTCCTTCTCAACATTTTTTCAATTCTTGTAAAGAATTCTTTTAATTTCTTATTTTTATTTGATAGTCCTATTCACCCCCCTCTAGGAGTCTTTCAGTAATGCTCACCCTTTGACTATGATTTCTAAAGAAATGCTTTAAAGATTGTTTCTCATTCAAGTACACATTAAAGTGGTCCTTAGTCAAAGTAGATTTAAAAGGTAATTTGAACCTAGGACATGTAAGACATAAGAATTTCTTAAACCTTTCCCTTTACACATATTTGAAAGGTAACTCATCTATAATTATCATATGTGCAAGACACTTTCTAATTGTATCTTAATCAAATTTTCAAGTTCCTAGAGATCTTAGGGTTTCTTTGCTTTCAACTTCCACCATGTTCAGATGTTGAAGTGTCAATAATTTTTGTTTAATGTTTTTATTATGAGGGGTTTTTCAAACAAGTAAGAACATGATTCCTAATTGATGATGTGCCATGTTTCTTAAAGTGAGCATTAATTACCTTAGCACAACATGTGCACCTTGCTTGAATCATAACTCCTGTTGCATTCTTAATTTCCTCAAAATGTTCCTAGGCAGGTGATCTGTGTTCAAGATCTTTTATTTTCTTTGATTTTTGAGTTGTTTATGGTGGCTGCTCAGAATTTTTAGAAGCTTCCATAGTTTGTAGGACTTTGTCCGTTTGAGTACTGCCAACATCAGAAGTAATATTGTTGTTGGTAGTGATACCAACCCTATAACATTAACCATCTAGGTCAAACCCATCATATAAATATTGGACATCGAGCAAAGTAAAAAACACAAATCATAAATTAATCACAGATTTACAAACTTTATAAAAAAAACACGAATTACAAATCAATCATAAATTCACAAAAGGAAAACTCAAATTACAAATCAATCACAAATTCACAAAAGGAAAAACACAAATTACAAATGAAGCATAAATAACTTTGTATGAAAACATATTAACAAACACATCAATTCATATAGCTTTAAAACATATTAAATTTTTCAGATTTACAAATTTTAAAAACATTATCAATCACAGATTCGTAAAATATAATAACACATTAAATTTTTAAATTTAACACATAAAATCAAGTACAGATTCACATTTGGAAAAACTAAAAACGATATCAATCATAGATTTACAAAATAGAATAACATATGTTCACAAAGTGTATAAAAAGTTTAAAAATCATATATTTTTTCCATATTGTAAAATAAAATTAACAAAAATTATAATTTTATCAAGATCATAAAATAAAATAAGTAAAAAAAATCAAATTTTAACTTTAACACATGTTCACAGTGTATAAAAGTTTTTTAAAAAATATTTTCCAAATCTTAAATTATAATTAACAAAAAATAACTTTTTTTAAGATTTTAAAATAAAATAAGTAAAAAAAAAATTCTAGATCTTAAAAATATTTTGAAAAAATTAATTTTATTACCTCTATTACAATTTCTCAAGTGTCAATTTGTAGCAAGGATTTTATATCACCAAGATTTCAATTGATAGCTTCCACCTTTCACATATCAAAGAAATTCTCTAAAGCTTCCACCATTCACAGAGCTTCCACCTTACGATCTTAGCCAATCTATGATTTAGAATAAAAAAAATGATTGAAGTTATAAAACGATCTCAAAGATAAATGATTCAGAAAAAAAAAGAACACAAAATAATTAGATCACTCAGCTTACATGAATCAAAACAAAGAAAATGAGAGAGAACATAGATTAATTGTCTATTCATCTCAAATCATTAGAGGAATGACAATACAAACCATGAGATCAATTATTTATTGATCTCATGCATATATTTTTATAAATGAAGAAGAGGAGAACACAGAACACATATAAACGATATAGTAGTAGGAGTTATAGTGAGATGTGAGGTTAAATATGAAATGAAGGCAAGAAATAAGAGGTTAAAGAAGTTGAGAGAAACAAAGAGGGGTAAGGGTTTCAAGAAGATGGAGATTTGAGAAGTTGAAAATAGGAACTGGAAGCGACTAAGGTTGGAGATTTTGAGAGTAAACAAAGAGACACTAGGGTTAGGAGAAATGGAGAGGCGATTGTGAAATGGGGTATCAATAGAATGATTAGTATTTATATGTAAGGTTAAAAAACCCTTAATTTAAAATGATGTCGTTTCATGTATTGAAAGTTCAAGTGGTTCGGTTATTTGAACCATTACCCCGAACTGCCAACTGAACTCTTAAAATATGTCCTTCTTTAAATCGAACTACCTTCTCTTCTATTTCAGAGACCAAGCCACTTCTTTAGTCTGGGTCTATCTAGTTCGACAAACTCGACCGATCGGTTATTTGGACACCTTTAAATGTTACTTACCTTACTCTTATAATTTCCACCTAAGTAAGAGTAAACATATATGACCAACACTAACTAACATCAATTAAACTAGTCAAATATTGTTCAGTTAGTGAATATTGAAGCAAGAAAAAAAAAAGGATCAAAATAAGCATTATATTGTCTACATTCCCATTAAGGGGACATTGCCAATCATCATATCACTATCAATTTGGTCTCTTACTTCATTATTTCTAGTATCTTTAAAGGCAAACTTTGGAATAGTTCTTCTTGCCATATCTTTAATTTTATATTTTCTTCATCTGTCTTTCTAATACAGAAGCTTTATTACTTAGTCCTTTAACTAAAACTTCTCTACATAATGGCGGGGTTTTGAGCTCCATCATTAGCCTAGCCCTCTTTTTACTTAGGCTGCTTTCTTTCTCTACTAAATTCTATACTTGATGGGCTAGATTTGTTATAACTTCAAAAAATTTAGTGCTGGGCTTTTTAATCACTGAGCTTTTGGGCTCTGAGAGGTTTAAGCTAACTATTAAAGCTAGGGTTTACTTTTTACTTTTCTCTTTTCATTGTCACGTGGGATTGCTTAAGCTAAATGGTCTTTCTACTTGAGGCTTAGCACTAGAAGTTTGGTTGTTATTGCTTTTGCATATGGCAAGGTAATCCCACCATCACCATTTGACAAGGTTGGTGTGCATGGGGAGTTATTCCCTCTTACTCCTTTCAAGTTAATATGGGAGCTTAATGTCACATGCTTAACCTTTGAGGTTAGCTAAGACGCACAACACTTAGTCTATAATGTGGGCGAAGTAGAACTAAGTAAGCCTAAGAGTTGAAATGCAACAGAATATAAGTGAGCAAGTGGGTAATAAGAGGTTTGGGACGTACATTAGGCATCACTTGAATGAGAGTAAATGTGACGCTTTATTAGATTTCTCCATAAATTCTCATCATCATTTATAAATGGGAGGAGTGGTCTTTATATAGGTTTTCCACCTCCTCAATGTGTGGCTACAATTATTTCTTCTAGACATTTCTATAAATAACATATGTACAAAGCTTTTCCTAGAAGCTTCTTACATGTACAAAGGGAAGGGAAGTTTCTAGATGCTGGCTGAATGGCCTAGCATGGGCAGCAAGCATTAGAGGCATGGGAACTTTCTGAAAGGTTGGGATCCTTGCTCCTTGATGGAAGTTTCTGGATGGCCTCCTTAGTATGGCTGGCAGCATGCAGCGTTGCTATTTTTTTGCAACTCTCTAAAGCCTTTTAGAGCCTTCCCACGTGCTCTTGGGCTCTTTCCTTGGCCTAGGCATTTTGCCCTTGAGTTTAGCAACTCTAGCAACCCTCCAACATGTTCTAGAGGCTCCCCTCATTTTCGTAAGCGCTTGGCATGGCCTTGGTGGCAAGCAGACCTTTTTGGCTTGCCTTGGCCAAATTTTCTCGCCCATATACATGTACCATATGCCTTGGGGCGGGCTAGACTTTACAGGTCGTAACACCCTCCCCCACTTGAGCTCGCAATGTTCTTGTTGCGTCTTGAGCTTAGTGCTTTGGGGCGTTGGTGTGCTTGGGAGGTTCCTCGCACACCATTGCTGGTTGTCTTTGGCATAAAATTTGGTGCCTTCACACTTTGTGCCTCTAAGAGTCAAATGTCAAAAAGCCCACATTTCTCATTTGGCTCCACCTCAACGATCACCTGTATCACCCCATCCTTTTATGTGAAGTATAGAGTGTTGGCATATGGAATCACAATGGCCTTCACAGTATGTAGAAAGCCAATTCCCAAGTACATTTGCTTCTTGTCAATGGAAGCAATGAGGATGTCAGTCTTACCTTCCCATTCGCCAATACAACTCCTCACCTTGTATGCTTTGCCCACGATGGCAAACTTAGATCCCATATATTCAGCATAGGCATGGGTCTTGGTGTATGGTGGGCCGATTTCGTTGGCCAATTCCTTCGCCATATAGACACCATCAGCACCTGTGTCCAGCATGGCTGACATCGTGGCTCCTTTAATTATAGCCTTGATAGACATTCGCCTTCCTTGATTTTTCACTCCCATAGGCTGCATATTAAGGAGGAAGTTCATTGAATCCAGTTTTTCGCCATCTTGCATTAAATTATCCACAAGTTATAATGAACCTAGGGAGACTGATGGTTCTTCTTGGGACTGTGCCTTTTTGAATTCAGCCATAATGGCATTGATGGCCTATTTGTTTGGACAGTCTCGTGTCCAATGTGGCCCATTGTAAAGAAAATATGGCCTTGAAGGCTTGGTAGCAACACTCTTGGTTGATGGACCTTTGTCTTATTTGGAGCTTCCACTATGGAATTTTTGGTGTTAAGTCTCCTTGTGCCTCAAGTCCTTGTGTCCATGGCCAGGATGCCCTTCATCATCATCTGAAGAGGCCTCCTTGTCTCCCCCACTTTTGCTAAAGTTGGGTTGTCTTCCCTTGGCTTGGGCAGTATAGTCGCAAATGGACTTCGCAGTAGCAATTACTTCATATAGGGGTCTTGATGTTCCTTCGATCAAGCTCCATTTTTGCCCAATCCTTTAGCCCATCCTTGAAGTTAAAGAGGAGCTATTGGTCGGATAGTTCAGTGGCTTCAAGCATCAAGGTAGTGAACTCCTTAACAAAGTCCGAAATGCTATCGATTTTCCTCAAATGTCGAAGTTTGCTTAGCACCTTGTCATTGGCATTGTGGGGCACAAATTGCTTACATATTTCAGCCTTGAACTGCTCCCAAATATTAATCACACAAAGCCCCTTCTCCCTTTCGGTGTGTTTTCGCCTCCACCATAGTTGGGCAACATCCCTAAGGAAGATGGTAGCATCGCTAATCCTTAAGAAATCATCCTTGACGTTCATCACCTCAAAATATTGTTCTAGGCCGAACAAGAAATTTTCCACCATAGTGGCATTGTGTGCACCACTATACATGGCTAGTTTCAGCACCTTTAAGCCAAGTGGGGTCGAAGTGCTTATTGAGACAACACTTGTCAAAGTTGGACTACCTCGATGGATGGCTTCAATTTCCCTACAAAGCTCTTGCATGTCACTTAGAAGAGTCTTGCGTAGGTTAGCAAATTCTTGGGTTAGGGAGCATAGTTCTCCCTTAAAGGCTTGGCCAAGTTCTTCAATTATGGTCTTGGCAACCTTGCTGATCTCCGTAGTCTCATGGATTAGATTGTCCACTTGCTCGCTGAGTTCACCAATGGTCATAGCAACATTGGCTAGGCTATTCTCTAAGCTAGCCATGCGAGTTTCAATTAACTCTCTCATTGAAGCCTTAGATTTTCTTCGCTTGGGCTGTGAGCATACCTCCTTATGCCTATAAGTTTGTTGCTCCTCTATGTTGGCAGCAACATTAGCTTCCTTGCTTTCCATTTGCTCAAGTCTCCAACTAGCGGTATCTAGGATTAAATCGTTGCTCTGATACCACTTGTCACGTGCTCAACCTTTGAGGTTAGCTAAGATGCACGACACTTAATTTATAATGTGGGTGAAGTAGAACTAAGTAAGCCTAAGAGTTGAAATGCAACGGAATATAAGTGAGAAAGTGGGCAATAAGAGGTTTGGGACGTAAATTGGGCAACACTTGAATGAGAGTAAATATAACGCTTTATTATATTTCTTCACAAATTCTCATCATCATTTACAAATGGGAGGAGTGGCCTTTATATAGGTTTTCCACCTCCTCAATGTGTGGCTACAATTATTTCTTCTAGACATTTCTATAAATAGCATATGTACAAAGCTTTTCCTAGAAGCTTTTTGTTATGTACAAAAGGAAGGGAAGTTTCTAGATGCTAGCCGAATGGCCTAGCATGGGCAGCAAGCATTGGAGGCATGGGAACTTTCCAGAAGGTTGGCACCCTTGCTCCTTGATGGAAGTTTCCGGATGGCCTCCTTGGCATGGCTGGTAGCATGCAGCCTTGCTATTTTTCCACAACTCTCTAGAGCCTTCCCATATGCTCTTGGGCTCTTTCCTTGGCCTAAGCATTTTGCCCTTGAATTTAGCAACTATAGTAGCACTCCAACATGTTCTAAAGGCTTCTCGCATTTTCCTAGGCGCTTGGTATGGCCTTAATGGCAAGCAACCCTCTTTGGCTTGCCTTGGCCAAATTTTCTCGCCCGTGCGCTTGCACAATAGGCCTTGGGGCGGGCTTGACTTTGCAGGTCGTAACATTAAGCCTTCTTCTCCACCATAAACAATAAAGAATATGGTCAAGTTTTTATTTATAGTAATTCTACCATTCTGAATTTTAAAACTGGGATAAAACTGTCTCTTGGGAAGAACTCTAACCCATGGACCATAGGTTTGGTTATTGCCTACTGTTTGATCAATCTCCTCTTAAGTTCCTTTAAGTACTCTTTTTTTTTATTAGGCATAGATTCAAACTTGAGGGGAAAACCATTTTAGAATTCAGATCTTGCACTTGAAAATAACCAACATGGATCTTTCTATGGCTATGTATTCTTCTTTTTGAGATTAATTTATTTAAGACCAAGGACTAGACTGGCATCGTGGTGGATCCTTTGCCCCTTTGAAATCAAAACAAACATTGCATCTAAATCTATTGATAAATTGAATTGATCACAATGTTACATTGTTTACCTTATGTTCTTGGTAGAATTGATTTTTAAAATCACAAGCACCACATGCTGTTCTATAGACTTCAATGCCATTATGGAAAACAACATGACTACTAGCATAATCACCAATACTTCTTTTTTCAATAAGGTACAATAACAACACAAGAACTATAAAATACCATGCACTCTTAACAACAATTACTGATTGAACTAACATATAAAATATGCGACGATTATTAAAAGAAATAGATATGGGAAGAGGAAGATGAAGAGCTTGTTATTTGTTGAAAAAGTAAGGTTAAAAGCATTATTCAAAACAATGAATAGATGATGAACAACAAGAACTAAGAAATAAAGAATCCCACTCTCATAAAGAGAGAGAATTAAAATATATGCAACTCATCAATGGTGGACAAGACTTGAACTTGAGATTTTACCTACTCCCATATCAAGGATGTAATAGTATAATGGAGTAAAATTTCATAGATGTTATAATAATTATTTAAAACTATATAATAGTTTTGGTTGTCTTTGTCATTTTGGTTGTTTCTGGTATATGAAAACAACCACAACATTATCAAAAATTGTATCTTTGAATATTGTCTGCAATATTTTATTTTATGATATGACATTAAGTATTTATTTTATATCTAGTTAAAATTTTTAATTCTTGTGTACTTTTATTTATTTATTGCATGCTTTTATTTTCTATGGCTTAGAACAGGTTTCAGATTTGAAAGAATTCTTGTTCCCTAGTGCCGATCATGACTTTCGGTTTGGGTCGTGACAAAATACATTATAAAAATATGGATGCTCACAATTATGTATCCTACATGCAATGCATATATAAAATAATAACTCATAATTGTGCGTTTCTCTAAAAAAGATAAACTGACCTAGTCTCGTAAACGTCGGTCTCGGCTCAACTATAGAAAATAAATAAATAATAATATTATTAGAATTGAACTCCTAATTTTCTACTTCTAGAAATTCTAAAGAGTGACTTAATCTAGGACACGACTTGATCAAAAATCAAAAATTTAGGATCGACCCGATGTCAAATTTTACGAGAATTCTATCAAAAATTTGACAGAGTCTCCTCTATAAAAAACATCTCTGTACTAAGAGTAGAGACGGTCCTGCAAGCAAAACACACTTCAATATCCACAAATACATAACTTCTGGGGCTGGGCCCTTGAACTACACAATTTGCCCAACTGAGAACCAAAATACACAAAAAGCCAATAATTTAATAATAAATATTAAAAATTGTTAAAATCCATAAAAATCAATAAAATACCTCAATAAAATTTATTTAAATAATAAAAACATTAAAGATAATTTGTTTTCAAATTAATTTAATACAAACTCAAATAGAGTTAAATATTATTAGTAAAAATTACATTTTTCAAATACTTGAAGTCAAATAGCATAAAATACAATTACTTACTTAAAATACTCAATAATATAATAAAAATAGCTAAAAATCCATTTTAATCATAAAAATAATAAATAAGCTATTATTTAAATATAATTTCAAAAATTTTTAATAATTAGCTAAAAATAGTAAATAATCCATAAAAATTATTTTAATACTATTTATTATTAAAAAATTATTCAAAGCACTAATTAACAATAAATTAAATTAAAATACAAAATTTACTAATTTATACTAATTTTTTCGAAAATTCAATTTTCACATAAACTTTCAAAAATTTGTAACAAATAATCGGAACACAATTTCAATATACTTTCTTCACAAACTGTAATCCAAATAATTTATTAAAAATATAAACATTTTTCTGCAAAGGTCATTGAAACACTGATTTGAAAGAAAACCAAAACACCAAAAATCCAATTAATTCAGAAAATTAAACAAAAATATATTTGAGTAGCTATAGATGCATATAACAACATTTCTAAAGGAACTAAGCATGAATCATACAAAATCAAGCTAAAAAAAAAATCAAAGTTGATCTAAACTAAAACTTGAGCATAATTCACTAACCGGACGTTCTAAGCTTAAAATGACCTGAGAATATACTTGCCTAGACCAAGAGGAGTTGATCAAGCCCTGAAACACTAGCTCCCACTGCCTGAATCAATGTTGGTGTTACTACTAATGCTGCTGTGCTTTCTATTCTCACCGATGATAGGGAAAATGAAGCTGGCAGATGATGGTGGGGAGGAAGGGAAGAGGAGAGGTGAAGTTGGTGGTAGCTAGCAGTGGCATTGGCAAAAACCGAAGAAGAAGAAGAAAAAAAAAGAAAAGAAAGGAAAAAGAAAAAGAGAGGGCAGAGAGAAGAAACCCGAAAAAAAATAGCTTTTGACTTTTTTTAATAAATAGGGAAAAACACAAGGGAATATCAAAAATAATATTCTTAAATTAAATATTTTACCTTCCTAATTTAGTTTACCACAAATATTAGAATATAATAAATGCACTAAATTAATACTTTTCACGATTAATGAAATAATAATATTATTAAATAAATAAATAATATATAACAATAAATTAAACTTTAAATCTCAATTTAATATTCATTCCATAATAAAATAAAATAATTAACAATACTATAATTTAATTAAATTACATAAAATAATCATAATATATATAAAAATTTAAAAATATTTATTAACACTGGATATGCCAAAATTAATTTAATAATTTATATATATTGGGTTATAACAATGGAAGAGTTTAGAGAGCTTAATTGAATATTTGAATGTATAAAACGAATGTACAAGTTTTCTTAATCTCAAAACAATCTTTAGATTATAGTTGTTGAAAGTAATGATTTCGTTCCCAACATTATCCAAGTCCATTTGAATGAAAATTTGGAATTTTGAGGTATATTTTGTTAGGTCCCAGTTAGGATATCATCCAAATAGTCGTTACGAGCCATTGCATTTGAAAAAATGCCCTGATCCTAATTAGGATACTCTAGTCCTTAGCAATGTCCTGATCGGGACATGGGATCGGGATTAGTTCTGCCATTTTAATGAATTTTTAATCCTTCCTTTGTCCTGGTCGGGACTACTTTGGTCCTGATCAGGACTATGACACAAATTGCAATATTTTGTGCAATTTAGTCCTTATGTTAAGTCTGTTCAATATAGTACTTTATGATGTATTTTTGAGATTGAAGACGATTGAATCAACCTTAAATTTTTTTCATAAAAGTTGTAGATAATTTTTTTTATCTTTTCATATCACTTTGAATCACCTCAATTGAACCTCCGTAGTTCAAGATATTGCTAAAATAGTAAGAGCTGCACAATCTAAAATGAAAGCTACATATAGTGACTTTGACTCAAGATTTTCATACCCAAATGAGCTTGGATTTCAATAAGTAAGCTTAATTAAGAAATTTTAAGATGTCTACTTTAAAAGTGATGAAGATCATTTTCTAATTATAGAGCTCTAAGGATGTCAAAAAGGCTCTTTGAATCTTAGAGACCAAATTATCCTAAAAGACCACTGTATATCCAAAAATGTTTATCGGAATATAATTCCTACACTTAGTTGAAATCATTATAATCAAAATTGTTTGTCAAATTCAAAAATTAGGAGTTTGATCATGCAAATGATCAACAATCTCCCCCTTTTTGGCTTTGACAATCAATTTGAAAAGATAATAAATAATGTGTGTGAGTGTCAAAATAAATGACATGAATAAGTATGCATTATATTGAATAACTTCCCCTCTCAAATTAAATTGATGCATTGTATGAGCATTTTTCTCCCCCTTAATATATACATAAAATTCAATAGAATACACCATGTAATTGGCATTGAATTAACATGGCATATATAAGGGATAGAAAATTTTTCTTATATATTTCTTTATTACTCCCCTTTTATAGATATGATAAGAAATACAATTTTATTTTATTATATTCCCCCCTTTTTTTTTTGTCAAAAATAAAGACAACATAATTATATTATCAAGAACATGGCCCAACATAACAAATAAGTTAAAAACACAATAACATGATCATTAAAATAAATTGATAAGCAATTTGAAGGACATAATTTCAAACATATATGCGTGTAGTGCTACTAGAATGCATCACAAATAGTACATATAACACTCACTATCACATGATCATATAGAGCTTAACTAGCTAATCATACATGATCATGTGAAACTTAACATATTACAAACACAAACACTAAGCACAATTTTCACATGTTCTCCCCCTTTGTTAAAAACAAAAAGAAAAGAGAGAGATATAAAAGGAAATGAATCTAAAGGAACCAAAAATTCTAGAAGGATTAAAAGATCACAAACCAAAATAATAAAAACAAAGATACACTGAATCTTTATAAAATTTATGTCATACATAAAAAAAAAAAAAGTAAGCAAAACAAGATTTTTTGTCACAAGGAAAAAAACTAGCCACACTTACATTGTTACTATATATGTATAAGCAAAATTATGGAAAAAAAAATTAACAATTTTCTACGTCTACTAAAAAATAGTAAAATAGAATAAGATTTGGAGAGAAAAAAATTGATATCAGGGTCACACTCTTATCTAATGATGCCACTTACATAAATACATCTTTGGCAAAAAGAATTTTCTCTCTTAAAAGAAATTAACTAAATATACATGTAAACTTAATTATTCCTCCTCCTTTGTCAAAATGCAAAAGGAAATTTAAAAGAAAATAAAAAAAAATTAGTGAAAAGGATAGAGTTATAATGATCTTGAACTGAAGAAAAACATAACAAAAATGAAAATTGAAGAAAAACATAATGATATAGAGTTACCAATTGAAAACTAAAAAAAAAAACATAACAAGACATAAAACTAACAGTTTATGGCTTCTATCTAGAAAATAAATCAAACCTAATATGACACAAAATAATCATAAAAATAAACTATCAGCTCAGAGCTTAGTTACGAAAAATATACTGAAAATAAACCAAACAAAAATTGAAGATAAAAATTAACAAAAATATATATAAAAAAAACTAGTCTTGATGAAGAGTAGCAGGAATTAAAAAATGTATAATGCATATTTAAACATATATAAATGCATGAAAATTTTATTAAAAAATTTATAAAATTGTTAAGATAAAAACATTTAACAATCAAAGTAATCAATAAGTACAACATGGTTTCACATGAAAATAGTTTAACCATCAATTAAGCATAAAATTTAAGACAAACTAGAATCATCAGTCATGTCAAGTTTATGCTTAATGAAATTCAATCTCTCTTCATTGAGAGGTTTGGTGAAGATATCTACAAGTTGATTATTTGTATCAATAAATTCAAGTGAGATATCACTAATTTGAATATGATCACGCAAAAAATGATGCCTAATGTCTATATGCTTAGTTATAGAATGTTGAATTTGATTCTTGCCAAAGTTAATAGCACTTGTATTATCGCATTTGATTTGAATGTGATAAATTTTTATACCATAGTCCAATAATTATTGTTTTTGCTATAAAATTTGTAAACAACAAAGACTTGCTGCAATATATTTAGCTTCTGCAGTGGACAAGGCAACTAAAACTTTTTTTTTTACTAAACCAAGAAATTAAACATTGTCCTAAAAATTGACAAGTTTTGGAAAATTTAGTAAACTATCGACAAAGTCTGCATTTGAATAACTAATAAAGTCAAAGAAAGAGCACCTAGGATACCAAAGTCCTAAATGCATTGTACCATAAATATATTTGAAAATTCTTTTAATAGCATTCAAATGAGACTCTCTAGGACTTTATTAAAATCTAGCACACAAGCAAATAGCAAATATAATATCGAGTTTACTAGCAGTTAAGTAAAGAAGGGATCCGATCATACCTCTAAATCGCTTTTCATTAACCGATTTTCCATTCTCATCCTTGTTGAGTTTGGTTGTGGTGCTCATGGGAGTTTTGCTTGTCTTAGTTCCATCCACACCAAACTTCTTAAGAACATCTCTTGAATATTTGGTTTGATCGATAAAAATATCTTTTTTACATTGTTTAATTTGAAGTCCAAAAAAGAACTTGAGTTCTCCCATTATACTAATCTCAAATTATCCTTGCATTAGCTATGATGTGGTCTTAAGGATGAGCTTTCTTTAATTTTCAATCCTTTGGGAGTTTATCCTTTTAAGGTAGGTTAAGATGTCTCCTCATTTTCTTCCTTGCTTGGACCTTCAAGTTCTAAAGGTTTACTTGCAATTTCTTCTTAAGTATTCATTATTTCGTTTTCACCTACAAAATCATCAACACTACAAACATCCTTTCTAGGATCAAGTGAATTTGATTTATCAAATACAACATGCATTGATTGTTTAAATACTAGACTTCTCTTATTAAAGACTTCATATGCTTTACTAGAAATGGAATAGCCTAAGAAAATTCCTTCATTAACTTTGGAATAAAATTTCCCAAGCTTGTCCTTGGTGTTTAATATTTCACTTTCATCCAAATACTCTAAGATATGAAATTTTAGGTTTTTTGTTGTTTTATAGCTCATAAGATATTTTATTTAAAATTGGTCTTTTAAAAACTCAATTTGAAATATAACAAGATGTTTTAAAAACTTTCGCCCAAAAGTATAGAGGCAAATTATACTTATGAAGCATTGTTCTAACCATTTTAACAAGAGTTCTATTTTTCCTTTCAACTATCCCATTTTATTGGGGAGTTCAAAGAGATGAAAATGTATGAGAAATACCATTTTCATTACAATAATTTTTCAAAAATTCATTTTCAAATTCAGTTCCATGATCACTTCTAATGGATAAAATACAAAAATCTTTTTCTTTTTAAACTCTTTTAGCAAAATTTTCAAAAACTTTAAAAGCATCATTCTTATGAGCAAGAATACAAACCCAAGTAACTCTAGAGTAGTCATCAACCAGTACATATGTATAGTGCATACCATCGACACTAGCAACTCGAATTGGTCCAAATAAATCCATATATATAAATTCAAGTGGTCTAGAAGTGGACACTACATTTTTTAGGTTAAATGAGGACTTGGATTGTTTTTCTTTTTGATAAGCATCACAAGGTTTATCCTTAGTGAATTCAAGCTTAGGCAAATAAATCACAAGTTCATGTTTATAAAGATTATTCAAAAGCTCAAAATTTGCATGTCTTAACCATCTATGTCATGTCCATATGTCATAAAAAATGGACATTAAGCATTTGATATCTTTGTTATCAATTTTATTCAAATTAATGATATAAATGTTGTTTACTCTTTCACCACTAAAAATAAATTTGTTTTCATTAAGACTGTTAACAAATCAATTTCTAGGATAGAAAGTTACTTTATTTCCTATATCACATAATGACTTATATTTAGCAAATTATGTTTAAGACCATTAATAAAAAACATATGATGTATAGATAAGGATTGAAGATTTTCTATTTCTCTAATGCCAATAATTTTTCCTTTTGCATTGTCTCTGAATGTAACATGTCCTCCATCCTTAGCATCAAGTTTGTTGAATTACTCCTTGTCTCTCATCATGTGCCTTGAATATCCACTATCTAGATACCACTTGCTTTTTATTCTTGTGGATTTCAAGCACACCTACACAAGACAATTTAAGTGTCTTTTTGGACCCAAACCTTTCTTGGTCTAGGTTGATTAGTTTTGAGATAGTTCAAAGGAAGTAAATTCATGTGTAATCTTCTATAGAAGCACACATTGTTAGTATTTCCTTTAATCATATAATATGAGCATACAATATTTGCAAATTTATTTCTCTTAAGATGAAATATTTTCCTAGTATGTGCAATATACCTTTGGTGTTGTAGTTGTGTATATTTATTATTATTGTATGTCATTGTATGAGTCATATATTTATAATGACAATGTATATTTTGATAATTTTGTGCATAATGTTTATATACATTGTGATGTGTAGCATGCCTACTATGATTGTGTCTAATGTACATATAAGCATGTTTGGGTTAAGGTGCTCTAGTTTGAGCATTACCTTTTTATGTTAATGAAGGGTGAGTCATATGGGACTTTCCCTTATTATTTAACACATGAGATCTTTTAGCTTTGAAAGCTTGAGTCTCATTTGATTTGGAGGTTAAAGGAGTGGAATCAAGTGAAGCTTTTACAAAATTAATATATGATAAAGATGATGAAGACATTCCATTCTTATATCCAATTCCATGGGTATCTCCATAAAATTTTTTAGAGTCAAGAAGACTATCTAAAGTTTCTTTTCCTCTCTTGAATTTAGCTATGGAATTATTTAATTCTAAGACCTCCTTAGAAAGCTTCTGATTTTCATCATTTTTTTTCTTAAGTTGATCTTCCAAAGAATTTGAATGTTTAGCATTACTAACAAGTTTTTTATTTCATGCAACAAGTTTAATAAAATCATTTTTTAAACTTTCAAACTCATTGGTTAATCTACCTAACTCATGCTTATATTATTTCTTCTTAGATAATAAACTTTTAGATTTAACTAATAATTTGCTCACAATAGAGGTCTCATCATCATCATCACAATATTCGTCACAATCATTAAAGCAAGAGTAAGAAGTTGATGGTACCTCATTTTAATTTTTAAGATCCATTAAGTAAAGATTGGCCACTTTTTATTGTTCCTCTTCCTCTTCCTCTTCCTCTTCGGATTCGGAGGAATCATCCTAAGTGGCTTTGAATGCCTTCTTATTATCTTTTGCTCCATTGTTCTTGAATTTGAGTTTAGGGCACTCACTTCTAATGTATCCCAATTTTTGGAATTCATAACAATTAACCTCTTTGGTTTTCTTCTTGCCTTCTCCTTCGTACTTTTTGTTAAAGTCTATTATTCTTGAGAAATTTTTCTTTTTCAAGAACTTTTTGAAGTTTTTAGTAAGCATAGAAATATCACCTTCTTCATCACTAGAATCTTTAGTGCTTTCCTCTTCACTATTTTCTTAAAGAGCTTTTAGTGTTATGCTCTTCTTTTTCTCTTCCTTTTTTTCTTGCTCTTCACCTCTTTGCTTAATTATAAGCTCATGTGTTAGGAGCTTTCCAATAAGCACATCGGTTAAAAGGATAGAAAGGTCTTAAGCTTCCTCAATTAAAGTGACTCGAGATTTCCAATCCTTCTTAAGTAGGATTCTTATAATCTTATTATTCACCTCTTCCTTAGAGAAATATTTTTCAAGTTTCTTGAGAGTTGTGAGGAGAGCATTAAGACTGTTTGTTATCTCCATAATTGATTCTTGAGGCTTCATTTTGAAGAGTTCATATTCATACATATGCAGTTGAACCTTTTTTCTTTTTACTTGTACATTGCCATCATAATGGTTTTCTAAGGTCTCCCACATTTCCTTGGACAAAATGCAATGGTGAAGCTTGCCTCCTTCTCTTGTCATAGAAGAGAGTAGAATGATTATAACTTTCTTATTTTTATAGTTTTTTTTCTTTTGATCATTGCTCTAATCACTTCTTAAAAGAGTAGTTTGCACACCATCAATGGTATTTTTTGGTGGTTGCCAACCTTTAAAAATAATGTCCTAAAGTCTAATGGAATCATAATCTGAATATAGCTCCATTTTGAACTTCCAATGAGGATAGTCACTACCATCAAATAATGGTCTAAGAGAAGAAAAATTTTGAAGTTCACTCCCCATGATCTTTTATTCTAGCAATGAAGTTTCTAGAATCCAAGTTCTGATACCAATTAAATGAGTCCTAAAGGGGGGTGAATAGGACTATCGAATAAAAATAAGAAATTAAAAGAATTCTTTGTAAGAACTGAAAAAATGTTCAAAAGGAAGAATGAAGAACACAAGGATTTAAGTAGTTTGAACTTAACAATAATCCTATGTCTCCACCTAATTTATCCTCAACTTTGGATTTTCAATCACCCACAATCTTATTCACAAAATTGAGATTATATAAGATTTTTATGGCTCACTCTCACAACCTTACAACTTGAGTTTTCTGGGCTCGCTCAAAAACTAATATACTAGTGTTTTCAAGGCTCACACTAAAATCAAAATCTCAAGTGTTTTAATGGCTAAACACTTAAACCATTTCCTTTATAATAGAATCTTACTTCCCTTTTTCTAATCCTAGAAAATAAAAGAACAAGAATGTCTATTCTAATCACTCACTAACTCTCACAAGAGTTTACAATAAAAAAATGAATTTGGAAGAGTTTAGAGAGCTTAATTGAATGCTTAAATGTATAAAATGAATGTACAAGTTTTCTTAACCTCAAAATAATCTTTAGAGGTTTTATTTATACTTAAGCAATCCAATTATAGCTATTGGAAATAATGATTTCATTTTCAACATTACCCAAGTCCATTTGAATAAAAATTTATACTTTTAAGCTGCATTTTATCAAGTCTTGGTTGGGATATCATCCAAATAGTCGTTACAAGTCATTGCATTTGAAAAAATGCCCTATTCCTGATAGAAATACCTAGTCCTGAGCAATGTCCTTATCAGGATTAATTCTACCATTTTGATGAATTTTTGTTCCTTTGTCCCAGATGGGACTACTTTGGTCTTGATCAAGACACAAATTATAATATTTTATGCAATTTAGTTCTTGTGCTGAGTCCATTTGAGATAGTGCTTTGTGATGTAATTTTTAGAATGAAGATGATTGAATTAGCCTTAAATTTCTTCATAAAAGCTATAGATAATTTTCTTATCTTTCCATATCACTTTCAAAAACCTTAATTGAACCTTTGTAGCTTAAGATATTACTAAAACACTGAGAGCTATGCAATCTAAAATGAAAGATGCATATGCTAATTTTGACTCAAGATTTTCATTCTTAAATGAGCTTGAGTTTTAACAAAAAAGCTCAATTTAGAAAGTTTAAGATGTCTACTTAAAAAGTTATGAAGATCATTTTCTTATTATAGAGCTCTAAGGATGTCAGAAAGGCTCATTAAATCTTAGAGACCAAATTATCCTAAAAGACCACTATATATCCAAAAATGTATATTTTTGGTATATAATTCCTACACACTTAGTTGAAATCATTAGAATTAAAATTGTTTATCAAAGTCCAAATTTAGAAGTTTGATCATGGAAATGGTCAATAATTACCACTAATGTAGGGACTTCTATTCAACAAATCAATTATATGTGCATAACTGCTTACTTTATAGATGAACAATGGAAGCTACATAAGAAAATTATCTCATTTGTGCCTATTACATCTCATAATGGTAAGTATACTACATAAGCATTGGATAATTGTTTGCTTGAGCAAGGGCTTAGAAACATATTCATTGTAACAGTAAATAATGCCTCATCTAATGATACAGTCATGGGGAATTTAAAAAAGAAAGTCTTAGTTGGGGTGTTAGTGCAGTTAGATGTAAATATTTACACATTAGGTGCATTGCTCACATATTGAACCTAATTGTGCAAGCTAGGTTAAAAGATGTTATTAAGACTGTAAAAAAGGTTAGAGAATGTGTTAGATATGTCAGAAATTCACTAGTAAGACTTAGGAAATTTAAAGAATTTATTGAGTTAGTTGGCATTAAGTCTAAAATATATCTTTCCCTTGATGTTTCAACAATGTGGAATTCCACCTATTTAATGCTAAAAACTACTTGTGTTTTTTAAAAAGATTTTAACAAGTTTGATGAACTAGAGTCATCATTCATATCTTATTTAAAGGATTATATGCCTAATTGCTTTAACTAGTTGTTTGTTAACAAAATGGTTGATTTGCTGAAACATTTTTATGAAATTACTTTAAGAGTTTTTGCTTCTCATAATATGACTTCCAATACCTTAGTTTTTGAAATTTCTAATTTATACTGCTTCTTAAATGAGTGAAAGCTTTCTAGTGACTTGAATGTCAAAACAATGGGCTTAAATTTGATACAAAAGTTCAAAAAATATTAGGGTGATCCTAATAAGATGAATAATATGATCTTTATCTCTTTTATTTTAAATCCTTGAGACAAACTTGAGTACATGTCATATTCTATATGTCAAATGTATGGACCTATTATTGGTGAAAGCTTATCTCAATTTATGAGAAACTCCCTCTCTCACTGATTATGTGGCTTGTTATGCTCAAACTGATTTCACTTCTCAAGAATCTACTTCTCAATCTTCTATTTCTGCCTCTATAAATTCCATGAAACCTGTTTATGTGATGAAAGTAAGATTTAAGCAATATAAATTGAATTATGGAATGAGTTGAAGCAAAAAGTCTGATCTTCAAATATACTTGACTGAGTCTATGTTAGAAGAAAAAGAGGAATTAGATCTTCTAAGATGGTGGAAATTAAATTCTGAAAGGTTCCCTATACTCTTTAGAATGGCTCGGGATATTTTAGTTGTTCTCATATCAATTGTTGCTTCAGAATATGCTATTAGCATTAGTGGTAGAGTGATTAATACCTTTAAGAGTTCATTAACTCTTAGGATTGTGGAAGCTTTAATTTGTTCTTAGGATTGGCTTAAAGTTAATAAAAATGATATTTCAATTGAGGAGGAAATCAATGAACCTGAACTTTTTAAAAATGGTAAGAGTTTAATATGTTATTTTATTTTATGTTTATTAATTATTTGTTGATTATGGACTGATTATGTTTTTTATGCATTTTCAAATCTTCCACCTGTACGTGTTGGTCCATTAACAAGGTGGTGTCATCTCATATAACTGTCACGACCCAAAACAGGGGCCATGACCGGCGCTAGGGAACGGGAATTCTTTCGAATCCGGAACCCGTAGCAAGCCTAAAAATAAAATAAATATGCAATAATAACAATAAAAATATAATATGCAGCAGAAAATAAAATCATAAATATTACAATATCATCCATATCAACTGGATTTAATTCAAAACTCATCACATCGCATATATAATCACATAAATGTATAATCTTTATACAAATCCAGTTTTACTATAATACATCTCTTTAAAACAAATACTTTAATTCACAACTACTGAAAATCACAACTACTACAATGTTTAGATAAAATAAATAAGACTCAAGTATATAATTTACATAAAGAAGCCGGGGCGGAAGAAATCCGGCGTATCGACCTGGTACTGAGGTCTGAGGAAGTTGACTCTCCTGAAAAATAGTCAACGGAGGGGAGTCAGACCTCACTGAGTGAATTACTATAATATATATACATACACTCTAAGTGATAATGCATACAGTCAACAGTATATGAGTAATATGTATATATACAGGCAAGTTCATACAGATGCAGAAAAATCATTTTATATATTTTGTCTGAAAATCAACTTTTATGAAGGATCACATAGAACCCTAGAATATCGCAACCTCAGAAAAATAGTGTTAAACAACACTCTAGCCATACAGGCTCACTGAGTCCAAATATATCCACTTAATCCATATGGACAGTAGACTGGCCCCGAGACACTAAGTCAATCGAGCTCCAGCAGTCTGACTGCCAGTGTGATTGGCCCCGAGACACTTGGTCAACCGAGCTCCAGCAATCACACCCAAACCACATCTCACATATATCAATAATCATAATCAATTCAATATCCACAAATAAGTTAGTAATATAGCCTAAAGCTATAGGCGTACCGGTACGTACTCGGTCCTAGTGCTGCCCACTAGGTAGCACGTTCTATTGATATCCTTCATTCTTAAATATAAAACATTCATTCACAAAAATAAATGATGCATGGATATAAATGAAATAGCAATATAAACCATATATATACCGAAAATATACCAAACATAAACCAGGTATATTTTGAGTATATATATGTCAAATAAATCCAATCAAATCATGAATTAAACTAAAAATATATTTAAAAACATTTTAAATATATTTTATTAATAAAACGTGTATATAATTTATTATATACCAAAAATATACTTGAATATAAATCATGTTATTTATGCACATTTAATCAAAATAAAACATGCATTTTCTAAATCATGCATCCTAAGCATATATATATAATATAGTAACTCACCTAATGCGCTCCACGAGACAGGTCCGACGGGCCTGGTCCACTAACCCTCGGTCTCGGCGCAACTAAGCAAGAAATAATTAATCGACATCAGAATAACCCTAACAGAAATCCTAGAATTAAATCTAGAGTATTCAACACAGAATCGGAAATTAGGGTTCGACTGGATATCACGTTTTACGAGAATTCTACCGGAAATCCGGCAGAACCTCCCCTGTAAAACGGACATCTCTCTACTCAAAAGAGTAGAGCCGACCCTGCAAAGAAAATACACTTCAAAAATAAATACCACAATCAATCACAACCCCTCGGTCGGACTCCAGACTACAATCTGTCGACCGGGGTCCACAAACACAGAATATATATTCAAATATACCAAAAATATCCTTAAATCATAAAAATACATTTCATACGTAGAAATTACATAATAAATCTTGAAACACTGTAAAAACCGATTAAAACTCATTTTATTAGAAAAACCGTATATTATATATATAATTGAAAATAATTCCCGAAAAATAGTTTTAATTAGTTAAAAATACTAAATATTTTGTAGAAATCATTTTTATACCTTAAATAAATATTAAAACCAATTAAATTACATTTTTAGACAATTTAGGGTAAAATTACCAAAATACCCCTATATATATATATATACCTAAATTACTTCAAAAATTCACCAAAAATCATACAATTATCCAAAATTAATTTTCTCAACATATTTATCAATAATATCAATAATTAAACTCAATTAACCAATTAAATTCAAATAAAAACACAATTAACTTAATTTTACAAAATCACCTAAACTTCAATAATTAAAAATAAATACTTAGAAATTCATAAAAATTCCAAATAAATTTCTATAATTCATTTCAACACCTAATTCAACCATAAACTCCAATTTCATAATTTAAATAATTAATTTCCGAAAATTAGAAAATAATATTAAAATATTCAAAAATACCCAAAAATCCAAACAATCTCCAAAAATTCTGTAAAAATTCATACATAAAGATTAAACTACCAGGAACAACATTTGTGAAGGAAGTTTCCACGAATCATCCAAATCGAAGCTCAAAAAAATCGAAACTCAAAGAGGCCGAAAACTTCAAATCAAAACCTAAGCAATTCTAGACCATTTTAGCTCAAACCAAAGCTAGAATAACACTCACCGGAGCTCAAGGAGAAGATAGAGACCGGCGGTGTCGAAAACGGTGGCCGGATGAGGGAGAAACGGCGGTGAGAAGAAATGGTGGTCCGGTGCCCGCGCGGGAGAAGAAGAAGAAAAAGAAAAGAAAGAAAAAGGAAAGAGAAAGAAAAAGAAAAAGAAAGAAAAAGGAAAAGAAAAAGAAAAAAAAGAAAAAAGAAAAAAAATAATAAATTTTAATAATTTAATAATAAATAAAATAATCAAATAATAATAAATAAATAATAAAATATTAGGGTAATAATAAACCCTAATTAAATAAATATACACACACAGGCTTTATTTAATAATTTAAAAATATGTATGAGTTCATGCAAACCCGTAAATACATTTAAAATAATTAATAATACATTGTTTACGTGGAAATTTCCCTGAAAATGAAAGTCCCGGGAAAATTTTACGTAAAATACTGAAAATAATAAACAGTAATTAAAATAGGTTTAAAATACATATTAACTCATAAAAATATCGTACAATGCATAAAAATTATTGACACTGTATATCCCGGTACAGTGTAAAAATATTTTAAAAAAACACGAGATATTACAGTCTTCCCCCCTTACAAGAATTCGTCCCCGAATTCCAAAAACAAGATTACAGAATCAGGAAGGAAAGAGATACGGGTAAGAAGCTCGCATCTCAGCTTCAGTCTCCCACGTATGCTCTTCAACTCTGTCGCTACGCCACAAAACCTTGACCATCGAAATCTGCTTCGATCGCAACTGTCGAACTTGAAAATCAACGATCGCCACAGGTTCTTCCACAAACGTCAAATCTTCACTCACTTCCACTCTGTCAGGTTGCAACACATGTGAAGGATCTGAGATATACTTCCTCAACATCGAGATATGAAATACTGGATGCACTTGTGACATACTCGGAGGCAAATCCAACCGATATGCAACAGTGCCAATTCTCTCCAGAATCTCAAACGGTCCAATGTATCTCGGTGCTAACTTACCCTTCCTGCCAAATCTCATCACACCCTTCATCGGAGATACTTTCAGAAAAACGAAATCTCCAACCTGAACTCCACATCTCTGCGCCTAGGATCCGCATAACTCTTCTGTCTGCTAACTGCGGTCTCTAATCTTCGCTTGATCACGGCGACTTTCTCTGCAGCATCCTGAACCATCTCTGGTCCAGTCAAAGCTCTCTCACCAATCTCATCCCAACTCAACGGGGATCTACACTTCCTTCCATACAACGCCTCATATGGTGCCATACCAATACTGCTATGGTAGCTGTTATTATATGCAAACTCAACAAGCGATAAATGATCATCCCAGCTACCTCCCAAATCCAAGACACACATCCTCAACATATCTTCCAGTGTCTGGATCGTCCTCTCAGACTGACCGTCTGTCTGAGGATGAAAAGCAGTACTGAAATCCAACCTAGTGCCCATCGCTTCCTACAACTTCTGCCAAAAACGAGAAGTGAACACTGAACCTCTATCTGACACAATGGACACAGGTACTCCATGAAGGCACACAATATGCTTCACGTACAACTTCGCCAATCTAGCAACTGAATATGTGGCTTTCACAGGCAAGAAATGTGCAGACTTCGTCAATCTATCTATAATCACCCAGATGGAATCGTATCCATCCTTCGAACGAGGTAAACCGACCACAAAATCCATAGCTATCCTTTCCCACTTCCACTCGGGAATAGGAAGAGGCTGAAGCTTCCCAGAAGGCTTCTGATGTTCGGCTTTCACTTGCTGACACGTCAAGCACTTAGCAACATAATCAGCAACATCCTTCTTCAATCCATCCCACCAGTATAGATCTCTGATACTGTGGTACATCTTAGTAACACCAGGATGAACGCTGTAGGCTGTAGAATGTGCTTCCTCTAGGATCTCTTCTCTCAAATCATCCACATCAGGAACACACAATCTACCACTGATCCACAACACACCATCATCATCGAGTGTGAAATCAGTGAACTTCCCTGCTCTTACATTCTCTGCAAGCTCTTCCAGAATAGGATCTCGGCTCTGAGCTGCTTTAATCCTATCCCTTAGTACAAATCGTACTTTAAACTGAGCTAACAGTCCACCTGATCTGCTGATCTTCATCATCAGACCTTGATCCACCATCAGATGCAATTCCTGGATCAATGGTCTCCTCTCAACACCGATGTGAGCAAGACTACCTGAGGACTTCCTACTCAAGGCATCTGCTACCACATTAGCTTTACCCGGATGGTAAAGAATCTCGCAATCATAATCCTTCAATAATTCCAACCATCTTCTCTGCCTCAGATTCAAATCTCGCTGCTGAAAAATGTACTTAAGGCTCTTGTGATCAGTAAATATCTCACAAGTCACCCCGTACAAATAATGTCTCCAAATCTTCAAAGCAAAGATTACTGCAGCCATCTCAAGATCATGTGTGGGATAGTTCTGCTCATGCTTCTTCAACTGCCTCGAAGCATAGGCTATCACCCTTCCATTCTGCATCAACACACAACCAAAACCAATTCTAGAGGCATCACAGTAAACTGTGAACTTATCCACACTATTAGGCAAAGCTAATACTGGCGCTGTGGTCAACTTCTCCTTCAACAACTGAAAAATATTCTCACAAGCTTCTGACCACTCAAATCTAACATTCTTCTGAGTCAAGCGAGTCATAGGGGCTGCTATCCTGGAAAAATCCTGCACAAACCGCCTATAATACCCGGCTAAACCCAGAAAACTCCGAATCTCAGTAACTGAAGTAGGTCTAGGCCACTCAGATACTGCTTCAATCTTCTGTGGATCAACCTGAATACCTTCTTTAGACACTACGTGTCCAAGAAAAGAAACACTCTCCATCCAGAAATCACACTTCGAGAATTTAGCATACAGCTGATGATCTCTCAGTGTCTGTAGTACAATCCTCAAGTGATATACATGCTCTTCCATACTCCTCGAATATACTAGTATATCATCAATGAAGACTACCACAAACTGATCCACATACGGTCGGAATACTCTGTTCATCAGGTCCATAAAAGCTGCTGGTGCATTAGTCAAACCAAAAGACATCACCAGAAACTCATAATGACCATAACGAGTGCGGAACGCTGTCTTAGGAATATCAGCTTCACTGATCCGCAGCTGATGATAACCCGACCTCAAGTCAACCTTAGAAAAGAACTGTGCACCCTGTAGCTGATCAAATAAATCATCTATCCTCGGGAGAGGATACTTGTTC
Source organism: Mallotus nudiflorus (assembly GCA_947683625.1). Lineage (NCBI taxonomy): Eukaryota > Viridiplantae > Streptophyta > Magnoliopsida > Malpighiales > Euphorbiaceae > Mallotus > Mallotus nudiflorus. Next base: position 380,329 of record CANTUR010000616.1, on the reverse strand, counting down.
TTCACTGTCACCTTATTAAGCTCTCTGTAGTCAATGCACAGTCTCAGGGTACCATCCTTCTTCTTCACAAACAAGACTGGTGCACCCCAAGGAGAAACACTAGGTCTGATGAAACCTTTATCCAACAACTCTTGCAACTGCTCCTTCAATTCTCTTAACTCTGCAGGAGCCATACGATAGGGTGGCATAGATATAGGAGTAATACCTGGAACCACATCTATACAGAACTCAATCTCTCTATGAGGTGGTAAACCTGGCAACTCCTCGGGAAAAACATCAGGAAACTCACAAGCAACCGGAACATATGTGAGTGACAACTTCTCCACTGATGTATCCCTAACCAATGCCAAAAAACCCCTGACAACCTTTCCTCAACAACTTCCTAACTGAAATAACAGAAATAAGATTCTGAGGTGCTGAACTCCTGTCACCAACAAACTTAAATTCTACTTCACCAGGAATTCTGAAAATCACCTCCTTATTCCTGCAATCAACCACGGCATAATGCTGGGATAACCAATCCATTCCCAAAATAACATCAAACTCCATCACATCCAACAAAATCAAATCGGCGGATAATTCTCTATCTCCCACGAGAACTGGACAACCAGAAAGAACAATATCGGCGTCCAAAGAATCACTCAGAGGAGTGGCAACAGACAAAGGAAAAGCCATCCTCGAAGCTTGCCAACAAGATTTAGAAGCAAAAACAGGAGAAACAAACGAATGCGTGGCACCCGGATCAAACAAAACCAAAGCATCCAGGTAACAAACAGAAAGAATACCTGCCACGACTGCATTAGATGCCTGAGCATCCTGCTGAGTCAGATGAAAAACTCTGGCCTGGCCTCGACCTCCCTGTTGACTGGTAGAAGCCTGGCCAACACCTCGAGTACCTCCTCTCGTACCTCTACCACGACTCTGCTGTGGAACAAACTGAGTAGAACTCTGATGCTGAGCTGGTGGCAACTGAAATGGCACGGGTGCTGCACTAGCAATCGACTGCTGTGGGAATCGCGGAATCTGCTGCTGCTGATAACCAGAATAAGGACACGATCTGGCAAAATGTCCTGTCTGCCCGCATCTGAAACATGTCAACGGTGTCAGATAACACGGTCCCTGATGGACTCTACCACAAGTCTGACAAACACTGGCCGCTGATCTAGAACTACGACCACTGCTGCTGCTCGAAGCACCAGACCCAAATCTAAACGATCTACGCTGACCTCCACGACCATGTCTACTGCTCCGATGCACTCGCTGCTGCTGTCTCTGACTCTGCTGAGTCGAACCTCGCTGCTGACTACTCGAACCAACATGAAAACTCGAATACGGAGTAGCCTGCGATCCACTCGACTGAACTCCCAACTGGTAATAATCAGGCATCGCTCCCTGCCTAACTAACCTCAGCTCGATCTCCTTAGCTAGCTCGATCACCGACTCGAGAGTAAGACCTGCTGTAGGCATACCAGCAAAAGCTGAACCCAAACCAGTAACATAGGTAGTAACCGCGAAATACTGATCTCGCATCAGATCCTCAGCATATCTACCCAGACGAAGGAACTCTCGGGTATACTCCTCTACTGATCGATCTCCACGAGAAATACTAGTCAAACGGAGACGATAGCTCAAACGAAGAGGCTCTGGACAAAATCTCCTCATGAATCGCTCTCAAAACTGAGCCCATGTCATCGTCATCATATAAGGCTGGATCATCTGAATAAACCAATCCAAGGCTGGTCCCTCGATAGACAACTCAACGATCATGATCCTCTGGTACTCGGTATGAGCAGTCCGAGTCCTAGTCTCAATCGCATGCAGAAAATCTAAAGGATTGGAAGTCCCATCAAAAGCAATCCTGCCAACTCTGGCATAGAACAAAGCTGCCTCAGGGTCAGACATACCCTGCTGATAGGCAGGCTGAACAGGCTGAACAACTGGAGGAACAGGAACATCAAACTCAGGCTCTACAGGCTCCTCGTCCTGTAACTCTCTCTGCCTACGGCGACCTGCCGCTCCTCGAGGTCTACCCCTGCCACGACCTCTACGTCTAATTGGCGGCTCAGGAGGTAAAACCTCATCCTGAAAAGACTCATCATCCTCGGCCTCAACGACCGGTGGAGCGACACGCGCTCGCCTCCTCATTCTGAAAAGACAAACGGAAAAATTCAGACAAAACAGACAACGGAGGAATAACGCTGAAAACTACAGCAAGGAATACTCATCAAGACATACTCGAACCTAATACACTGCAGTAGTCCAACAGAAAACACAACTTTAAAACTAGGGCCACAACTCACATAACTAAGCCCTGACACAGAACTCCACTCTGAAACGAACTTCGCTCTGATACCAACTTTGTCACGACCCAAAACAGGGGCCATGACCGGCGCTAGGGAACGGGAATTCTTTCGAATCCGGAACCCGTAGCAAGCCTAAAAATAAAATAAATATGCAATAATAACAATAAAAATATAATATGCAGCGGAAAATAAAATCATAAATATTACAATATCATCCATATCAACTGGATTTAATTCAAAACTCATCACATCGCATATATAATCACATAAATGTATAATCTTTATACAAATCCAGTTTTACTATAATACATCTCTTTAAAACAAATACTTTAATTCACAACTACTGAAAATCACAACTACTGCAATGTCTAGATAAAATAAATAAGACTCAAGTATATAATTTACATAAAGAAGCCGGGGCGGAAGAAATCCGGCGTATCGACCTGGTACTGAGGTCTGAGGAAGTTGACTCTCCTGAAAAATAGTCAACGGAGGGGAGTCAGACCTCACTGAGTGAATTACTATAATATATATACATACACTCTAAGTGATAATGCATACAGTCAACAGTATATGAGTAATATGTATATATACAGGCAAGTTCATACAGATGCAGAAAAATCATTTTATATATTTTGTCTGAAAATCAACTTTTATGAAGGATCACATAGAACCCTAGAATATCGCAACCTCAGAAAAATAGTGTTAAACAACACTCTAGCCATACAGGCTCACTGAGTCCAAATATATCCACTTAATCCATATGGACAGTAGACTGGCCCCGAGACACTAAGTCAACCGAGCTCCAGCAGTCTGACTGCCAGTGTGATTGGCCCCGAGACACTTGGTCAACCGAGCTCCAGCAATCACACCCAAACCACATCTCACATATATCAATAATCATAATCAATTCAATATCCACAAATAAGTTAGTAATATAGCCTAAAGCTATAGGCGTACCGGTACGTACTCGGTCCTAGTGCTGCCCACTAGGTAGCACGTTCTATTGATATCCTTCATTCTTAAATATAAAACATTCATTCACAAAAATAAATGATGCATGGATATAAATGAAATAGCAATATAAACCATATATATACCGAAAATATACCAAACATAAACCAGGTATATTTTGAGTATATATATGTCAAATAAATCCAATCAAATCATGAATTAAACTAAAAATATATTTAAAAACATTTTAAATATATTTTATTAATAAAACGTGTATATAATTTATTATATACCAAAAATATACTTGAATATAAATCATGTTATTTATGCACATTTAATCAAAATAAAACATACATTTTCTAAATCATGCATCCTAAGCATATATATATAATATAGTAACTCACCTAATGCGCTCCACGAGACAGGTCCGACGGGCCTGGTCCACTAACCCTCGGTCTCGGCGCAACTAAGCAAGAAATAATTAATCGACATCAGAATAACCCTAACAGAAATCCTAGAATTAAATCTAGAGTATTCAACACAGAATCGGAAATTAGGGTTCGACTGGATATCACGTTTTACGAGAATTCTACCGGAAATCCGACAGAACCTCCCCTGTAAAACGGACATCTCTCTACTCAAAAGAGTAGAGCCGACCCTGCAAAGAAAATACACTTCAAAAATAAATACCACAATCAATCACAACCCCTCGGTCGGACTCCAGACTACAATCTGTCGACCGGGGTCCACAAACACAGAATATATATTCAAATATACCAAAAATATCCTTAAATCATAAAAATACATTTCATACGTAGAAATTACATAATAAATCTTGAAACACTGTAAAAACCGATTAAAACTCATTTTATTAGAAAAACCGTATATTATATATATAATTGAAAATAATTCCCGAAAAATAGTTTTAATTAGTTAAAAATACTAAATATTTTGTAGAAATCATTTTTATACCGTAAATAAATATTAAAACCAATTAAATTACATTTTTAGACAATTTAGGGTAAAATTACCAAAATACCCCTATATATATATATATACCTAAATTACTTCAAAAATTCACCAAAAATCATACAATTATCCAAAATTAATTTTCTCAACATATTTATCAATAATATCAATAATTAAACTCAATTAACCAATTAAATTCAAATAAAAACACAATTAACTTAATTTTACAAAATCACCTAAACTTCAATAATTAAAAATAAATACTTAGAAATTCATAAAAATTCCAAATAAATTTCTATAATTCATTTCAACACCTAATTCAACCATAAACTCCAATTTCATAATTTAAATAATTAATTTCCGAAAATTAGAAAATAATATTAAAATATTCAAAAATACCCAAAAATCCAAAAAATCTCCAAAAATTCTGTAAAAATTCATACATGAATATTAAACTACCAGGAACAACATTTGTGAAGGAAGTTTCCATGAATCATCCAAATCAAAGCTCAAAAAAATCGAAACTCAAAGAGGCCGAAAACTTCAAATCAAAACCTAAGCAATTCTAGACCATTTTAGCTCAAACCAAAGCTAGAATAACACTCACCGGAGCTCAAGGAGAAGATAGAGACCGGCGGTGTCGAAAACGGTGGCCGGATGAGGGAGAAACGGCGGTGAGAAGAAATGGTGGTCTGGCGCCCGCGCGGGAGAAGAAGAAGAAGAAGAAGAAAAAGAAAAGAAAGAAAAAGGAAAGAGAAAGAAAAAGAAAAAGAAAGAAAAAGGAAAAGAAAAAGAAAAAAAAGAAAAAAGAAAAAAAATAATAAATTTTAATAATTTAATAATAAATAAAATAATCAAATAATAATAAATAAATAATAAAATATTAGGGTAATAATAAACCCTAATTAAATAAATATACACACACAGACTTTATTTAATAATTTAAAAATATGTATGAGTTCATGCAAACCCGTAAATACATTTAAAATAATTAATAATACATTGTTTACGTGGAAATTTCCCCGAAAATGAAAGTCCCGGGAAAATTTTACGTAAAATACTGAAAATAATAAACAGTAATTAAAATAGGTTTAAAATACATATTAACTCATAAAAATATCGTACAATGCATAAAAATTATTGACACTGTATATCCCGGTACAGTGTAAAAATATTTTAAAAAAACACGGGATATTACAATAACTCTATTGATTGTCCCCTTAGTCCTATATGAACATACTGGTAGTAAATTCATTTAATCTCTATTTCTTATATTCTTTATTCATTTGATTTATTTTAATTCTTATTTCAGGCTTTGATAATGCTATCTTCCACTATGAGTCAAAGAATGAGGAGCTCTATTATCTTTGGTGGCATGTTAATGTAGCCAGAAAATGTTGCTACATTCTTGGACTTTCTGATCTTCTCTTGCATGCATTCCTTGTTTATCTTGCTTGCTTGTCTTATTTATTGCTTTTGGTTAATATTTTGAATGCCTGCTACCTATTTTGCTTCAATTAGCATATACATATTTGCATTCTTGGTTGGTGCAATGATGAATGCTTCCACTAAATTTTATGACAACAAGATCAATTGTGCTACAATTTTTTAGGGAGCATTATTACAGTAAAAAAATTATGGCCAAGTTTCTTATATGAATTATAAAAAAAAAACTAAGTATGAACCAAGTTAATTTTAATATTTTTTTCACTGCATTTCTTTTAAAATCTAAGTATTAACAAAGTTAATTTTTTCATGTCTTATATTGTATGATTTTATTAGATGTTTTTGCTTTATATATGCAAAATCCCTCTTTTTTTTTTTTTTTTTTTTTTGCTAATGGGTTCTGAATTAGATTGAAGTATAGATGAATCATTTTTTTGGCATATAATTATTGTTTCATTTGATTTTGTATCTTTAAAAAATCAAATGTAAATGACTCTAATGTGTTTTTTTTGCTACATTTCATATATTGAGCCTAATCAATGTAATTGAACATGTCAATTGGGCAATTATAAATATTTTTTGGACCAATTTGTAAATTTTTGTGGGTTTCGACCCTTAATACGTATAATTATAGTCTTTTGTTTTAAGTTTAGGTTTACCAATTTCAAGCCCAAAGCCCAAAATTGTTTGGCATATCTGATTTAAACTTGAACCCGCGTGTAACCCGAACCATCAGATTATCATAAAAGTCAATTGTGGTTTGGTATCTATTTAATACATATATGAACCCGCTTGGATTTCCATTTCCTACTTTCGATCCGATCTGATCTGCCCGATGAACACCCCTAGTGACTGTTAGTGTAGATGTGCCCTAATGTCATTCTTGTAAAATATTCATTTAAATAAAGAGTTTGTTTATTTAAATATTTACCCTTTAGTAATATGTTAAATAAATTTATTATCAAGAGTTGATAATATGAGTTACAAATTTATTTAGTACATATGCTATAAATTGTTAATAGTCAAATAATGAATATTTAGGTAATATTAATTAGACTATCACCTCTATCTATTTTCCTTGATTAGTATGTGATGCTAATAGTGAGAGGTAGTGAGTCTCATGCTACTTGATATGAGATATTAGAATAGACATGTGGATACTTATGTGATGGGTGGATCAAACAGTGACGTTAGATTTGTGATTGCAAGGATACTCACTTATAATTAACAATCACAATCTAGGTCATAATAGTGCATATAGTCCTTTAACTTGAGGTAACATGGTCATCCACATTTGAGTGATTAGAGTTTGTTACTGCTTACATACTTGTGTTAATCACACATGAGTATATACTGTGTGGTGGCTCTAGTCAGTTGAATGTAGGGATGAGTATTTACCAAAATGGGGTTCATTGCCTAAAGTAAACTGGGATAGATCCTATGCTATCTAAGTTTATTCTTGATAAATAAGTTCCTAGACAAGACAAACATAACTTAATCTGAAAGAGTTTTAATACTAGAAAGTATGTTTTATCAAGAATAACTTAAGATGATGTCATATGATAAAACTATTAGAGTTTGATCAAACCTTGACTCTAGGCTATATCGGATCTTCTAATGAAGGAATTTTAGTGCATGATAATTATAACCATAAGGTTCGTATGAATCAATATATGCATTCATATCTAATTGGGGAGTTGTGATATCAATGCTATGGGTCATGTGAGAACTAAATGTGCATAATTGGGATTTTCACATTTAGACTTGAAAAAGTTTCAAATAATATCAAGTGTTGATATTATATTTTCATTGTCAATTAGACATGAACCTAGTAAGTCACACCTAATAGAGTTTTGCCAAATCACCATTTAATATTAATCTAATTATTGATTAAAGAGTTTAATCAATTAATTAAGATTAATGGAATTGGATTTATACTATAAGCAATGATTCTAGTATATCATGAATTCTAATTCCAATAAGAGTTTTATTTTTAATTTATATTTAATTAATATGAGATATTAATTAAAATTGTTATGACCCATATTTTTAAATTAATTTATTTTAAAATGAGATATGTAGTATTAATAAATTTAAAAGTTATATTTGAGTATTTTATTATTTTTTGGTTAATATTTATTATTTTATGTGTGATTATAATTTTCTACGTAAATATTTATTTCGAGACTTATTATTTCAGATAATTAATTTACGTTATTTATATTTACTACTTTGAATAATATTATTTTAAGCACTATATTATTTGATTGATTTACTTAATTGTTCATATAATTAAATATTATTTAATTATTTCATAAATATAATTTATTTTATTATTATTTTTCAAGGCTATTGTATGTAATCATGTAATATATAATTAATTAGGGTTCTATATTATATATATGTGTATTTTATGTGGATATAGAGTGTATATTGTTGTAGGTATGTGTATGTATATATATAGATGTGTATATATATATGTAGTATGCATGTGTGTGGTGAAAATTAATATTATATTATAAAATAAAGTTTTAGTAATTATATTATATAGTTATTAGTTAAATAAATATACACATACATATACATATACAAAAAACACGGCATCACCATCCTCAACCTCCCTTCCCCTATGCTTGTCTCGATCCATAACCTTCATTGTGCCTTTTGTCGTACTTCACCGGACCACCAATCACTATCGTCATCTCCTCCATCTCCTTGCTGCCTTCTGCCGTCTTCATCACCTTCCCCAGTGCCTACAATGTTGAGAAACGGAAAAAGTCAAGAACCTCCATTAAATCTGGCCAGCCTTCATCCGACCACCATTTCACGCAATTTCGGTGTCATTCTCCTCCTCTTGCACTGGTAAGAATCATTTCAAGCTTAGTTTGAGCTTTGATTCCCATTTGATTAAGTTTTTGTTGATTTTCAATTTTTGAGTTTTAGGGTTTCAAATTTATTTTAGCTTGATATAGCTTGAATCATACAAACTCCCTTTACAAATGTAATTCCTAGTAGCTCAATCTACCTCTATGAATTTTTGTGTGATTTTTAGAATTTATTTTGATTTTTGTGAATTTTTGAATATTTTATTATTATTTTATTAATTTTCGTATATTAATTTATTAAATTATAAAATTGGTTAATTTAGTGATATTATATATTGTTATTAATTTTAGTGTTGTGAAATTAATTTTTGAGAATATTATATAATTTTTATGAATTTTTATAGTTTATGTCAAAATTGAATAATTAGGTTAGAGTTGGATTTTTTATAGAATAATGGTTTAAATATGTGTTTTAATTAACATTAATAATATATATATTGAGAATAATTTTAAAGCATTTATATAATTTTTAGGGAATTTTTGAGTAATAATAGGATATTATGTATATTTTTGTATTATAGGGGTAAAAATGTAATTTTGCACTAACTATAGCTAAATACTATATTTTAATTGGTTTTAATATTGTTTGAGGAATTAAAATGATTTTTACAATTATTTACTATTTTTAACTAATTAATACTAATTTTTGAAAATTATTTTCAAATAATATATTATATATTATTTTGGATACTAAAATGGGTTTCAAATTAATTTTATTATATAATTAAACTATTTAAGCAATTAAATATGAATTTTATTCATTAGAATTAAATTGTGTTGTTTGGTTAGGTTGTGAACTCAGTTGAGCTAAATTCATTATTGGAGAGCTGACCCGAGTATGGTTGAGTGTGAATGCTAAAAGTGCATTTTTCTATGCAAGAATGGCTCTACCTACGATACACAGATGTCCATTTTACAGGGAGACTCTGCCAAAATTTCAGTAGATTTTCTCATAAAACATGACATCTTCCGTAATTTTCTAGCGTAAATTAGGATATTCCAATCTATCGAATCTTATCTGGTTTTTCCTAAATCATTCTAAAGTCTCATAATTTTATTAATTTCCCTTCTTATTCCATAAGTATGATTTTAAAAAAATGAATACGTTATTTTTAGAGAGTACCAGAGCAAGAGCTTCTGGATTGAGGCAGACGTGCGGTCGTCAGCCATGTCGCTCATTCTGTAAGTTAATAAATTAGTATGTGCGTGTGTTTTCTTTAAAAATTGTGTGCGCTCATATTTTTAGTATTATTTACATTATCAATCTGAAATAAATACTGTTATCGAGAATTTTATTGTAATTTATTTATTTAAAAACTAGTTTTGAGAAATTTTGGTAGAACGGGCTACCTGGTGGGTTTCACCAGGACCGTGTGCACATGGTGAAGATTGAGAGAAGGATCCTAAAATATGTATGATTTGTGGTTATAAACTGTGACGGGTGCCTTGATGGAAGCTTATGCTCTCGGGGACTGCCAGTAATGTGGAAAGTTAAGAACGGACTAGGATGGGTGCCTCGATGGATGCCTTAGCTCTCGGGGACTGCCAGTGCCATGTGTTGGATTAAGTGGATGACTGTGACTTGGTGCCTCGATTGATGCCTCTGCTCTCGGGGACCAACAGTCCATTTGGATTAAGCTAGCCCAGTTGGCCATTTAGAATTGGGTTTAGGGTTCTATCGAGATTTTTCAAAAGCTATATATGCATATATATTATAAATTATTTTTATTACGTCTATACGGTTTTCAAAAAGGCTTTCAAACCATATAACTCTTTGATTAACTTACTCAGTGAGGTCTGACTCCCCTTAATTTATTTTTTTCAGGAGTTTGGGACTTTTCTGTTAGACCTACTTCTCTTCGATGTGTAGTTTCTTCACCGGCTATTCTACGTAGGTCTACTTAGTCGTGTTGTATTTATTTTCTTGTACTGCAGTAGAGTAAACTGTATAACTAAATATTTATTTTAAGATATCATGTATTTATAATATTGTGTATTTAGACATTATTGTATAACTGAAGTTTATATATTTTATGCACCATGATATTATGGTTTAAATTATATTGAGAAAAATCAATTTAATAATGTGCATTGTAATTTAATTATTTATTGTAAGATTTCAAAGTTTTTAAATTCCACATTTTCGTTTAAGGCTTACTATGGGATTCGGTAACTTTATGTTTTCCCATTCCCTAGTACTAGTCACGTGCCCTGGGTTCGGGTTGTGATAAAAATAGTAAATTAATAATAATAAATGTTATTAATTAAATTATTAAATTTAATATGAGATATTAAATTATTAATAATTAAATTAATAATAATATATGTTATTAATTAAATTATTAGATTTAATATGAGATATTAAATTATTAATAATTATGTGTAAATTGTTGACTTTGAATAAATATAATACATGAGATGTATTTTCTACACATTTCTTTATACATTACTATGTCAAGGTGACAAGCTAATGATGTTTTAATGTCAAGGTAGCAAGCTAATGATGTAGTAAGTTACTTGCACAATTTGTTCACTAACCATGTCAAAGGTGTATGCAAGGTGGCATGCAAAGTGATATACTAATGATGTGGTATAAGTGATGTTTAATTTGTGCATGTTTATATCAACTCACTTTCTTTATATACATATCCTTAGAAGAGTTCTAAGGAAGAGAGTTACGTGAATAAGCAAATGCAATTAAGAAATTAATATAAGTTGTTGCTTTGAGAAAGTGTGTAGAGTTTTTTGGTAAGAAAATATACCAAAATGAAAAGCAACGTATACACAAAATAAACTCTAAGTTCTTGCAAGTGAATTAAGTTAGTGCACGTTTACAATGGTCACTTGGAGAGGGTACTTGCGATTAAACTTAATCAAGGCAAGAAGGTGGTTGGCAAAGCTTTGGTGTTTCAAGCTAGAGGCCTAACACTTGGGAAACTAAGCATTTGATTCAAGAGTTGAACCAAATACATCTAAAGCTAAGGAATTTATAAGTATTCTCAAACTTAGAATTCCTAGGTTGTTGTTTACATGTTGTTTTTTTATATTTAGCTATATGTTTAAATGCAAATTAGATCCTTGGGATTGGAATTCTTCATGTGATGAAGAGTTATGTTGAGTTAAATTTTTTAAAATTTACTCTACTTAGGTTTATGTTCACCACAGAAGTCTTGATGTCTAAGTAGCATAACTGATTCCTGACAGTGACATACATGGTTGACGGCCATGGCTTAGAGTTCCCTTGTGCCTCTTGTTATCTTCAAGCGTTCGCTTGTTTTTTAATGAAATTATCTTTCAAAAAAAAATATATTACATCCCTACTATTTTATTTACCATTAAATGACTGTTAAATAAATCAATTTCAAATTTCAAATTAGAAGTTCAATTTGATCTCTAAACTTATAATATAGTTTAAATTCATCCAATTCTTTTATTAAATTAATATAGATTTTTTACTTTATTGTGTTTTGATTACAATAATAAATTTTTGTTTTTAATATTAGAGCAAATCTAAACTATATTGATTTAATATTGACACTAGTCTAACATGAATACGTAATCAAATATTATATTAATTAAGATTTAGCATATGAACTTAATTTTATTAGTTTTTATCATATTAATACGACTTATGTAATTGGAATTACTTTGATTGTAATTTATCATACTAGCATGTATTCAATTTTGAAATCGTTCTTCTACTGATGTGATTTATATAATTGGCATCCATCAATTAAGTTTTATCACACTAATATAAGCTCAATTTTTGTGATTGGCTTTGCACCCTAAATGAGACTTGTTATTATGAAATAAATTTTGTAATGAGATTTAATCATTGTAATTCTCAAAAGATTTATAAACATCGTGTGTACACACACAAATAATTTTAATAAGATTTTTTTTTATCAACTACAATATCATTAGAGAAACCAAAGCTTACAAAGATATAAGCCATGGAGAGCCATGGAATTACAAGAAACCATGGAAGTCATCAATTTTACTCTTACTATTCACTATCATATGTAAGAGTAATGAATATGACAAACTATAAACAAAAGGAGGATAACGAGCATATCATACAGCAAGGAGTTGCTCAATAACCATTACTGAGCTGCCTTTTTAAGCGACAGTGCCAGAGGAAGATTGAGATTGAAGAATGACTTGGTGTTTCTTCTTCTTTGCCAGATGATATGGTTCAGAGAGGACTTGGCACAATAGAAGTTGAGTTTTGGATCCCTGAGCATCTTCATCTTCTAAAGTTGAAAAAGCACATTAAGCTTGAAAATAAAGTAGATCTGAATTTCTAGAAAACCCCCTTGAAATTTGGCTATGAAAAAACTAAAACACAAACCTATTATCACCGAAATAAACATAAAAATAGGATAAATCCACACTATCTTGAGTTTAAAAAGCACTGATATAATTACCCACAAAAACTAAAAGATCTGGTGTTTGGATGGCTTTTTTGGCCAAAAAACCATCAAAAACCAGTGAAATCAAAGGAGACAGAGGACATATATCCGCAGCTTCAAATTTTTTAACTTTTGCTTAAATTGCTTGAATTTAATAAGACTTGATAATTAAATATATGTAAATATAATAAATCGTAATTAATATAATATTGATTGCATAGTTATATTGGAGTAGTGACAATTCTAAATAAATATGTTTTAAATATATTTTTATATTAAAAAAATTATTTAGATATTATAATTATTATTACAATTGAAACATAATAAATAAATAAAACTATATTAATTTGATAAAAAATTTGAGTAAATATTATAAGTTTGGGGATAAAATATAATTTTTAATTTTTTTTAAATTGGTTTATTTAATGATAAATTAAATAGTAAGAATGTAATAATTTAATGGAGTAAAACTTCAAGAACATTTAAATTAAGGATCAGGATACATGTCGCAATTCGCAACATGTATCCCTGACACAATGCTCACTTTGCCCACCAAGTTAATTTTATTTTATTTTAAAATTTTATTTTTTTGTGAATCTAAAACCTAAGTTACACACGAGTATTTTTATCATGTAAGGATTTTTGAAAATTTAATAATTAAATGGCATTATTTTTAATTTTTGTTTTTAAATTTCAAGTTTTTGGTGATTTTTTTTTTTTTAAAATCTAAAACCTAAGTACACACAGATGAACTCGTCGTGTAAATATTTAAACACCCGTGAATTTTTTTTTAATAATCAAATGACATTTTTTTCATTTTTGTTTTTAAATTTCAATTTTTTGATGAATATATATATATATATATTTTAAAATCTAAAACTTAAGTTGTATACGGATGAACCCGTTATTTAAGGATTTAAACACTCATGGCTTATAAATTTTTTTCTAATAATGAAATGAAAAAAAAAATAATTAAAGAGGAACATTATTATCTTTATGTAAACAATACATCGCTACTCACTACAAAAATCTTTATCCTTAAATTAACTAATAAAAATACATAGAACTAATAATATAATAGTTCAAACCTCTTAGAGATGTAGTAACTAATCCATAACCCATACATGCATAGATGTATATATATATAGACAATGCTAAATTTGGAAAATAAAAATATTAAAAAACTGAACTGAATTATAACATTTACAATTACATTGTATTGGTTATTAAAAAAAATGAACTGAATTGAATTCATTAACATTTAATGAAGAATAAGAAATTTACAATATTTACTAGTATATTGTATTGATTGTTAAGAAATTTACAATAACATTGAATTGTATTAAAAAGCCTTACTCGAATTTAGTCATTAGATTCAATATATCAGTCGATTAGACCTTAAACAAAATACTCTCTTTACCTTTGCCGGTAAGTTTCCGCCCTTAAACCACTAGCCAACACAGATTTATTCAGGGAAGGCCGAGTATCATTTATATGTGGATTAATTACGATTTGCTCCCTTTATTTTAACATATTATGCTAAAAGATATATTTATTTATCTTTTTTTTTTATAATATTATACTTTTAATATGAAATGACAACTATACTCCCCCAATGGAATATAGATTAATTAGAAATAATTACTGTTTGCTCTCTGATTTATTATATTATATTACTTACCTCGTTGACTTTAAAAAATATATTTTTATTTTTCACATTATCATATTTTTACTCTTTTATCAAAATTTTTATTAAATAAGTATAGATACCCAATATAACAATTATTCAAACGTGATTCAATCATAAAATATAAAATAATTTTAATTCATTTAATTAATAAACCTAAAAGTTTAAACTCACAATTCAAATAAAAAATATTTTATTAATAGTATATTCTTTAGATGGAATCATTTCATAGCATCTTTTTGGGATAATTTTGGCCTCTTTCTTCCTTTAACAACCTTCGAATTTTTTCCTCTTACGGCGAAATTTCTTGCTAAATTTTCATTTTCCTGTCACTTCACTTCTTATCCAGTTATCATAAATATTTCGTAATAAGCTACCTTCTATCAGACTCCAGCCGCATTTTCTCTCGCTTTCTTACTCTGGTCTGTATAATTATTATTTATTTATTTTTGTCAATGTCGATTATTTCTTAGATGAAGAGTAATTATTAATTTTTATTTAATTTATTTATTTCATTTTCCGCATTGTGGTAAATTCAGATATTGAATTTTCCCTATAAAGTTACTATTCTTTATAGGATTTAATTGTTGAAGTATGATTATTTTCTAATTGTAAAACTTTTGTTGATGTTTATATAATCGGATTTATTTTAATACTAAAAAGTCAATTTGTAATTAATTAAAACTACTAAGTTGAATGTACAGCTTTTAATACTTGAGCTAGTTATTTTTCTATAGCTACAGCAACTTTAGCTTTTTTTTTTTTTAATTAAATTTTGACTTTAAACGTTATTAGCATTCGAAAGCAAACTAGCATTTAATTACATCAAATTGTTAGTAGTTGAGGGTAGTTACTAACTTTTAAAAGGATAATATTTTTTTTTAAACAATTAAAAGGATAATATTTATTGTCTTAATTTAATAAAAAACTAAAAATCAAAATTTAATAATTAAAATAAACAACCCTCATTTTCAAGGACTATAGATAAAATTTATCACAAATTTTAATTTTAAAATAGTTTATATATATGTATATATATATATGGAAAAAGAGGGAGAGAGTTGTAAATTGCTTTTATATTAGTGCATATGTACATATGATTTGGACCTTTTATTCGCCAAACTTACAAAAGGTGCAATTTGGTGTTTTATTTTTTCTTAATTTTATTATATACATATTTTCTTTATAAAAAAAAGTATATTATATTAATATTGCAAGGTCAGTTAGTTCCAATAGCTTATTTGATTAACACTACAAAGACTTTGCTTCAATGAAAATTTAAAATGATACTTTTACCACGTCCTACCAACTTGATAAAATGACATTTTTTATACTAAGTTTAAAATACTTTCTTTTTATACATATTTATATAAATATAATTAAATTTTATTAGATTAATTTTTATGTAATTATAACTACAATAAATTTTATTTATATCATATTAATTATTACTATTATTAAATAAGAATAAATTTTAAAAGTTTTAATATATATATATATATATATATATATATATAGAATAAGAATTTTTAAAATAAATATTAATTAATTAAATCCATTAATTTAATATAAATTTTGAATATTAAAAATAAAAAATAATCGATATTAAATCATAAACAGCATGACCAAAAAGAAAATATTTGATTTTGAAATGAGCAAATGCATGATCATGTTCATCCCCACATTTTCCAGATAAATAATTTAAAAAGAAAAAAAAAAAGAAAAAAAAGGGCAAGCATATTCCTTCTTTGAGCTCTCTTTATGTCCTTTTCAGCTCTCTTTCCAAATTGGCGGTCCAACCGAAAAACATAACTTATCTTCTAAAACTTTATACTATTAATAAATTTGTTGCATATTTTTTGTTTAAAAGAAAATGAATAAATCGCTGTATATTCTTTGTAATATTCCTAACAATGACAAATGATAATCCAATAACAAAAAAATTAGTTGCGACATTTAATAACTCCTTTTTTTTTTTTTTTTTTCTGGAGTCACTTTTTATTTGGTAGTTGAGATCAACCCATAAACTAATTAATAACTAAATCATCTTTTAGCAACTTTGCAATTGTTAATAGACGAAATATCATTTTGTTGATATGATGGTTAAGGTAAATTTAATTTTTTTTTTTTATCGAAAGTTTTCATCCTGCATAATTATTTATTTGTAATATATATGATGTATTTTATCATGTTGTTTAATTAGTATTGAATCAAATATACTTTAATTTCAGCCAGTTATAGCTATATAAATCAGAAAATTTCTAAAATAATTAATTATGAAGAATATTAACATAAAATATGTTAAAAGATTGTTATTATGTTTTAGTTTACATGTGAAGTACGTAATTATTTAATAGTATATTTTAGAAGTAATAGAGTCTTCTTTCATATTAGGCTGTTTATATTGACAAATATATTAGTGAAAACAATACTTTTTATCTTTTAAATATGTAGTAAAATTAGTCGATAAGAGATTATTTTCACTTAAATAATGTTTGAGTTCGAATTATATTTCATACAATTACATTAAATTAATTATTAAAATACTTTTGTAGTTCTTATGATTCCACCTGGACGAACCAAATTAACTTATTATAATTTAGTAGATTTTAAATATCGACGATATTTTAAATAAAAATATTTAATAAATTATTGTATTTTTAATTAAATACAAATTAATTTTATAAATAAACTATGATAAGATAACGTCTCAAGATGGCATAAAAAATAAATGATTAGTAGACTATCTTTTCGCTAAATTTACTCAATTTAATACAATTAAATATCATAGAGATAGTTGCAGAACTTTAGACTTCATGATGATATATCTAATTAATTTGTTATGGATGTTGGTATCTAATGAGGCATATGCCGCATGTATAAATAATTAAAGGCATTTTGTATGTAGTTTTTGTTCTTTCTATATATGGTCCCATGCAGATCTAGTTTGAATTAGAGTAATTAAATGTAGATTAGTGTTCAAAATATTTATTAATACTCAGGTATATGCTAATATTCGAAATGGTACCATAATCCCATTACGTAATTAAAATATATGTGATCAATTAGACATATCAAATCAATAAGATAGAACGTATGTGGGTGTTTCTCAAATATTTTTATTATGCACACTAACTCATTATAACTAATAGAGTTAGTGTATTTATATTGAAATAATAAAATATTTTAAAATCAATTTATACATGTCAATATTGTAAATTAAAACTATTTGATAATTCAATAACTTGCCAATTCTTTCCTAACTCTTTTTCTCACATTTCGTCCTTCACTTTTTATGTCACTACCTATAATATCCAAAGTTCACACATTTGTAAAAAAAATTTATCAACATTGGGAACTTTTTTTAAAAATTTCAAGTTTAAATAAATATATCTAAAATGTAATAATCACGGCAAATTAAGATAGCTTGATTGATATTTTCAAAAGTAAAATTTGTGGAGGTTTCGAGTTTAAATTTTTATGGATATAATCAGAAGTTATTACCTCTATGATGAGTGTTAAAGAAATAGATATCTATTGTACAATTCACGGTCCACTTATAATTAATAAGTCGTAACCTATTGCTTTCATTGATGATGTAAACTTTACTTTTTATTTTACACAATAATATTTGATCTATCGTATTTTCCTCGTAAAATATAATTTTCACTAAACTCATTCTCGGTAACTTTAGAAGATTATATTTTTACCATCTTTGATTTTCTTTGTATTTGTATGAAAAATTTACTATATTAAGTTATTTATATATTATTTGAAGGTAAATTATTTTTTACTGTGATGAATGAAATTTTCATTTTTGTTAAAAAAAATTGCTAGAATTTATTTGGTTATCCCTTTGAAAAGCCCCTCCATGGATTAGATCAAGGGAGATGCATTAAGCTCTGAGCCTAGGCTCACTGTTGATTGAAAGTTCTGATTTGTGGGTTCAAGCCTAGAATAATTGTTTTCAGCCCATGTTTGAAAATGCAATTTTTATTTTTTTTTGCCAAATTTTCCATCCTAGTCCACCTTAATTTTTGTATGTATGCATTTATTAATAATTAATGCAAAAATTGTTACATTTTAGTCCATTCACCTCCTTCTGCAATTCTTATTTTATTTATTATTTATTTTTGAAACCGAGGAGGGGAAGACAATGATCAAACCTTTAACCTTTACATACCTTCGAGAAAGTTGTTTCATTACATTGCTTAACCTTTAACAAAATTCTTATTTTATTGTGCATAAGTTGACTAATGTTATTTGAAGTTAGATAGCTAATTGGACCGTACACTGCAAATCCGACCTTAGCTCAGTTGGTAGAGCGGAGGACTGTAGTATGGATGCTGTGATCCTTAGGTCGCTGGTTCGAATCCGGCAGGTCGGAATTTTTATTTTACTCCTTTTTACTTTCTTCTGTCTTAATTTCTCAACTTTGATAAGCTCCATATCCTGTAGCCCACACACACAATCGCAGTATATGATATAAGGAATGAAAATGTTATGTGGAATAATTGGATGTTTGGAGTGAATAATCGTCTAACATTTATAAAATAATTTTATGCCCAATTTTAAAAAATAAATAAATAAATTTTAGTTATATATGCGTTAATATTTTTACTACATATTTTGTTTTACGTCAGTGACATTTGACTTTAAATAATAAATTTAAATTATTGAAAATTAAAACAACCTGTTGAACTCTAAATAATTAGATTTTACGGATTTTAAACCAAATGAATAGTAGACCATACTGAAGTACATTTTCTTCTGTGAAAAAAGAAAACTCTCCAATCCTTGTCTTGGGACCATGTAATAGCCAAGCACTGAATTCGAGCTGTCATAACTGGTACGGATGTTTGGTGAGAGCCTGTTCAATTGGGACCATACAAAATCAACCAATTCTCTGTACCTCAATCTCTCTTCAACCTTCATGGAAATTGGAATGCCAAATATTCTACATCATTTTTCTTTTTATTTTTAATATAGCAATTTAAAATTGAAACCCAACACATATTTTTTTTATATATTTGCAAATATATAAAAAAGCTAATTTAATCGAGAATATAAAAAAGAAAGTTACTCCATAAGGGATAGGAATATGAATATATAAGAAGCTCATTGACACCCCCAAACTTAACAATAGTAAATATCATAATTTTAAATAAATGTTCTATCATATTATTTAATATTATTATTAATTATATTTATAGAGCGTAAGAAATTTACCCAATAATAATTAAGAGTTTTAATATGCATACCCTGTGACTCAAACCCATGACCGTAATGGTTAGGGCTCATGAGGGTTCTAAGTTCTATTAGCAGCTACATATTCCTACATTATATATAAGGAAGTTTCTCAGCCTCTTCCTAATTCAAAAGTTTAATCTTAACTTGAATATCGGATTGATCTCAATGTATCAGGCTTAGGACCCATCCATTTAGGGTTGGTATCAGAATCCATCATTCTATAAGTAAAATAATTGTTAAAATTTTGCATTATCTTTTACCAACAAAAAGCTAATTTAGGCTGTGACGATTATTGTGTATTTTTCTTGGAGTGCAAAAAAAAAAAAAAAAAAGCTAATTTATTAAAACTTGAGTTGATGTAGAGGAATCATGCTATTTTTTTTTTTTTCACATAGCCAATAAATATTCAACGCTTTGTCTTCACGATGCTATTAAGGGCAGCTGCTTTTCACACTCGTTTTTTCTTTTTCACTTTTTTGGTTGATGAAATCTGAAAATCAAAGGAAATATTCTTGACTTGCAAATTGTTTTTAATTAAAAATATTTTTATAGTTTAAATTAAAATTAATTAATAATTCAAGTAATAAAAAATATGAATATCCAAATATAAAAAGTAGGATTCAATTTTTCATCTCTCTATTCTCTCTCTTAAATTAAGAATTACACTACCTGAACTCCATTAATAAAAAAAATAAAAATAACTGTTATGCAGACTTTTTTTTTTCTCTTATACTATGTACAAAAATTATATTAATTCTAAACAATAATTATAAATAATATCGAAATATTTTAAATGATGGAATACAATATTACTCTTACAAAAATTTTATAATAACAATAATTCAACGTATTGTATAAAACAATGATTTAAAAGATATTATTTAAATAGAAATAACGCTTTATCAATTAATCTCAATAATTATTAATAAGTTAAAATATTTTGAAATTTTCATTTTAAAAAATCAGTGATTATTTCTTTTAATAGACATGCATCTTAATATATATATAGGGAAAAGCCCAATTTGGACCTCCAACTTTAGGCAAAATCTTACATCGCAACTGGACCTCCAAATATTAAAAGTAGCTCAAAAACAACCCTCCCCTAACAGAAGACCCAACGGCAGTTAAATATGCTGATGTGTTATAATGGATTCCACAAAATAAATATCAATGTTGTTATTTAAAAAGGAAGTGGTCAAAATTTTGAAAAATATAAGGAATCCATTCATGCACGAAACCGAAGCTCATGAACATATCCATTTTAGTTTTGAATTAAATCCACCAACTTTTATTGTTTAATATCACCACCAACAAATTCATTTTTTAAATTATAATAAAATTAATTTTATAATTTTTATAAATAAAATTAATTTTACAATTTTTATAACATTTAAATACCTTAAATGTTATTTATTAAAATCTGTAATTCATTATTAAAATAATATAAATATTTAACAGTAAATTTAACATTCAATTAACCACAATAAATTTATAATAAATTAAGTTTATACATATTTACAAATTTTATTATAAATAAATATTATTTTAAAAATAAATTTACAGCATTTTAAATTTTAATAATTTTACCATTAAAATTT
Organism: Mallotus nudiflorus; assembly: GCA_947683625.1. NCBI lineage: Eukaryota > Viridiplantae > Streptophyta > Magnoliopsida > Malpighiales > Euphorbiaceae > Mallotus > Mallotus nudiflorus. The sequence goes on along the minus strand of CANTUR010000616.1, from coordinate 358,825 downwards.
AATATAATATTAATATTTAAAATAAATTTATAATAAATAAAATTTATACATATTTTTAATTTTATTATAATTGAAAATAATTTTTAAAATAAATTTATAATATTTAGTTAATTATATTTTAAATTTAATAATTCTACCATTAAAATTTAACATTAAATTAATATTTAAAATATTACTAAAGTAATTAAACCACTAAATTTATTTGAAAATATCTGCTAAGCAAAATTAAAAATTAGCCCATACTTGCTTCCTAGTATCTTTTTTTAACAGCTCCCTAATATTTCCAAAGAAATGCCAAAATAAAAAAACCAAATGTTGGTATTTGCATTAATTTAGAATAAAAAAAGTTATGTGAGTTGTAGCAACCAATGATTAATGCACACATGTACATTCCAACACGTCAAGAGAAGTCACCTCATCAATAGTGGGACCCATTCTGCCACAACAGCAATATCTAACAGCCGTTAGGCCTGCTGTTAAGGGAGGGTTATTTTTGAGTTACTTTTAATACTTTGAGGTCCAGTTGGAAACAAAAAAAATTAGTATCCAATGTAAGATTTTGTCCGAAGTTAGAGGTCCAAATTGGCCCTTTTCCCTATATAACCTAGTAATTCTGGTAACTAACATCATAACGTGAGCTTATAAGTTCAATCCCCTGTTTCCCTCTTGATTTTGCAGCTGTTAAAAAAATATGTATTTTTTTAATCATGAGATTTATATATATATATAGTCATTTATTTATAGTCTAATAATTTAGATGATAAATATTATAAAGTAAACTCATGAGTTTAATTCTCATTTCTCATTTGACCTTCTAACTGTTAAATATATATATATATATATATATATATATATATATATATATATATATATATATATTTTATCATTTGAATTTATAAAATGAAATTTAATTTAATTTAAAAGGCATATAAGTATCTTATATTATATACTTTTATTAATATTTAAATTATTTAACATTTGATGAAAAGTTAAAAGAAAAGCGTATGCCTTTCATTAAATTATAAGACCATTTTGTCATGAAACTTAATAATAACAAAAAACAAATCAATATGGCAAGCTGCATGTTTAATTAATAATTGATATGCTTTAGCTTTCTAATATAATTCTGTTAGGATAACCTTGTGAACTTTGTACAAATTGCATAATTAATCGCACCTTCATGTTTTATCCATTTTTTTTATTTAGCTGATTATAGCAAATAATAATAATCGGTATAAATACTATTTAGTAATTGGTAGTTAATAAATATAAATCATTTAATAAAAATATTATTATTGTTATTATTAATAATAATAAATGATTATTTCTATGAATTCTATAATTTTTTAGTTATATAAGTTATCTAAAAATAATATATGGTGATAAATAATATATTTATTAAAAATATTACTAGAAGCTATTTAAAAATAAATTTTAAATTTAATTTTTTTTTCCTTTGAACAATTGAGAAGTTAAAAAGAGAGTGGAAGATCGAACCATAACCTTATATTATAATGTTCATTATCTGAACCACTAGACTATAAAGGAATGAATTTGGAATTTAAATTTCACTAATCTAATTTTTTATGATTTTCACTAATATAATTTTTTAAAAATATAAGTATTAATATTGTAATATTCTATTACTTAAGTATAACTTGAAATAATCTTTATTTTATTATGAATTAGTTATCTACATTTTATTTAAAAGAAACTATTTGTTATTTTAGTAAAACTACTATAGTGTAAATTAATTAAAATTAAAAATTAACTATTAAACGAAAGAAAAAACATATAAAAGAAAGCTGATAAAAACTATAAATGATATAAACTAAAATAGTTATCTTCTGTTAACTCACTAAACACATATAATCTAACTATTTTATTAAAAAAACTATCAATTTCATTCATCTAATGAACTAATTAAGCACCCTCTTAGGCATAAAACAAAGTTCTATGAAAGATATTGTTATTACACATTAGATTAATAATTCCGTATTAACTATTTTTACTGAATAATAAAATCAATTATCAAAAATCAAAGTTTTGATTTTATATACTTTGGTTTCATATTTCTATCCTCTACTGCAAAATTTACTGACATTATTACTCATGTTTTAGCTAGGCAGAAAATTGCAAAATTAAAGAATAAGAAAAAAAAGTTGTGATTAAAAGTTTTTTTTGTTATTACTCTAAGTTTCAAATATCCAATTATATGTGATTTTAATGGTTTATAGCTTTTTTATCCTCAGTGGATTATAAGCTACCTCATCTGTAATCTAATTTTATTCCATCTAAAAGCATATGACACCAATACAGATAAAATGGTGAATTCAAATAAAATTTTAAACAAAGACAACGATATGAAGTTTTCAGTTCTCACACTCTCATCATCATGCATCTTACCAAACAAATGAATTTTATTAATGATCAGTATTTAGAGTTTATTAAAATCTAATTAATCAAGTTTGACTCGAATAAAACTATAAGAGCGATAAAAAAATTTCACTTTATATTTAAATGATAACATATTAAAAGTTAAAATATAGCTTAAATAAGATAGTTATCTTTAAAAAAAATGAATTTTCAAAAATTATTATGACTAATAATTTCAAAAAATTTTGCTTATTAGGCACGCTGAATATATAACTTCTCTTAAATATGCGTTGCTTTGTCAAACTAATTATTCATTAGCACTTTATAGTTTCTTGGGAAATTCTTATTTGTGTTTAAAATTATAAAGTAATCAAAATATAGAAAAAGAAGAAAGAAGAAAGAAGAAGAAAAGATAATAAAATTGAAATCACAATTAAAAAAAGAACATTATTATTAATTAATGAACTTTTCATCACAATTACACCCAATTTCTTCTCCATCCAATTTTATTTTCAAGATATAGTATGAAATATACATATTTATATAATATGTATAATATATACCACAAGAAATAATCCAAGTTTTAGTGCATGTTCTAATTAATAAATGAACAGTATACTGTGACACTCTAAATTAATATAGCACATGCACCTCTATACAAACACATTAATTTAATTACTCTCTTTAATCACAAATTAATTAAGAAAAATTAACTAATTAATATCTCACAACACACAATATCAGAATTTTTTTTAAAAAAATTAGTTAATGATAGAAACTATTACTGTTACCATCATCATCATCATCCCCAATATCAGTATCCATATCATAACCTTGTTGATGATCGACAACTTCAAATGGTGCTGCTGGGCTAGGACAGTTCCTGTTAAGAAGCTCTTCTATCATTTGCAATGCAATTCTTTCTTCTTCATCCATTTCTGTTCTCATCTCTGGGAGCCCAGATAAATTGATCTCTGATGTCGATGATGACGGCGATGACTTGGGCATCGGTAGTGTATTAGCCTCATCAGAAACCTGGTGGTTTCGCTTTCCGAGTTGCACTGTCATAACCCAGTTGGAATCCGACCTTTGACCTGCTCTTTTTTGCCACACTCCAATATGAGAATTCTCCGTGTCGAGTCTTAGACATGTCATTGATGGTGATGGTGTTTTGCTGCATTTTCGAAGCTTGGCGTGAAGGATTTCAGATAAACCATTAGAAGTAGCAGAAGCAGAAGCAGAAGCAGAAGCGGCAGCAGCGGTACTATTACTATTAGTAGTAGACGAAGTAGTAGCTGAAGAAGGATCATTGCCATTGAATTTAGGGTCTCCATTTGGGGTTTGAGTAATTGGAAAATTTGTTTTCGCATTGCGTCCGCTCATCAATATTGCAGCTTGATCATAAGCTCTAGCTGCTTCTTCTGCCGTTTCAAACGTTCCTAGCCAAATTCTTCTCTTCCTGCAATATTCAACAGAAGCTAAACAAACAAAATACATACGTAGCAAGTTTATTTGAATCGCAATATATATATATAAAAGGATAGTGGAGAGATCGAATATTACAGTAAAGGGTGTCGAATCTCAGATACCCAAGAGCCCCAGTGACGCTGCCTGACTCCTCGGAACTTCTTTGATTGCACCATGTTGATTTGGTAAAATACAGAGAAGTGTTATGGGTACGGAAGAAGTACACAGACACAGGGATCAGAGAAGATGTAGAGAAGGATAGAACAAAGAGCAAAGGTCGTACATTAATATTGTCGGCAATGATCTCTATAAGAAGAAGAAGAAGAAAAACTGTACCTTATTATAATGTAAAAGAAGAAGGAAAAAAAAAAAGCATATGATGTTAGATACCTACCAAAATTAATTCACTGGGGTTGTCTCGTTGTACCATATCATCTACCCCTTTGAAGGCCATGCATAAAAATCCATGTGAAGAGAAAAAGTTAAAGATGGAAACTGACGGAAGAACTTGTTTGTACGAGAATTGAATATGTATTTTTCTTCACCTAAAAAAAAAAAAACAAAGTCTTTATAACAAGGTAGTTAAATTTCATTAAATCTTACCGAGGAGTTAGGTTTAGTTATTGATGTTCAAGTCATCGTTGTCGTCTGTTATAGAATTTCGAATCGAATTCAGTCAGTACCAATTTGCCTGGAAAAATATATATATCATTAAATCCAACTATCCCCCCGCCCCCCCTTGGAGTGTGATGTGTCACACTAAGGTTAACCTTTTTCAAGATTTAATTTACATTTGTACTTGATTGGCTCCTTCTGACAAGCTGGTTTACCTGCATTTTCATGTTAGGGATCTCCATGTGTGGGCTTGATAATCATTGCTGAGTGTCCGTTAATAGACAGAGCTGGTGAAAGGGTGTACTTGTTCAATAGTACAATAGTAAGATATACATTTATCTATTTGGCAGATCATGAACATTCCCATCTCTGTTACTGTTGTTATTGCCACTACTATTGATTCAACCAGTCTGATAAATGGATTTCCCCAAAAAAAAAAAAAAAAAAAAAACTAGTCTGATGTATGGTTGTCTTTATTATCCAAGAAATATAATGAAATTTAAGGCCTGTGCACTGTTAATTAATGTGTGTATATATATATATATATATTCTCTTAGACCCTAACAACAGTTTTAATACCATAACAGACGTTGAAGTAAAAAAAAAAAATTCCGGAACTCTTCTTCTCATGTGAACATTTATATCTTTTACTACTTAAATTATTTATGGGTATGACCCTAATAATAATTTTAATATAAATAAATTATTTTATCTCACAATTCATGATTTTTTTTAATCATTAGTTCTTAAAATTTATTAAATTCTCTCGACAACTAACTAATTTAACGTAATTACATATATAACGACTCAAATTTATATATGTTTCAAATAAAAATAATTTATGCGAATTGATCCTAAAATATTAATTAACAAAACAAAGATAATTAAATTTATAGTTTTAATTATTTGTTTGAGTGCAGAAATTATCGATAAAAAAATTTAGAAAATAATTTTGTCAACGTTTTCATGCTTATTCATCATTATATAACAGATTTATATAATATAACCATAAATCTAGGTTAAATTAATTTTTTTTAATGCAGATATATTAAAATAATACATATTTAATTCTAGCCATGTTCTATTTAATATGAACTGCTACTGTTCCTGTTGGCCCTTAGTTGAACTTCCATGTCTATGATTAATCTTTAGAAAGTGATAAATTGGTTGCATTTACAAGTAGTTATTATACTTAAAACTTATCAACTGCCGCTATCTTTTTTGTGGTCACATAATAATTATAAACTTTTGAACCATCCACTTGCATATATATATAATATATCATCATGTCTATAACATGCAGAACTCCCATTTCTTGTTATAAAAAGTAAAAATAATTATCCAATCTGTGTTATATATGTGTATAATTTGTATATTAATTAAATACTTTTATTTAATAGTTGGAGCATTTTCGATTAAATTTATAAAAGTTTAATTAATTTTTATAGGTTTATTTCTTCACATAATGTGTCACATACTAATTATAATTAACATAAAGAATTGTATTAAAATAATTAATTTCACATCAATTCCATATATATTTAAAAGATTAAATGAGTGATATGATAATCATCTAGCATTTGTACTCTAATAGAACTCTATCAATTAGTTACTATTCTGTTATGTAAACCTATTTTATGCCATGTATATATTGATTCCTTAATGAAATGCACAAGAGCTAAGCTCATCTTCTCATCACTGTCTCATGGTATCAGAGCTCAAACTAGGTTTAACATCCATCTGATTCCATGGTTGATACTACGAGCTCAAGCACATCCATCACTACAACACCACAAAATTCCTTTATTCAGTCTCTATCAAATATTACCCATCAACTACCAATCAAACTCAACTCTACTAACTACTTACTATGGCGAACACAATTGTTGCCACTACTTAATAGCTATGATCTTGTGAATCATATTGATGGTTCCTTCGTTTCTTCCTCACAAACACTTGAGAATGGCCAATCCAACCCCGCTTATCTAACTTAGTTTCGCCAAGATCAACTTGTCTTAAGTTGGATCGTTGGCTCCATCTCTGAAGCTTTCATTCCATAAATTATAGGTGCGAAGATTGCTCCTGTTGCCTAGGAGAAACTTGTAAGTTCCTATATTGCTAGATAAGGCTCAAACTAGAATAATTAAATCTCTTTTTTTTTTATTTTACATAGGAATGAACTGAGACCATTGCTCAGTACACACAACGAGTCAAGGCCATGTTTGATTAACTTACTGCCCTTAATAGTCTAATCACAGACAACGATCTAGTTCAAGTTATACTCAATGGTCTTTATTCATTATATAGACCATTCATTCGCTCCTTATAACAATGACCTGAGGATGTTTCCTTATATGGTTTGCTTCTTTGTGAAGAAGAAGACTTCATAGCTAAATCTCACTTAACCATTGTACCCTCCGCTCATGTCGCAACCATAAAAACTTGTGGTGGTTGATTTTATTCTAGTTCTCACACCCGTGGCTAACTTTTTCCTCATGGTCGAGGACGTTTTTGGCTCAATAGTAGTTGCCAAGCTCCTGCTCTTCATTTCTCCAATACCAATGGCTATCTTCAACGCCATAACTGCTATGGATTTAGTCATTTTATAAATTAGTGTCCCACTCAATGCAATAAGGGAATGCAACAGACAACATCAGCTCCTTTGTTCAATAATAGGCCAACCTCAAACCTTGTCACTTCATCCTCTTCCTCAACTAGTCAGCAATGGATTCTTAACACTGGTGCCACTCACCACCTTACCTCTTATCTTAACAATTTATCATTGAATTCAAATTACATTGGCTTTGACTCTATCAAGATTGGCAATGGTACATCTTTTCCCATTACACATATAGGATCTACACTTTGCTCTACATCTAATAATTCTTTTATTTTGGATCCCATTCTTTGTGTACCTAATTCATGTTGTAAATTTATGTTCATTCATTTACTAATGCTAACCAAGTTTCTATTGAATTTTTTTCTAACCATTTTCTTATCAAGGATATCCTCACGAGGAAGACACTTCATTCAGGCTCGAATGATGATGGATTATATTCCATTCTCTTTGATTCCAAATCACTAGTAAGTCATTCATCCTCCAAAGCATTTCTTGGATCTAGTTTTGCTTAGTGGCACAACATCCATGGTCATACCAATCTTGTTATTGTGCATAAAGTCCTTCATCAATTCAATTTACCTCTAGTTTAAATAAAAGTGATCTTTCTTATCACGCTTGTAATATTAGCAAAAGTCATCGTCTACCATTTTCTTTGTCCAATTTTCACACTAAAAAGCCACTAGAATTTACTTATTCTAATTTATAGGGGCTGTTAACCTTAGCAATAATCAATCTTAATTTTGATCTTAACAAACTTAATTTTGAGCATTTAATTTGTTTGTTTAAGTGTGTATAAGTTAGGATTCCATTGGAAGTTAAAATGAAGTATGATTATCTTGGGCTGATTCGACCTCTGAGATTCAAGGAGGCTTTTGACATCCTTAGAGCTTTATAATAAGAAATTTATCTTCTTCACATTTGAAAAAGACATTTTAAGCTTTCTAAATTAGGCTTTCTTGTTAAAATCTGAGTTCATTTGGGTATGTACACATTAAGTTAAAATCAACATATGCAATTGCCATTTCATATTGCATAACTCTTAGTATTTTAGACATATCTTGAGCTACATAAGCCTAATTGAGATGATTAAAAATAATATGGAAAGATAAGTCAAATATATACAGCTTTTATGAAGAAAGTATGGAAAAATTCAAACGTCTCCAATAGAAAATCACAACTTCAACTTGTGTATAGCTGTCTGACAGTAGTTTGCATTTTAGATTGCACTGCTCTTAGTATTTTGGACATATATTAAGCTAAAAAAGTCTAATTAAGGTGATTCAAAATGATATGGAAAGCTAAGTCAAATATCTATAACTTTCATAAAGAAAGTTTAGGCAAATCAAACGTCTTCAATACCCAATTACGGTTTCAATCCATGCATAGCTGTCTGATAGTATCACCTTCAATAATTCAAAATTATAAATATTGAATTCAAAATATAGATGTTGGATACATTATTTGCACCTTAAACATCTTTATTTTTTAGTGTTTATCTATATAAACACCTAAAGAGATTAATGAAAGTTAAGAAACTTATTATCATTCATTCTTTCTTAAGCTTTTAATTAAGCTCTCAAATTCTCTTAAATAATTCTTTGTTTGTATAACTCTTATGAGAGTTGGTTGTGTGTTAGAAATAGAATTGCTCTTTATCTTAAATTTTGGGATAGATTAGAAGGGAAGTGAGATTTATCTTTAAAGGAATTGGTTTAAGTGTTATCTATTAAAATACTTAGGATTTAGTTTTTTAAGTGAGCTTTGAAAACTCAAGTTGTAAGGTTATAAGAGTGAGCCATAAAACTCTTGTGTAATCTCAATCTTATGGATAAGATTATGGGTAATTAAAAATCCTAACTTGGGGATAAGTTAAGTCGAGATGTAGGATTGTTGTTGAATCCAAATTCCTTAAATTTTTATGTTATTCATTCTTCCTTCTTAACTTTCATTCAATTCTTGCAAAGAATTCTTTTAATTTCTCATTTTTATTTGATAGTTTTATTCACCCCCCCCTCTAGGACCCTTTTCAATTGGTATCAGAGTTTGCATTCTAAGTACTTCATTGTTAGAATACAAGATCATAGGGAGTAAATCATAAAATATCTCTTCTCTTAGACCATTCTTTGATGGTAGTGACTATCCACATTCAAAATTCAAAATGAATATTATATCTTGATTATGATTCCATCAAACTCTAGGACATTGTCCCAAGAGGGTGGGAACCACCTACAACTATCATTGATGGTGTGGTAACTACTCTTGCAAGAACCTAATGGAGTATTGATTAAAAAGAAGAAAATCATAAAAATAAAAAAGCTATGATTACTTTAGTCTCTTCAATGATAAGAGAAGGAGGCAAGCTTCAACATTGTATATTGATCAAAGAAATATGGGAGACCTTAGAAAACCACTACGAAGGCAACATTCAAGTAAAAATCAAGAAGGTTTAACTTCATATGTATGAATATGAACTCTTCAAAATGAAGCCTCATTAATCAATCATAAAGATGACAAACTATTTCAATGCCCTCCTCATAACCCTCAAGAAACTTGGAAAATATTTTTCCAAGGAAGACGTAAATAACAAGATTCTAAGAATCCTACCTAATAAAGATTGGGAATCTCATGTTATTTCAATTGAGGAAGCTCAAAACCTCTCCACTCTATCAATCGATGTGCGAATTGGTAAGCTCTTAATATATTAGCTCACTGTCAAGTAAATAGGTGAATAATAAGAAGAGAAAGAAGAAAAGAAAAAGAGCATTGCCCTAAAAGCTCTTCAAAAAGATAGTAAAGAGAAAAGCATTAAAAATTCTAGTAATAAAGATAGTAACATTATTGTGCTCACTAAGAACTTCAAGAAGTATTTGAGAAAGAAAAACTTTTTAAGAACAAGAGACTTCAATAAAAAGTTCAAAGGGGATGGGAAGAAGAAAATTAAAGAGGTTACTTATTATGAATATAAGAAACCAGGACATATTAGAAGTGAATGTCCCAAACTCAAATTCAAGAATAAGGGAGAAAAAGATAAGAATAAGGCATTCAAAGCTACGTGGGATGATTCCTCCAAATTCAAAGAGAAAGAGGAACAACAAGAAGTGGCCAATCTTTACTTCGTGGCCTTTGAAAATGAAAATGAGGCACCATCTACTTCTTATTCTTCCTTTAATAATTATGATAATTATTATGATGATGATGATGATGATGAGAGCTCTATTGTGAGCAAATTACTTGTTAAATGTAAAAGTTTATTATCTAAAAAGAAACATTATAAGCATGAGTCAGGTAACTTAAATAGAGAATTAAAAAATTAATTTTGCTAAACTTGTTGAATCAAATGAAAAACTTAGTGATGCAAAATCTTCTAATTCTTTAGAAGATCAACTTAAGAAAGCAAATGATAAAAATCATAAGCTTTCTAAGAAGGTCTTAGAATTAAAGAATTTCATTGCTAAATTTAAAAAAGGAAAAGAAACTTTAGTATTTTAGACATATTTTGAGATACACAAGCCCAATTGAGATGATTAAAAATGATATGGAAAGATAAGTCAAATATATACAATTTTTATGGAGAAAATATAGGAAAATTCAAACGTCTCCAATAGAAAATCACGGCTTCAACTTGTGCATAGCTGTCTGACAGTAGTTTGCATTTTAGATTGTACAGCTCTTAGTATTTTGGATATATATTGAGCTAAAAAAGTCCAATTGAGGTGATTCAAAATAATATGAAAATTTAAGTCAAATATCTACAACTTTTATGAAGAAAGTTTAGGTAAAATCAAATGTCTTCAGTACCCAATTACAGTTTAAATCCATGTATAACTGTTTGACAACATCACCTTTAATAATTCAAAATTATAAATATTGAATTCAAAATATAGATGTTGGACACATTATTTGTACCTCAAAAATCTATATTTTTTAGTGTTTATCTATATAAACACCTAAAAAGCTGAATGAAAGTTAAGAAACTTGTTATCATTCATTCTTTCTTAAGCTTTTAATTAATTTCTCAAATTCTCTTAAACAATTATTTGTTTGTATAACTCTTATGTAGGCTATGTGTTAGAAATAGAATTTCTCTTCATCTTAAATTTTAGGATAGATTAGAAGGGAAGTGAGATTTATCTCTAAAGGAATTAGTTTAAGTGTGATCCATTAAAACACTTATAATTTAGTTTTTTGAGTGAGCCTTAAAAACTCAAGTTGTAATGTTGTAAAAGTGAGCCATAAAATATTTATGTAATCTTAATCTTATGAATAAGATTGTGGGTGATTGAAAATCCTAACTTAGGGATAAGTTGAGTGGAGACATAGGATTGTTGTTGAATCCGAACTCCTTAAATTTTTATGTTATTCATTCTTCTTTCTCAACTTCCATTCAATTCATGCAAAGAATTCTTTTAATTTCTCATTTTTATTTGATAGTCCTATTCACCTCCCCTCTAGGACTTTTTTCAAGGGTCTTCCCTAGTTCTATCTACAAATGATAATAATTATTATGTGCTTTTTTATGATGATTACAACAAGTACACTTCGATTTATTTTTTGAAATATAAGTCTGATGTCCTTGATATTTTTATCAAATTCCAAACTCTTATAGAAAATTTTTTTGAGTGCTCCATTAAATCCTTCCAAGCTAATTAGGGGGGTGAGTTTTAAGCTCTGACCTCATATTTATTGAAAATTGGCATTACATAATGCATTTCATGCCCTAAAACACCCAAACAAAATGGGTGTGCAGAGAGAAAACACTGACATATCATTGAAACAACTTTATCCTTAATGCGTCATTCTCATGTACCCACAAAATATTGGTCACAAGCATTTGAGACTATTGTCTACATTATTAATCACCTTCCCACTCCTCTTTTGAAAAATAATAATCGATATACTACTTTATTCCATAAAGACCCCGAATACATGAAAATGCATACTTTTGGTTGCTTATATTACCTTTGGCTCAAACCATATAGTTAGAATAAACTTTCTCCTCGATTATGAAATTGTGTGTTTATGGATTATAATAAAATACACAAAGGATACATATGTCTTGATTTAGCTTCTTCCAAATTTTTCACTTATGTTATGTTCTTTTTTTATGACCAAGAGTTTCCGTTTCAATCAAATTCGACAGTGGCATCGAGTGACAAGGATCCTACACCATCCCTTAGTTTTCTCCCACTACTATTTCAAGCACACTCCAACTTTATCTTAAACACTTCAAACCCGTTACTATCAACACCTGTCTCTCCCCATCTAGACTCTTCCCCCATACCACCACATCTACCATCTTAATAATTATCCTTATCCAATGCACACCCAACAGCCTCACCTCTCATTATATCTCATATTCCAACTACATCCTCTCCTGAACCATCAATAACGTTGTTATTAGATATTCTTCTTCTTATTGATTTAACTCGATATCCACTCGAACCATATCTACCTTTCATCTACCTCAATCCTCATATCAACCACCTTTCACATAACCACACCAAACACACAAGATGATCACTTGATCACAAACTGGGTCTTCCAAACCAAAAACCTTTCTCTCTACTTTATACACTAAATTGAACCCTTATGTTATACTAAAGCTGCCAAATGTGCACATTGGCGCCAAGCCATGTAAGAGGAGTATGATGCAATGCTAAAAAATAACACTTAAAAGTTAGTACTACCTTCACCTCAGTAAAATCTGATTTATTCTAAATAGGTTTTTCATATCAAATGAAAACCCGATGGTACCATTGATCTATATAAGGCCCGATTAGTTGCCAAGGTCTATCATCAATTGCCATGCATAGATTTCATAGAAACCTTCAGTCCAATGGTGAAACATGCTTTAATCAGACTTATCTTGTCTATGGCCTTATCTTTTTAGTGGGAAATACGTCAGCTTGACATTTCTAATGCATTCCTACATGGTGCCATCGATAAAACTATCTTTATACAACATAAGTAAGATATGTACATTCACTATTCCTAAATACGTGTGGAAGCTCAAGAAGTCCATCTATGGACTCAAATAGGCACCACGATAGTGGTTCAAATGTTTCAGGAAAAGTCTACTCTCTTTGGGTTTTCAAAGCTCTAAAACTGATAGTTCTTTATACTACTATCATTATAGTAACGTTACCCTATACTACCTCATCTATGTTGATGATATTCTCCTCATATGGAATGATCACAACCTTCTGAACACCATCATCAAGTCACTACAGACTAGCTTTGCTATCAAGGATCTTGGTACTCTTCGATATTTCTTAGGTCTTGAAGTCACCAAGTGCAATAATGGTTTGTTGCTTCATCAAACCAAATCCATAAAAGATTTACTGACCAAGGTGAATATGGCAAATGCTAATCCTATAAGTACTCCCTTATCTCCAAATCACAAGTTCGTTGCAAAGGTATTGCCTATTCAAATCCTTTTTTTTTTTCGAAGTACAATGGGTGGTCTTCAATATAATTGTGTAACTCACCCTGACTTATCCTTCTTAGTCAACAAAGTGTCTTAGTACATGCATGCTCTCACCATAGATCATTGGATTGTTGTTAAATGCTTCTTGCATTATTTGTGAAGTACTCTACAACATGGTCTTCTTCTTCTTCCTTCCACTCATTTCAATGTCTCAGCCTACAGTGATGCATACTAGGATGGTGACTTAGATAATCTAAAATCAACCACTTGCTTCTCTATTTATGTCAACAGTAATCTCATAATATGCGGTATTTGGAGAGAGAGAATGGTTGCTCGATCATCGATTGAGGCTGAATATCGGGCATTAGCACATACTACAACTGAATTGCATTAGTTATGCTCTCTTATGAAGGAACTACAATTACCATTTGCTAAGCCCATCTTATGGTGTAATAACCTTAGTGCTACCTATTTAACTTCCACTCCCATTTTTAACTCATGATCGAAGCGCTTAGAAATTATTGATTTTTATTTTGTTCGTGATAAAGTTACATCCAAAGAAATGTAGGTGCATTATCTAAGCTCTTAAGATCAAATTGCCAACATTCATACTAAGTCACTGTCCAACTGCCAATTTTATAACCTATGAAGTAAGTTGTCTGTGTACTCTTCCCCATAGAACTTGAGATAGGATGATAAAATAATCATCTAGCATTTGTACTCTAATAGAACTATATCAATTAATTACTGTTATGTTATGTAAACCCGTTGTATGTTGTTTATATATTGATTCATTAATGAAATGCACAAGAGCTAAGCTCATCTTCTCATCACCGTCTCAATGAATTTATATAAATTGCATATTTTTATTAAATAATTAAAATTTTTTAAATTGAACACAGAATAAATTAGCATCTTTTTTTTTTTTATGTAAATTAAATAAAATATGATTACCATATTTTTAGCCAATTTCTTCACACCATATTTGACCTTGATCCATATCCATTGTTCGCCTAACTAATTTTTTGCGTTTAATACTTGACAGCCTATCTGTCATTCATTGTTATAACTTTTAATATCACATGCTATCTAGCTATCATATGTTTTCTCGTGAGATATGTATATTTTGTCCCATAGTTTTTCTTTTTTTTTAGTTAAGAAGAGAAACTTTCTTCATGCTATCCAGACTTAGGTTATTTAAATAAAAAGAACTTTATCGAATATATGTTGATTCAAATTTTGAAAATTTAATTTTTTAAAATAAAATTTTGAATTTAAATTTTTTATATGAAGAAATATTAAAAGAGTTTAATTTTTTTTTGTGAGCACATTTAAATTTAACTTTAAAATAACTGTAGCTTTATAACTATGAAATATCATCAACTTGAGATTAAAAAAAAAACTTTAATTAATTTCTCCCAAGCATTGATCAAAATTCCAATCATAGGCAAGGTCGAGGAAAGAGTCTTTTTTTTTTTTTTTGAAGTATCTCTTAATTTTTATAAAAAAAATGTTAAGAATAAAACTTATATTTAAATTCGGAATAAATTTTATATTTTTTCAATAACTATTATAACATATGTTATTTAACTAAAGTCAATAAAATAAATAATTTATTTTTTTCAAAAGTTGAATCATTAAAATTTTGATGTTATCGACGGCAACCACTTATGCTTACTCGTTAATTGTTATTCTCAAAAGAATATGACGTCTTACCAAGCAATTGACAAGTATTAAGTGCATGCCAATAAAAATTTATGTAGCAAATTTAATATATTATCCATTTTAAAAAAAATATATATATGTAGCAAAAATCGATAAAACCATCACTACAGGCTTGATACAACTCTGCAAATCAGTTGATTTATATGTGTATCTAGTCTAGTAGGGATGATCGTGAAGTTGTCTACTAAATCTTTTCAATTTTTTTTAATAAGCAAAATAAATGATACTCCAAGTGAGAGGGTAAATCACTTAGAATAAATTTGAAGTTAAAGAGTTAAAAAAGAAAAAAACTAAATTTTATTTAGCTTGGTTTATTCAGGTAAAATTCACAGTTCACTTGATATTCTTTTAATTCATTGTAGGCTGAATAGCTCGAAATCTACATGCTATACAATGAGGGACAATTTTCATTCTAATTAAAAAATATTGGCTATAAATTTACTAAATATTGGTGAATATAGAGATTCAAACTTGAAATCTCTTCTATTCCTCATATCAAATACAATATGAAGAGACTAATTAAGTTAGGCCTAATTGGTACTGACTTGATAATTGTTAAATTGTATATATTTGGGGAAATATATTTAAATTTTTACTTGCTTGGTGAATTTGAAATTTTCTTGGAGTGTGTTTGGATTAAATATTTAATTTTAAATTTTAAATTTTAAATTTTAAATATTAATTTTTAAATATAAGGATTTTGAATAGTATGTAATTGTATATCATTTCAAATTCTTATTAATTAATAAGGACATAATACATTTTTTACCTGTGCTATAATTGTTATTTTTGTCAATTTGATATCTTAACTTATAATTTTATCTTTTTAATATCTAAACTCACCTAAAATACAATTTTGAATTTTCTGTTAGCATATGTGATATGTAATAACAAATTATTATGTGTCATATTTTAAAGGTTTAATTGATAAAAAATACAAGTAGAGATGTCAAAATGACAAATATATAAGCCGGTAGATGCATTCTATCATTATATTAATGCATATTAGTATATTTTAGATAATTTTAAATATTAAAATTGTAAAACTGTAAATTGATATGTCAAACTGATAAATTATGACAAGTATAAATGGCCGTAAATATATTATGTCTTAAATAAATTATTAAATTCATTATAAATTTATTTTAAATTTTCGTAAATATAAATATATATAATTTATAAATAACAAATTTAATTCAAATTCAAATTTATATTCAAATCCCTTACATCCAAACATAAAATATTTTAAATAATTTTTATTATGTCTAAGATTTTTAACACTAATTAAATTTTGGTTGAGACTCGCGGAGGAGCTAGTTAGACTATAATAATTAAATAATTAATTATAAAGCTAACTATAAATTTCAATTCAATTATAATTAAATATTACATACTATTTAATAATTTATATCTAAACAACAGTTTAGTTTTCATTTTTATTAAAATACAAAGCCATTAATGCGCTCTCTCTCTCTCTCTCTCTATATATATGTATATACACACACAAGTTGATATTTGAGGAATCAAATGGATCAGTCATTGATTGAGATTGACAAAACATTAAAGATATTTACTACTATTTTTTCTTTCCTCATTAAAAGTTTTAGTTTTCTATTAATGTTTTTAATTTTTAAACTAACATAAAAATTATAGGTTAATGGTCGCTTTTTCTCTTTTTCTGATTTTGTTTTATTTTATAAAAACATATTTTATTTGTTTTCTATTTTAATTTAGGATTCATACTGACTTGAAACTATAAGTTGTATTAGTGCTTCATTTAGAAGACTCGGCCAGGAAAAATATATTATAAGATTATACTGTGGTTATCACTTTGTGAAAAATTATTAGGTATAAATATCTTGGATATCTATAACTCAATTGGTAAAATAGTTTTTTTTTTTTTTAAAAAAAGCATATTTTTTCCGCTGCATAAAAAAATATTTTATTACCAATGAACAAGATATTAAGTAATTTTCCATTCGTAAAATTGTAATTTTTGATATGGGCTTTTTCTACATAAAAGAGAATATTTTGTCAGAATAAAAACAGAAGTGATATAGATTGTTAAAAAATTTAAGTTGATTTGCTATATATATATATATTCGATATATAAATTTTATTTATATTTGATATTCCAACATGGTGAATATTACCCCTCAAATAAAAGTGTACTTTATTGCTATAAATCAAGATTCATAACTCCCCTTGATTAAGACTGATTTTTTTGAAACAGATTAAGACTGATTAAGTTATGTGTTGTAGCAACATGCATATGAAAGAGCTAGTTTTTATATGTTTCCTCTCTTTTTCAAATCTTTGAGATAGATATATAGAGAATGCAAGTGCTAATTAATTACTAATTGTGCTTTCTTGATGAAAATGATAATCTACATACACACTATCAAGCCTAAATGCTGGTAGTAGTTGGCATCAAATGCAAATAAATATTGTTCATAAAAATCGAGATTATTACACATACAAACCAATCAAATCATAAGTGGGTATTGAAAAGATAGAGCTTATATATATATATATATATATATATATATATATATAAAGACCAACAAAAATGGCATAGTTAAGGGGTCAAAATGTGCTCTTCTTGCTACGAAATCACAATCAATCACAACAAAATCATCTGGCAATCTAAAAGCACTTATAATAATTTGATGTCATTGCTTCATATCAAAACAAAATACATTTGATGTTTTTATATTTTTGATGATGTACATTATGGGACCCAATTTAGGTTTAAAGCAAATATCAATAAGAAAAATTATATAATTTAAGTATTAATAAACTATATAATAGAGGATAATTTTTTCATTTCAAACCTATAATAGCAGAATTCAAATTTTATATGTTAAAATACTATTGAAGATAAATTATCACTTAACTACTCATAGTTATTATGAATTTAATTAAAGTGTATAATTATTAATTTACATTTGAAAATTGGTAAAATATTGTCTTCAAGTACAAGCAGTAGCAATAGTAGTAATAATGGTGTAACAAGTGACCAACGAAGTCTTGTGTGCTTTGTGTGTTCCATAAATAATGAAATAAAAAATTTGGGATATTTAATGCCATCGTTGAACAATATTAATGAGAGTTTATCATTTTATTTAATGATAAAATGATGAGAGTTATATAGCTCACAGTTTGTCAAGCCTCCAATAATAATAATAATAATAACAATAATAGCGTTTCTGGATCTCTACATGATGCCAAATTGCTTTCTCCTATACATTAATCATGTCTTCTCTTACCTTATAAGAAAGTGGTGTCTCATACATTTGTGAATATATCTTTTCTTCTTGGTGGGAATTTATACG
This sequence comes from Mallotus nudiflorus, assembly GCA_947683625.1. Taxonomy (NCBI): domain Eukaryota; kingdom Viridiplantae; phylum Streptophyta; class Magnoliopsida; order Malpighiales; family Euphorbiaceae; genus Mallotus; species Mallotus nudiflorus. The sequence continues at coordinate 340,260 of CANTUR010000616.1, read as the reverse complement.
AGTTAATTGAATATATAGGAAAAAAAAAGAAGAAGATTAATTTGACTAATCATTTAAAACAAAATTTTAAAATATATCAAATTAAAATTAATATATAATATATTCTGTCTCAATCTGAATCCATAAGGCATGTGATCGATATTAGGGATCGAGAATACGTAAAATAATCAAAATCTATAATAAGCCTTAAGTAAAAATTTACAATAAAAAAATAGACAACAATATAATTAAATAATTAAATAAAAATGAATAACAACAATAAACTGACATTCAAAACAATTTTTAATAAAATATAATAATTAACTTTAGTACAAATCCTTAATATATGTAATAATTCATAAAATACAACTTAACAGTTAACCATTACAACTACTACGGTGTTTTAAAATTCAAATACATAATAATACAACATCTTATATAGACATACATAGAATAGTCAGAGAAAAAAAAATTTGGCATAAAGTAGTCTGACTGACAAAAGATTCTCGGGATCCTAAAAAAATAATTGAGGGGAGTCAGACTTTATTGAGTAAGCTAATAAAGGAAATGTATGCAGTGTGAAAATCTCCTTCAAAATATATTTTATGAAAATATATAATTTATAATATAAAACACTTGACTTATTAAAATCTTTTTTTACCTAAATAAAGTATTTGAATAATAAAATACTATATAAAATACACCATACAGTGTTTTATATTTAGCCATCTCAATACTTGCATGATAATTGTTGTTATATGCAAATTCTATAAATGGCAAATGTATGACCCAATGACCACTAAAGTCCATCACACACATCCTCAATATATCCTCTAGGTTTTGAATGGTCTTTTCTGACTGACCATCTATCTGAGGATGAAATGTTATGCTAAAATCAAATTTGGTACCCAATGCCTTATGCAACTCTTGCTAGAAGATTAAGGTAAAAGTAGCTCCTCTATTAGACACTATGCTCACTAGTACCCCGTGAAGATAAATAATTTTGTTAACATACAACTTTGCTAATATGTTAATAGAGTATGTCTTCTTAATTAGTAGAAAGTGCGCTGACTTAGTGAGCCTATCAACTATCACCCAAATAGCATTATAACCACCAGTTGTACGAGGCACTCTAAAATCCATAGTAGTTATATCCCACTTCCACTCTGGGATAAGCAATGGCTATAATAACCTTGCACGCCTCTGGTGCTCTAATTTCACTTGCTGACAAGTGAGACATTTGGATACAAATTCTACTATATCATTTTTCATTTCATTCCACCAATATGTATCTTTCAAGTTATGATACATCTTGGTAGAACTTGAATGAACACTGTAAGCAGAAAAATGTGCCTCTTCTATGATTTCTTTTCTCAACTCATCCACATCTGGCACACACAATCGAGTACCCAAACACAGCACACCCTCATTATTAATTATAAATCCAATAGACCTACCTTGTTGCACTTCAAATATGCACTTCAAACATGATCTTTTGCAACTGTGGGTCCTATCTCTGTGCTGCCTTAACTCGATCCAAGTATATTGACCGTACCCTAAACTGAGCAAGGATGCATTTCTTAGTCACCTTCAATTACAGTCCTTGGTTAATCAACTCATACATCTCTTTAACAATTGGTCTCCTCTCGGTACTAATGCATGTGAGGCTACTTACGGACTTTCTGCTCAAAGCATCTACAACTATATTTGCTTTGCCTAGATGGTACATAATAGAAAAATTATAGACCTTTAAAAGTTCCATTCATCTTCTTTGCCTTAAATTTATATCCCTCTGCTGGAATATGTACTTTAGGCTCTTGTAGTCAATGTATATTTCACAAGTCAGACCGTATAAGTAATGCATCTATATCTTTAATGCAAACACCACTGCTGCCATTTCCAAGTCATGAGTAGGATAATTTTTCTCGTGCTTCTTTAACTGCCTTAAAGCATAAGCAACCACTTTTTCATTATGCATTAACACATAACTCAATCCTACTCGGGAAGCATCATAATACACTGGATAACCTTCATTCCTAGAAGGCAAAGTCAACACTAGAGCCGAAGTTAACAAATCCTTAAGCAACTAAAAATGCTCCTCACATCTATCTGTCCACACAAACTTAGTATTCTTCTGGGTCAGCCTTATCAAAGTTGCAGCAATCTTGGAGAAATCCTTCACAAATCTCCTATAATAGCTAGCTAAATCCATAACACTCCTTGCTTCAGTGACTAATGTGAGTCTTAACCACTCTGTAATAGCTTCTATTTTTCTAGGAACCACTTATATGCCATCTTTGCATACCACATGGCCTAAGAATACCTCTTGATCTAACCAAAATTCACACTTCAAAAACTTGACATACAACTGGTGCTCTCTCAGAGTTTGAAGCACCAATCTCAAATGCATTGCATGTTCTGCCTTACTCCTAGAGTATACTAGAATATCTTCAATAAACACAATCATAAATTGGTCCAAGAATGGCCTAAACACCCTATTCATCAAGTCCATAAAGGTTGCTAGGGCATTAGTCAACCCAAAGGACATCACCAAAAATTCATAATGGCCATACATTGTCCGAAATGCAGTTTTGGGTACATCTCCACCTCTAATTCTCAATTAATGATACCTATACCTTAAGTCAATCTTGGAGAAACACTGAGCTTCTTAAAGCTGATTGAACAAGTCATCAATCCTCGGGAGTGGATATTTATTCTTGATGGTAACCTTATTCAACTGCCTATAGTCGATACAAAGTCAAAGACTACCATCCTTCTTCTTTATAGACAATACAGGAGCACCCCAAGGAGATGTACTAGGTTGAATAAAACCTTTATCAAGTAATTCCTGCAACCGCTCTCTTAGCTCTTTCAACTCTGCAAGCGCCATTCTATATGGTGGTATAGAGATAGGATCTGTATCAAGTACTACATCAATGCAACATTCTATCTCTCTTCTAAGTGGTAAGCCTATCAATTCTTCAGGAAAAATATCTAAAAACTCGCACACCACTGGTACCTTTTTAACTGCCCCCTTATCTGCTTGTGTATCTTTGACCATAGCTAAGTAGCCTTGACAACCTCTCATAAGCGTCTTCCTAACTATAATTGCAGAAATAATATTCTGAGGCATTGAACTCTTATCACCTCTGAATTTAAATTCCTCATCAGATGGAATTTTGAAAATTACTTCCTTCTCTCGACAGTTTACTTTGGCATAATACTATGCCAACTTTCCATTGCTAGAATGATATCAAAATCAATCACATTAAGCAAAACCAAATCTGCTAGCAACTCTCTACCTTCTGCCAACACTAGACAAGATGGAAAGAACACATTTGTTTTCAACTCATCACTAAGTGGAGTCACTACAGATAAAGGAATTAACAATTTAAAAAGTTGATATACTATTCTAGAAGTAAATGCAGGAGAAATAAAATAGTACGAAGCACCCTGATAAAATAAGATTCTACCCTCAAAGTTGCATACTGAGAGAATACCTGCCACAACTGCATTAGATGCCAAAGCATCCTGAGGAGTCAGCATGAAGACTTTGGCCTAGCCACGACCTACCTGTTGTGAAGTGGATGGTTATGCATATCCTCTACCCCTAGCTCTGCCTCCAAAGCCTTTACCTTACTGACTCATATACTGAGTCGGTTATTACTGATGATACATAGGTACTTGATACTATTGATGCACCTGCTGAAATGGCTGAGCAATTGATGAAGAAGATCCTTGAGCATATGATGGCTGGAACTCATAATTAGGATAATCCCTGGAAAAATGCCCGAACTATCCATACCGAAAAGAAGCTCATGGCGCCAAGTGACACAGACCCTGATGTACTCACCCATAAGTGGCACATGTACTAGCCCTAGATCCTGAATTGCCATATCTGGAGCTCTGCCCACTACTATTACTACTGGCACTAATAACAAACCTAGCAATCTTGCCACTCCTACAGCTCTGAGCATAACTATGCCTGCCAGTCTGAAGTGCTCTAAAATGTCTGATGTGCTCTAAATTGTCTGCTTTGCTGAGAAGTACCCCCTGACTGAGTACTCATGCTACCTATCTGGAAAATAAGCTGCTACTGCTACTGCTACTGCTACTCTCGTAAGGATCCGATATGGTGCCATATTGAATATGTCTCCACTTGAGCTGTCTGACTTCCTCAACTACACTCTCAAGGCTGTGATCCCCCCCGGTCTGGATGCCAATATAATCTGGACCTAACCCAGTCACATAGAGCTCCACTGCTTTCATCTTGTCCTGCATCACATCCGTAGCATGACATGACAATCTAAAGAACTCTCGAGTGTAGTCCCTAACTGATTGATCTCTCCTAGAAATATTCAGTAACTTCCATATGTAGTTCTCTCTCATTGATGCTAGGCAGAAAAATCTCATAAATCTCTCCTTAAAATCTAACCAGGTCATCGCAGTAATGTACTATTAGATAGACTACATGAACCAGTCCTGAGCTGCACCTAACACAGATATCTCAACTATCATGATGCATTGGTAGTTTGTGTATCCTATCCTGGTTTTGGCCTCAATGATATTTATGAAATCCAGAGCATCCCCTGTAACCATCAAAAGAAACTCACCCGACTCTAGAGTACAGTAAAGAGGCATCAACATCTACCATTCCTTGAGTCCTCTGTTGAAGCATCTATTGTACAAGGGGAATTACTTGGTTAAAAACTACCAAGTCTTGATTAATTCCTACCATACTTGTTGCAAAGGCTGCTGGATCCTCTATTGGAATTTCAGGCTTTGCCTACTATTATTCCTGCCTCTAAGCCTCCTCTACCTCTGCGTCTACCTCTATCTCTGTGTTGAGGAGCAGGAGGAAGAATCTTATCCTAAACAGACTATTCATGATCATTCTCCTCAAAGGATGCTTCCACAGTAGGAGCAGTTCGTGCTTGCCTCATTCTGAAAAAAGATACAAACAAATTCAGGACAAGATAAAAATACTACATAAGCACAGAATGCAAGAAACAAAGAAGACAACAAGTGACAATTATCAACCTATTACCGCAGTGGCTCATAAAAAACAGACATTGACAACTTAAAACACATATAAAATAAGCCAAAGCTCTGATTCCAACTTTATCATAACCCGAACCCAAAGGGCACGTAACCAGCACTAGGAAATGGGAATACATAAAGTAACTGAAACCCATAGTAAGCCTTAAGGAAAAATTTACAAAAAAAAAATAGACAATAATAAAATGAAATAATTAAATAAAAATAAATAACACCAATAAACTGACATCCAAAACAATCTTTGATAAAATATAATAATTAACTTTAGTACAAATTCTTAATACATGTAATAATCCATAAAATATAACTTAACAGTTAACCATTACTACTACTGCGGTGTTCTATAATTTAAATACATAATAATAATACATCTTATATATACATACATAGAATAGCCGAAGAAGAAGAAATCTGACGTAAAGTAGATTGATAGACAGAAGACTACCAAGATCCTAAAAAAATAATTGAGGAGAACCAGACCTCACTGAGTAAGTTAATAAAAAAAATGTATGCAGTTGAAAATCTCCTTCAAAATACATTTTATGAAAATATATAATATATAATTTATCATATAAAACACTTGACTTATTAAAATTCTCTTTTACTGAAATAAAGTATTTAAATCATAAAATAGTATATAAAATACAATAAGCTTCCTTAAATCATTTATATAAGAAAAATAGGTAGAACCCTAGTCCCTAAAAATTCGAATAGCCTTTCGGCTCTTTTAAAATCCAAAGACTGTTGGTTTTCAAGAGCAAAACATCAACCGAGCTACCAGCCATAGTCAATTCACTTAAACCGATATTTACTGGCAGTTCCTGAGAGCAAAGCATCCTCGAGCCACCAACCCTAGTAATATATAAATCACGCCCGAGAGCAAAGCATCACCGTGCCAAATAACTTCCAATACTCACTCTTAATCCTACTGGTGCAAACACAGTTTTGATGAAACTCATCAGGTAGTCCGTTCCATTGTAGTTTATTTTAAAATAATTAAAAAAATAAAACAAGGAATATTAAAATAAAATAAAATAAAATTAACTAATCATATAAAAATTTAATATAAACATACTTCTATAACTATAGCAAATAATAGGAGAATTTAATCCAAATATATTTTATTTTAATAATATAATTCTTTAATAAATTCTCCTATTTATCAAAATCAATAAATTTATATTTAATATAAGGTATCCTATATATAGTTCAGTTATTAACTTATAGGTTGAATGCGCTCCTCTTTACAGTCGTGCTTGATCCCGACCTGTTGACTCGACTAAAGGCATGACCAAAGAAAAAAAACAAGTAAAAGGAAATTAAAAACGGAAAATCCTATAAATTCTAGATTTTTAAGGAAAGACTTGATTAAAATACCACTTTACTAAAATCGACCCAATATTATATTTTATGAGAAATCTACTCAAAATTCTACAAAGTCGCCTCTGTAAAACAAACATTTCTTTATAAAAGTAGAATAAACCCTGCACAGAAAAATACTTCAAATACCAACAACGACTCGGGTTGAGCCTCCGAACTACATTTTATGCCTATTATAACCTGATATTTTATAAATTATTAAATTAATTTATGAGATATGCAGTATTAATAAATATTTTATTAAACTGTTATATTATGGTTATTTTGTGTAATTTAATTAAATTCAAGTGTCAATATTGATTTTATAATATTATAGTATTAATATTAAATCGAGATTTAAAAATTTAAATTATTGTCATATATTATTAAATAATATTATTATTGTTATTAATTGTGAATAGTATTAATTTAGTGTGTTTAATATATTTTAATATTTTGTGGTGAATTTAATTAGAAAGTAATTATTTAAATTAAAATTATTATATTTTTTATATTATTTTGCCTTTTTCTCATTTATATATAAAAGAAAAGTATAAAAATAAAAAAATTTCCTTCTTCTCTTTCTTTTCCTTCCTTTCCTATTTCCTTCTCCCTTTTTTTTCCTTTTTCTTTTCTTTCTGCATTTTGCAGAATGCAGTGCGCACCACCACCAACACCGCCCTCCCTAGCTCACCATTGCCACTACCTTCTCCTCCTCCCTTCCTCTTCTTTCCCCCGCCACCATTTCCTCTCCTTCCTGCTCCTTTTCTCCTCTCAGTACTGTCACCCTTGGAGGCTCACCGGCATCGATTCCGGCAATGTCAGGGGTCATGGTTGGTGTCGATCGGAAGCTTGCTCCTTGGGCTTCATTTCCTCCAAGGTAATTCGTCCAATTAACTTCAAATTGAGCTTCAATTTTGTCAAATTCATTATAGGGTTCATAATTTAATTTGTTAATTGTGTTCAATTGGTTTGATTTATGTGAAATTGGCTTTATATTACTTAAATTGAAGTTGTAAACTTTCCAAAAATGTATTTAAATTCAATTTTGGAGATATTTGAATTTTGAGCACTATTCCGGGCTCAGGTACTATTCATGATATTGTCTTGGCTTGAAAATTATGTTTTATTTTTAATAAATTTTACTAGTTATTTTAAGAATGTTTCGTTAAGAAATTTTTTTGAAATTTCATTCTAATTATTTATTATGAAATTTTGAATATTTATGTGAAAAATTGAATTTTTGGAAAAATTAATATAAATTAGTAAATTTTGTATTTTAATTGAAATTATTGTTAATGCTTATGTTTTGGATAATTTTGAGTAATAAATAGTATTAAAATAAGTTTTATGAATTATTTACTATTTTTAGCTAATTAATAATAATTTCTAAAAATATATTCAAATAATAGTTTTATTTATTATTTGATGATTAAATGAATTTTTAGCTATTTTATTATATATTTGAGCAATTTAAATAATTATTTGTAATTTATGCTATTTAATTTTGAATATTTGAAAAAATAATTTTTATTAATATTATTTAATTATATTTGAGATTTTATTAATTAATTTGAAAATAAATATCTTTGACATTTTTATTGTTTAAATTGTTGATTTTTGGTATTTTATTGATTTTTATGAATTTTAGTGATTTTTTAATATTTAATATTATATTATTGATTTTTATGTATATTGGTTATTGGTTGGGCAATTTATGTAGTTCGGGGGCTCAACTCGAGAAGTTGAACATTTGAGAATATTTGAAGTGTGTTTGTGTGCAGGATCGGCTCTACTTCTAGTAGAGAGAGTTTTGTTTTACATAGGAGACTCTGCCAAATTTTTGATAGAATTCTCATAAAACATGACATCGGGTCAATCCTGAGTTTTTAATTTTTGGTCGAGTCGTATTCTAGATTGAGTCATTCTTTAGAATTTTTAGAAGTATAAAATTAGGATTGTGATTTGAATATTATTATTTTTTATTTATTTTTCTATAGTTGTACTACGACCGATACCTATAGGATCGAGCCAGTTTAGTCTTTTTAGAGGAGCGCACAATTATGAGTTATTATCATATGTATACATTACATATAGATTAATATTATGAGCATTAATATATTTTAATAAATATGAATTTAATTATGCTTATTTCATTAAATCATATTTATTGTTGTTAATATTCATATATATGATTTTCTATAAAAATATTGAGAATATTTATTTTCGATAATATATGCTATCATATTTTTATATTGAATTTTCATTATTTGATTACAAAAAAATATTTTGAAGGATAGCAGTAGAACGTGCTACCTAGTGGGCTACACTAGAACTGTGTGATTGCGGAAGTTCGGTTGACTTAGTGTCTCAGGGTCAATCGTGCCAACAATAAGACTGCGGGAGCTCGGTTGACTTAGTATCTCGGGGCCAGTCTACTATCCAAAATTGAGAAGAGAAATATGTTGAAATTAAGTGCCACAACCCGAACTCAAGGGCACATGACCGACAATAGGGAATGGGTAGGCATAAGGCCTCCGAAACCCGTAGTAAGCCTTAAAGAGAAGAAAAATAAAACCTTCAAATTTAAAACTTTATTTCATGCAAGAACACATTATCAAACTAATTTTTCTAAAAATAAACATAACCGTGCGCAATATAAAATATTCTCCATCATCAAATATCATAAATCAATCTTAAAACATTATACATAAGCGTGGTTCATTAAAATGCAATACATGAGTGTACTTAAGTTTTACAAACTCATAGTATAAATACTACTGCAGTATTCTAGAGTTACTACTACAATACAGCTCATAAAGACCTACATAATATAGCCAGTGATGAAGAAATCCGGCATAGAGGTGGTATGAGGTCGAATTCCTAAGCTCCTGAAAAATAAATAAATTAAGGGGAATCATACCTCACTGAATAAGTTAATAAAAAGAACTGTATGATTTGAAAACCTTTTTAAAAACCATGTAGTTATAGTGAAAATAATTTATAACGTATATATATAGCTTTGAAAAATCTCGGTAGAACCCTAAACCCAAATTTCTAAATGGCCAATTGGGCCCACTTAATCCAACTAGACTGTTGGTCCACGAGAGCAAAGGCATCAACGAGGCACCAAGCCGTAGTCATCCACTTAATCCAATCACATGGCACTGGTGGTCCCCGAGAGCTAAGGCATCCACCGAGGCACCCATCCCAGTCCATTATTAACTTTCCAATCATTGGCGGTCCCCAAGAGCTAAGGCTTCCATTGAGGTACCCGTCCCAGTTTATATCCACAAGTCATACATACATTGGATCCATCTCTCAATCTTTACCATGTGCACACGGTCCTGGTGAAACCCACCAGATAGCCCGTTCTACCAAAATTTCTCAAAATAAATTTTAAATAAATAAAATGCACTTAAATCTTAAATAGCAACATTCAAATTAAATAAATCATATAATGAATACTAAAATATGAGAGCACACATCTTTAAATAAAACACACGCACAAATCAATTTATCAACTTATAGGACGAGCGAGAAGGCTGATGACTGCGCGTCTGCCTCGATCCAACAGCTCCCGCTCCGGTATTCTCTAAAAAAAAAATAACAGACCTATTTTAAAAACACGTCTATGGAATTAAAATCGAAAATTGACAGAAATAGCAAAATTCTAGACTGACTCGAGGAAGACTAGATAAGACTCGATAGATAGAGAAAACCCTAATTAACACTAGGAACTTGCGGAAGATGTCATGTTTTACGAGAAAATCTACCAAAATTTTGGCAGAGTCTCCTCTATAAAACGGACATCTCTCTATCATAGGTAGAGCCATTCCTACATAGAAAAATAAACTTCTAGTATTCACAAACATTCACACTTGAGTTGGGCTTCTAAAACTACACTTAGCCCCGACCGAGATCACAACTCAACAATCACACAAAAAGTAAGTCATTTATTTTCCAAAAATACATATTACATATAAATATCCATAACTTAGAAAATCATTTCTCATTAAATTTTAAAAACAAAATTTTACAAACATATATACCAAAATATATACTAATATAAAATATCAATTATTCAACAATTAAATAACCCAATTTACATTTCATTATCAAAATATAAATATAACCTAAAATTAATTACTTATATTAATAAATCTCTACAACAAATATATTTACTATCAAATTCATAATTTAATACCAAAATATCCCAAATCTCACATAATACTAAAAAACAATACATAATATATTAATTGAAATTAATTTTTGAAGATTAGTGTTAATTAGCCAAAAATAGAAAAAAATTTATAAAAATCCTTTTAAATTCCTTAATTATTATTAAAACCAACCACAATCCAATATTTAGTTATAATTAGCACAAAATTACATTTTTACCCCTATAATACATAAATTTACATAATATATTATTATTACTCACAAATTCCCTAAAAATTATACAAATGCATAAAAATTATTTTCTCAACATATATATTATTAATATTAATTAAAACACATATTTAAACCAATATTCCAACAAAAATTAAACTCTAACCTAATTATTCACATTTGACATAAACTTAAAATAATTATAAAAATCACAAAAACCATAAATTAAGTTCTAAAATTAATAACTTTTAATAATAATACCAATTATCAAAATTTCATAATTTTTTAACAATTAATCTTCAAAAATAAATAAAATATTAATAAAATGTCCAAAATTCACAATTAACACAAAAATTTTCTATAATCTTAAATAATATCAATATACTAAAAATAATTAACAATAATTTACTCTAATCACTAATTAAACTCAAACAAAAATAAAATAAAATAAAATAAAATTCTGTAGAATCAAGAAAAATCAAAATAATATACAAAAATTGGATTTAAACATCTAAGTTAGCATAAGTAATCATCTAACTTAGAATAATTAAAGCTTAACACATAAAGCAAATCAGATAACCAAAAATCAACCTAGAAATAACCTAAAAGCAACCCTGCACAGCTCACCTTCAACCTCAGTTTCCGACGTCGAAAATGGGTGGCAGTGGTGAGGCTTAATGTCAACCGACGTTTGAGAAGGTGAGGAAGGTTGAGAGAGCAATGGCGGCACCGATCCAGCTCTGCCAATGGCAATGGAAACTTTAAACCGAGAGAGGAAGACTGGAGGAAGAAAAAGGAGGAGAGAAAGGAAGCTAGCGGCTGCTGCGACGGTGATGGCTGCTCCGGGAGGGTCATGGCGCGCCAGAGGGAGAGGGAATGATAGTGATGGTGACGAATGGGGAGGAGGGGCAGCAGTTGGGTGTTTTGGGTTCTCTTAGGTTCTTGGGTGAGTTTCTTCCTTTACATATATATATATATATATATATATATATATATATATATATATATATATATATATATATATATATATATATATATATTAATTTACTTTATATTATAATCATATAATATAATATATATATATATACACATACATATATATGTATTTATACATATAAAGTCTCAAATTACATACTATACATGCATTTTTACACACATGCACATATATATATATATACCCAAAATAATACTTACATATAATAATAAAACTCTAAAATAATAATAATATAATCTATCTCAATTAAATAGCTAAATAATTAACAATTGTATAATATAATTTAAAATTATTTATTAATAACACAAATTTGAAAATTAATTTATAAAAATATAGGGTATTACATTAAGTGAGCTTGTTGGCTAGTGAGATTCAGTTATTGAGATTACGGAATATTTTTGGGTTCTGCTCCGATCCGTCACCAAAAAAAAAATTTTTTTTAGCATTTATTATTATATAAAAGTGGATTTTAACATTTGTATGAAATGCATGTAAATATATATAATATATATTATTATATTGATATTTGATTGTATATGACTTTAGGTTGCATGTATATATATTATAATAATTCACTCAGTGAGGTCTGACTCACCTCAATATTTTTTTCAAGATGTTTTACTTCAGACCTCCCTAGTAGAACTTTTCGTCGGACGCTTTCCTCTCCAGCTGATTTATGAAAATACTGAACCGTCATTTTTCTTGTATTTTAGTAATCACTGCAGTAGTAGTGTTGTCATTGTAGTATTATGTTATACTAGTTAGAGATCTTATATTCGAATCTTGTATGAAGATATTTTTATTATATTATGATATAAAGATTTATTTTTATATTAATTAAAGTTTTAATTGTGGTGTATTTTTGTGTTATAATTGCATGTGTTTTTTTATTTATTTTAAGACTTGTTACGGGTTTCAAATTTGAAAGAATTCTTATTCCCTAGCGCCGGTCATGACTCCCCAGTTTGGGTCATAACAAAGTTAGTATCAGAGCCTAGATTTTTAATGTTATGGACCTAGGTTATTAGAGTTGTGTTTTCCTTGAAACTATTACAGTAAATTAGGTTTGAATATGTCTTCGATAAGTTTTTCTTAATTTAATTTTTCGTGTAATCATTAAGATGTTTGTTCGTCATTTATTTATTGTTTGTTTTGTCTGAATTTTGTTGATTTTTTTTTCAGAATGAGGAGACGAGCGCATGTCACTCCACTAGTCATTGAGGCCGAGGATAATGAGTTCTTTCAAGATGAGGTTCTACCCCCAGAGCTGCCAGTCAGCTGCAAAGGTAGAGGTAGAGGTGAACCTTGAGGAGCAGCCAGTCGTCGTAGGTAGAGAGAGCTACAGGATGAGGAACCTATAGAGTAAGAGTATAAGGAAGCTGTTATACCTCCAACTGTACTGCAAATGTAGCCTAGTTATCAACAGGGCATGTCCCACCCTGAGGCAGCATTATTTTACAGCAGAGTCGATAGGAAATCATTCGATGGGACTACAGATCCTCTAGATTTTCCATATGCCATTGAGATGACGACTCGAACTGCTTATATCAAGTTCTAGAGGATCATGATCGTTGAGTTTTCTATTGAGGAACCAACCCTAGATTGGTTTGTTCAAGTCATCCAGCCGCATATGACGACACTCACCTACGCTCAGTTTTGAGAGAGATTCATGAGGTGTTTCTACCCAGAGCCTATGTAGATGAGCTACAGACTCTGGCTAACAGGTATTACCAGAGGTGACAGGTCGATAAAGGAGTACACCAGAGAGTTCCTCAGACTGGGTCCATATGTAGAGGACTTGATGAGAGATTAGTACTTCATAGTCACTATGTACATTACCATATTGGGTTCTGAGTTTGTTAGGATGCCTATTACAGGCTTGACTCTTGAGTCTGTGATAGAGTTAGCCAAGGAGATAGAGCTCATATTAGTTAGGCAGGGAGTTATGTTTGATTATTATCAGTTCAGAGGTATCCAAGCAGGAGGATCTTAGAGCATTCAGTGCACCACATTCTAGATTGGTTCTAGCAATCGATAGAGAGGATCTTATCAATAGGGCCAAAGACCTCAATAGAGAGTCCAAAAGAGTAGCAAACATGGCCGTGGTGGACCATGCAGACCTATTAGATTCAATTCAGGTGCTACCAGCAATAGCAGCAGCCAGAGTTCTAGTTACGGTAGCACAGGATCAACAACTAGTGCTTGTCAGATGTGTGGGAGAGTTCATTAAGGACCGTGCTACATGGCTTCTAGAGCATATTTCAGATGTGAACAGATAGGGCATTTTGTCAGAGCATGTCCTTATTCTAGCTATCAAAAATAATTTTAATTGTAGTCTATTGCTAGTTCAGCTCCAACTCTTTATCAGTTGCCTCTAGCTCAGTATCCTAGTATGTCATAACTTGTAGCCTAACAGGGGCATGGCAGAGGCAATACCGGGGGTTTTGGTCAAGCTTCCACCAACCAACAGGGAGGCAGAGGTCAGGCCAGAGTTGTTACCCTCACCTAGCAAGATGCTTAGGCATTTAATGCCGTTGTTGCAGGTATACCTCCAATCTATTACTTGGATGCTAGAGTTTTGATTGATCCGGAAGCTACACATTCTTTTGTGTCCCCTATTTTTACTTTGACATCATGTTGGCAAGCTTTGAGGATGACATTTCCTTTATCTATTGTCACTCCTCTAAGTGATTCATTAGACACCAACGTTATTCTTTCTAGATGTCTAGTATTAGTGGGATGTAGAGAATTATTAGTGAAATTAGTGTTTTTAGATGTGATGGAGTTTGATGTGATCCTTGGTATGGATTGGTTATCTCAGCATTATGCCATTGTTGATTATCAGAGTAAAAAGGTGATTTTCAGAATTCTGGATGAAGAAGAGTTTAAGTTTGTGGGTGATAAGAGTTCTGCACCTCTGAATCTTATTTCTGCTATCATGGCTAGGAAGATACTGAGGAAAGGTTATTAGGGATACCTCAATAGAGGAGCTGTCTCTCACAAATGTTATGGTAGCTTGTGAGTTTCCTTATGTCTTTCTTGATGAGTTGCCAACTTAACCACCTCACAGAGAGATTGAATTATATATAGATATGATCCTAAGTATAGCTTGTATTTTGATGCTACCTTACAAAATGGGTCCTGCGGAGTTGAAGGAATTAAAAGAGAAGTTGTAAGATTTGTTGGATAAGGGTTCATTAAACCCAGTATTTCTCCTTGGGGTGCACCAGTCCTATTTGTGAAGAAGAAAGATGGCACATTGAGACTATGCATTGATTACAGAGAGTTGCATAAGGTGACAGTTGATAATTGCATTTTCAAATTAAAAATTAGACTCATTTTAATTTAATAATATCTCACTTTAGGTGCATAATTTTCCATTTTCTGCATAATAATTCATAGATTTAGCATTTAGAAAATATTAGTACATTTAAATAAAATATAGATATAATCATTCATTAATTAAACAAATTAGGAGTTTTATATTTTCTCTTTAATTTTTGTATTCTTCTTACTGAGTTTTTATTTTATCTGTAGAAATTAAATGCGTGAAGAAAAGTCAAATATCAAGAAAAGTTAGAGAAAGGAACATAGGTGTGCATTGATCATGCATGACCATGTGATGCAAAACACAGCCATGCCAACATTTGGGAAGAAAAGAGCACGGCGATGTAATGCTCAACATGGCCGTGCTAAAAATTGAGAGAAAAGTGCACGGTCGTGTAAGCCATTGCACGGCCGTGACAATAGGTCCATGCATATGTGCACGACCATGCAAGGCCAATTTTGGTTTTGTATGGCCATGCTTGTACATTTAAGGAAATTCCACTTGCACGCATGCACCACTTGCAACCCTAATTCTGAGGATATAAAAGTGCTAAGCAAGGATGCAGACAAAGAGAAGGGAAGAGGATTGAAGAAAAAAAGACTATTTTTCTAGACTTTTTCTTATATTCATTTATTCTTGTCTTTAATAATTTACATTATGTGTAACTAAACTCTTTTAGAGTTTGGATTCATGTAGCCAGGATTACTGCTTGTCTGGATATTATTTTATTGTAGTTAATTATCATCAGTCAATTTCTCAATTTTTGCTTCATTAATCTTGTGTTTAATTTAGGCCTGATTAAATGCATGCCTGTGGATGATAATAAAAGTTTCATGATTTGTTAGCTCGTAAAACCTGTGATTCTTAGGACCCTTGATCATGAAAGTAGACAAGACCCTAGGGAATTAATAGACTGTTAAGAAACTTAATAAACCTGAGTAATTCATTAGACCATGAGAATAGGTTGTGTTTGCTTTAGGTATGCCTAAGTGACTTTGAAAAAAGCCTTAGAAATTTATAAACAACCTCCCCTTGATTGAGATTTATTAACTGAATTAACAAAATCTTATAATTTAAGCAAGTGCCTGGTGAATGAATCTAAGCTCTAGTTTTTAAATCCTTCTTTAGATATAATTTGTTTACAATACCATTATGTTTATTTATTAATTTAATTTTTTAGTTTAAAAATCATTCATTTTATTAGCTTGTAAGAGGCAAGATTACACTTAATGCTAGGATTTTTCATCTCCCTGTGGGAACAATACTCACTCATCATATATTACTTATAACGAGTTGTACACTTATAGAAATGCTCAACAACAATGAAGAAAAAGTATCCTTTTCCAAGGATAGATGATTTGTTTAATCAACTTCAGGGTGCCTAGTTTTTTTTCAAGATTGACTTGAGGTGGAGTTATCATTAGTTGTGGATCAGTGAAGCCAATGTTCCTAAAATGGCATTTTGCACTTGATATGGTCATTATGAGTTTCTGGTGATGTCCTTCGGGTTAACTAATGCACCAGCTGCTTGCATGGATATGATGAATAGGGTGTTTAGACCATTTATGGATCAATTTATAGTAGTATTCACTGATGATATATTGGTGTATTTGAAAAGTATGGAGGAGCACGTATATCACTTGAGAACAGTACTAGAGACATTGAGAGAACATCAACTTTATGCTAAATTCTCGAAGTGTGATTTCTAGATGGAGTGTTGCATTCCTTGGACATATGGGGTCTAAAAATGGTATTTAGGTTGATCCACGTGAAAAGAAGCAATGTTTGAATGGCCCAGACTGACATCAGTTATTGAGATTCGAAGTTTCCTAGGTTTGGGTAGGTACTATAAAAGATTTATGCAAGATTTTTTGAGAATTACAGCACCTATGACTCGCTTAACTTAAAAGAATATGAGGTTTGTATGGTCAGATGCTTGTAAGAATAATTTTCAGTTACTGAAAGAGAAGTTAACCACAGCTCTAGTTCTGACTTTACCTAATGGAGAAGACAAGTTCATTGTGTATTGTGATGCCTCCAAAGTCGGCCTAGGTCATGTGTTGATGTAGAATAGTAGGGTGATAGCTTATGCTTTGAGGTAGTTTAAGAAGCATTAACAGAATTATCCTACTTATGACTTAGAGATGGCAACAGTGATCTTTGCTTTCAAGATTTGGAGACATTATTTATACAAAGTGACTTATAAGATTTTCACATATCATAAGAGTTTGAAGTACATTTTTTAGCAGAGAGATATGAACTTGAGGTAAAGTAGATAGTTGGAATTACTGAAGGATTATGATTATGATATTCTATATGATCTAGGTAAGGCTAGTATGTTAGCAGATGCTTTGAGTATGAAGTCCTCATGTAGTCTTGCTCACATTAATATGGAGAGGAGGCCTTTGATCCAAGAGTTATACTAGTTAGTGGATCAAGGTATGATGATGAAGATTAGTATATCAGGAGGATTGCTAGCTCAGTTCAGAGTCAAATCAATGTTAAGAGATAGGATTGAGGCAACTCAGAACTTGAGGAGAATGTTTGTGAAGGGAAGTTCACTGATTTTACACTTGATGATGAAGGTGTTTTATGGATTGGTGGTAGATTATGTGTTCCTAATGTGGATGATTTAAGAGTAGAGATCCTTGAAGAAGTATATTCTACAGGTTATAGTGTACATTCAGGTGATACTATGATGTACCATAATATCAAAGATTTATACTAGTGGGATGGATTGAGGAAAGATATAGCTGATTATGTTTCTAAGTACTTGACTTGTCAGTAGGTGAAAGCTAAGCATCAGAAGCATTCTAGGAAGCTTCAACTTCTTCCTATTCCTGAGTGGAAATAGGAGAGAATTGCTATGAATTTTGTAACTGGGTTACCTCATTTAAAGGATTGATATGATTCCATCTCGGTGATTGTGGACAGGTTAACCAAATCAGCTCATTTCTTACTAGTTAAAGCTACTTATTTTGTAGCTAAGTTGGCTAAGCTGTATGTTAAGTATATTGTGTGTCTTTATGAAGTGCCTATTTACATTGTATCTCTTAAAGGTTCAGTGTTTACCTCTTGATTTTAGCAGAAGTTGTAAGAAGTAATAGGCACCAAGTTTGATTTCAATACTGCTTTTCACCCTTAGACAAATGGTTAATCTAAGAGGACAATCCAGACACTTGAGGATATGTTAAGAATGTGTGTAATAGATCTTAGAGGTAGTTGGGATGATCATCTGCCACTAATAGAGTTTGCTTATAATAACAGCTACCATAGTAGTATTGAAATGACACTGTATGAAGCTCTGTATGGAAGGAAGTGTAGATCTCCTTTGTGTTAGGATGAGATTGGAGAGAGAACGTTGACTGAACCTAAGATTATCCATGATAGAGCTGAGAAGGTTGCTTTAATCAGAAGAAGATTAGAAACCACAACTAGCAAACAAAAGAGCTATGCGGATTCGAAGCATAAGGATGTGGAGTTTCAAGTTGGAGATTATGTGTTTCTGAAGGTGTCACTAATGAAGGGTGTGATGAGATTTGGCAAGAAAGAAAAGTTAGCACCGAGATAAATTGGACCATTTGAGATTTTAGAGAGAGTGGGTATGATTGCATATCGGTTGACTTTGCCTTCAAATTTATCTCAAGTGCATCCAGTGTTCCAGATCTCGATGTTGAGGAAGTACATTCAGACCCTTCGCACGTGTTGCAGCCCCAAAGTGTGGAAGTGAATGAAGATTTGACGTACGAGTAAGAATCAGTTACGATTGTGGATTTTCAAGTTCGTCAGTTGCATTCGAAGCAGATCTCGATGGTCAAGGTGTTGTGAAGGAGCAACAACGTGGAGGAACACACATGGGAGACCAAGGCTGAGATACGGGTGGCTTACCCTTACCTTTTTCCTTGATGAATTCTTATTGTCTATTCTTTTATTTGAAATTCGAGGATAAATTTTTGTAAGGGGGGAAGATTGTTATAACCAGATGTTTTATAAATTATTAAATTAATTTATTAGATATGTAGTGTTAATAAATATTTTATTAAACTGTTATATTATGGTTATTTTGTGGAATTTAATTAAATTCAAGTGTTAGTATTGATTTTATAATATTATAGTATTAATATTAAATCGAGATTTAAAAATTTAAATTATTTTTTATATTATTAAATAATAATATTATTGTTATTAATTGTGAATAGTATTAATTTAGTGTATTTAATATATTTCAATATTTTATAGTGAATTTAATTAGAAAAGAAATTATTTAAATTAAAAATAGTATATATTTTTTATATTATTTTGTCTTTTTCTCATTTATATATAAAAAAAAGTATAAAAATAAAAAATTTTCTTGCCCCCCTTTCTTTTCCTTCATTTCCCCTTTCTTTCTCCCTTTCTTTTCCTCTTTCTTTTCTTTCTATGCTTTGCAGAATGCAGTGCGCACCACCACCTGCACACCACCAGCACTGCCGCTTGCCATCACCGCCACCTTCTCCTCCTCCTTTCCTTTTCTTTCCACTGCCACCATTTCCTCTCCTTCCTCCTCCTTTTCTCCTCTCGACACCATCACCTTTGGAGGCTCGCCAGCGTCAATTTTGGTAACGTCAAGGGTCGTGGTTGGTATTGATCAAAAGTTTGTTTCTTGGGCTTTGTTTCCCCTAAGGCAATTCGTACAATTAACTTTGAATTGAATTTCAATTCTGTCAAATTCATTTTAGAGTTCATAATTTAATTTATTGATTTCGTGTTCAATTTGTTTGATATATGTGAAATTGACTTTAGATTACTTAAATTGAAGATGTAAACTTTCCAAAAATGTGTTTAAATTCAATTTTGGAGATAGTTAAATTTTAAGCACTATTTTGGGCTCAGGTACTGTTCACGGGATTGTCCCAGCTCGGAAATTGTGTTTTATTTTTAATAAATTCTACTACTTATTTTAAGTATGTTTCATTAAGAAAGTTTATTGAAATTTCGTTCTGATTATTTATTATGAATGTTTATGTAAAAAATTGAATTTTTGGAAAAATTAATATAAATTAGTAAATTTTGTATTTTAATTGAAATTATTGTTAATTATTATGTTTTGGATAATTTTGAGTAATAAATAGTATTAAAATAATTTTTATGAATTTTTTACTATTTTTAGCTAATAAATAATAATTTATGGAAATATATTCAAATAATAGTTTTATTTATTATTTTATGATTAAATGAATTTTTATCTATTTCGTTATATATTTGAGCAATTTAAATAATCACTGTAATTTATGCTATTTAATTTCAAATATTTGAAAAATATATTTTTATTAATATTATTTAATTATATTTTAGATTTTATTAATTAATTTTAAAATAAATATCTTTGACGTTTTTATTGTTTAAATTGTTGAGTTTTGGTATTTCATTGAATTTTATGAATTTTAGTGATTTTTTAATATTTATTGTTATATTATTGATTTTTGTGTATATTAGCTATCGGTTGGGCAATTTATGTAGTTCGAGGGCTCAATCCGAGAAGTTGAGCATTTAATAATATTGAAGTGTATTTGCATGTAGGATTGACTCTACTTTTAGTAAGGAGACATTTATTTTACAAAGAATACTCTGCCGAATTTTTGATAGAATTCTTATAAAATTTGAAATTAGGTCGATCCTGAGTTTTTAATTTTTGATCAAGTCGTGTCTTATATTGAGTCATTCTTCAGAATTTTTGGAAGTATAAAATTAGGATTGTGATTCTAATATTATTATTATTATTTATTTATTTTTCTATAGTTGTGCCAAAATTGAGGCTTACAAGATCATACCATTTTAGTATTTTTAGAGGAACGCATAATAATGAGTTATTATTATATGTATATATTGTATGTAAATTAATATTATGAACATTCATATATTTTAATAAATATGAATTTAATTATACTCATTTCATTAAATCATATTTATTGTTGTTAATATTCATATATATGATTTTCCATAGAAATATTTATTTTTGATAATATATGCTATCATATTTTTATATTGAATTTTCATTATTTGATTATGAAAGAAATATTTTGAAGGATAGCAGCATAACGTGCTACCTAATGGACTATACTAGAATAATGTGTGCACCAGTATGTTAAAATATTAGGATTAATATTATTGAATTTATTGATGTGAGATATGAATATTTGATTATTGAGATTTGTGGTGAAAAAGTGGTGTGATTGCATAAGTTTGGTTGATCTTATGTCTCGGGGCCAATCATGTCGATAGTGAGATTGTGGCAACTCAGTTGACTTAGTGTCTCGGGATCAATCTATTGTTCAAAAATTAAGAAGATAAATTTTTTGGAATTAAGTGAGATTGTTGCCTAGTGAGGTTCAGTGATCGAGGTTGCGGAATATTTTAGGGTTCTGCTATGATCCTTTATCCAAAAAATTTTTTTATTTACTTTTATTATTATATAAAAGTGAATTTTAGCATTCGTATGAAATGAATATATATATATATATATATATATATATATATATATATATTGATGTTTGATTGTATATAACTTTAGGTTGCATGTATATATATTATAATAATTCACTCAGTGAGATCTAACTCCCCTTAATTTTTTTTAAAATCTTCTACTTCAAACCTCTTTGTAAAACTCTTCGCCAGATTCTTTCCTCTTTGGCTAATTTATGTAAATAATAAACCGTTAATTTTCTTGTATTTTAGTAATCGTTGCAGTAGTAGTGTTATTGTTGTAGTATTGTGTTGTATTAGTTAGAGATTTTGTGTTAGAATATTGTATGAAGATATTTTTATTATATTATGATATAAAAGTTTATTTTTATATTAATTAAAGTTTTAATTATGGTGTATTTTGTGTTATAATTGTATGTGTTTTTTTTTATTTATTTTAAGGCTTGCTATAGGTTCCGGATTTGAAAGAATTCTCGTTTCTTAGTACCGGTCATAACTCATCGTTTTGGGTCGTTATAATGTCCAACCGAGAACCAATTTCACAAATCATAATATATATTAATAAAATTTCATTTAAATACCAAAATTAATTTATTTACACAATAAAACATAAAAGACATTTATTTACAAAATAATTAATCAAATCTACATTTAAAATCAAATTATATTATAAAGGCCCTTATTCTAATTTTTGAAATTAAATAGCATTTAATTACCGATAATTATTTAAATTAATCAATCATATAATCAAGCAACTGAAAATTCATTTAAATCTTAAAAATCATAAATACAGTTTTATTCGGATATATTATGATAATTACTAATAATTAGCTAAAAATAGAAATTAATTCATAAAAATTATCTTAATATTATTTATTACTCAAAAATTATCCAAAACATAATAATTCACCATAATTTCAATAAAAACATAAAATTTACTAATTTATACTAATTTTCCCAAAAATTCACTTTTGACATAAACATTTGGAAATTTATAATAAAAATTCGATACATAATTTTAAGAAACTTCCTTAACAAAATTTGCTTAAAGTAACTAGTAGAATTTATTAAAAATATAAAAATTTTCTAGCTCGAGAACAATGTCATGAACAGTAACTTTGGAAATTCATAAAAATTCACAAAAATAATTTTTGGAAACCTCACAATACCTAAAATAATTTGTCCTAAGTAACCAACATCAAATAAAATCAAATTGACATTCAATTTCACAATTTAATAAAAATACCTAAATTTGAATTTTATAAAATTAGAGTTGTTACCGGTTAAATTTCTCAAAATTGATAAAGAATTATTGAAACCCGAGTCGAGAGCTTCGATTCGAGCCCAAATTCAACCAGATAGCTAGCTGGAAAACCCACTAGTCTTCCTCCTCTATTTCTAGCATCGAGAGAGCAACGAGAGAAGAGGAAGAGGAAAGGAGAGAAGGTGTTGGCTGGCGGTGGCGATGGCATCGCCTGGTGGGTGGCGGTGATGCGTACTGCCAATCATGCAAAGAAGAAGAAGGGAAAAGAAGAGGAAAGGGAGGAACTAAGGAAGAAAAGAGAAGAAGGAAGGGAAAAGAAAAAAAAAATCATTTTATGTGTTTTTTTAAAAAAAACAAAAGACAAAAGTAAATATAGTGTGTTAAATTAAAATATTATTTCCAATTATTCTAACCACAAAATACATTAAAGTGTATTCAAATACACTAAATCAATACTAAAATTAAATTAATAATATTAAAATAAAATTCAACCCCAAAAGTTAAATTTAGCTTCACTAAAAATTAAATATCACAATTTAATATGATCATATAAAATAAAAATAATTATTAACATTGCAAATCTCATAATTTTATTTCTTAATTTAATTTATAGAAATTCAGATTTTTACATATTCATGTTACTATTTTTTATTAAATAGAGTTTTTTTTTTAATTCTATAATTATGACTCTCTCATATAACTATATAAATAAAAATGACTCCCGAAAAGTGTTTAGGAAAATGATAATATAAGACTAAAAAAATTGATAAGATGTGGTAGCTATAGCCAGCCTAGCTCTTGAAATAATATTAGAAATTTGTAGCATTTGGTTAATTAGGGGAAGCAGGATTTAGTATGAATATGCGAGAAATTTACATGATTTGAAGAGGATGGAATTTCAGAAGTGCCTCCTTAAAAAGGATAGCAGTGATCAGGTTAGGGCGACTTTTTTTTTTACCGAAAATACATTTGTGTAAAGTTATAATATCATATGTGGGAGTTGATGTCCGTCCAATAATGCCGAAAGATAAAGGAAGATACATACTCACGAACATACACATAAAATATGTCTTATTTTACCTTTATATTGTTACCTACATTAGAACCAACGAAAATGAGATACTATTTTTGGTGTTATATATATATATATAACAACTGAAAATAAAATACTTTCTATGTTATAAATTCAACTATTGAATATAATATATAACACGTGTTTATTTGTGAGACAATTTGAATTTTAAAAGCAAATGATCGTTAAAAAGATATATATGATTACGTATGTTTTGGGTAAAATTAAAGTGTTTATATATTTTTTCTTAAAATTTAATTTAATTAATAAGCATTAATATACATTTCCCTTATGTTTAATTCTTTTTTTTTTCCCCTTTAGAGTCATTTTACTTTGAAAAAATTTGGGTTAATCTTGAAAGTGATGTTTGTTGATAACATTCTTTTTTGGAGCATTTGTATTATAACGAAGAGAACATATGTACACACCTATATATGTTGTAATTATATTCATTGGTACTATACATATTAGGTACATTTATTATTGGTACTAAATTATCAAGTCTTATAAGAAAGTTCAATACAATTAGTATATATATATATATTGAATCTGTTGAGTTCTTATCCCACTTAAAAGACTGTTCACAGAATTGGGGTCATATCACTCGGATAAGAAGGAATGGACGTGCAGCTTACACTCTTCCCCACCTCGAGGGCGGCTTGCATGCCCTAGTTTTAAGGGCAGAAAAAAACGTATAAGAAGAAAATACATGATTGGTCAATCTGGATATAGAAATTGCAAATAGGTTTTGAAAAGGGATTGGGTGAGTAAGCGAAAGATGATAACATATATTATAAGTCTAACAATTAAATTATCGATATATTGGTGTCAAATATCATAACTTTTTTGACCTTTTGTAAATTTATATCAAATTTTAAAATTTGGTAAATCTAACCTAATTTGATAAATTATTTATAATTTTAGAACAATTGTAATTTGATCAAAATATGACATCTAAGGTCAAGTCGTAGTAATCTCTATTTTTATAAATTTCTCATCCACATCATCTAAATACTATTTATAATAGTCAGTTAGACTTCAATCTCTATAATTTTAAAAAAAATAAAAAGATGAATATAAAATTTATTTAATTTATAAATACTAGGTTAATCTTCTTTTTTATCTATTTTAAGTTTTCATATAAATGTGAGACTATAATAAAAAATGTTAACTAATTTACCTTAAATGCCATGTATGTATTTTATTTATTAATTTATGATCAAATCACAATTGTGATAAAATTACATATAATATATTAAATTGTCCTATAATATATGAAAGTGAGCTAATTTTGCCAAATTTTAAAATCTGAGATAAATATGCTAAAGGTTAAAAAAATTGTAATTTTTGTACTAATAAGCCTAAATTATAATATATCTAGAATAGATAGGAATTCACTGTTGATAATAATAAAATAAAACAAATGAAACCAATAGCAATGGCATACACTGAATCATAAAATGATGTAATGCTTCTGATTGTTTCTTTGCCAAAATATCTGCAAAATAAATAGATTACACTATCGAATCTATATGAATATTTTAGGCCTACCGCCATGGAGTAACAACATGATAGGAGCATAAATTTACATAAATTCAAAGAAAAATACATAAATAAAAATATAAATTTATAAAATAACAAAAGGGAGTTCATGAGGATTTGGAAGGCATTGATTTAAAATCATTTTATCCACAATTGAGTTTGTGAATTGAAAAACATGGTATGAGAAGGACAATAAGCAAGGAGCCAATGAAAATGTTGGAGCAGTCTTATGGTTTGTTGATGAAACACGTAGCCAATTCGTTATAGGTACATTTGCTCAGTTGCATCTAAAATTTAGGTTATGAATTAAATACCAACGCAACTGTAAGACCAAAATCACATGCATGATGCTTTTCAAAAAAAAAAAAAAATCACTTGCATGATGGAGACTCACATAAACACATATACAGAACTTTTCTTTTATTTCATATTTTCGGAATCCGATAGTGATTATTTTAAAATTTAAGTCGGATAAATCTATAAAAGATAAATTTTTCATTTATTTTTTTCGTGAATAAAATTTGAATCTAAATTTTATTTGAGAGAGTTCAAATTTTTTATCATTTGAATCTCTTAATATATAAAAAATTAATAGAAAATGCCAATGCATGGAAAAAAAAGAGTGCAAAGCTAACTCTTTCATCTTCAATTAATTTACAACTAAGCATATTCAGAGGCAGGCAGGCAGGCACTAGACATCCCCCTCCCCAGCTCAATGCTCAACAGTGACGACTTAATTGTGACCTCAATATCTTGAGTTATAATGTGGGTCATCACTTTGTCTATCTTCATTTTTGTTAGTTTAGTCCTTTACTTTTCCCTTAAAAAACTAAAACATCTGCCCCCATATGAAAGAGAAAAGGCCTAATTAACCCTTAATCTTGTAGGAAACAATTCTAACATCTGGACTTCGAAGAGTCTTAATATGTTTTACCAATTTATTACTTAATTTTGGTAAAATTATCATTTAAATATCTTAAGAAGTGCTAAAAATTATCGATGAAAATTATTTTTTAATAACTTAAAGTCTCTAAATGATTAGTTTATTGAATTCTTTTCTGGTACACATATGTATATTCATATAAATGAAATTAAAAACTATGAGATGAATCTTTATTCAATTATATCCATTAATATGTACTGCATGTAAAAGTACACAAAAAATTAATTAATGATTATATGATTAAAAATAATTAGTTTCACAATTTTATTTTATTTATATATGTAACTAGATATGTATGTATATCATAAGCGGAGAAAAGAAAATAATAAAAATTGTCAAATTTAGGAAATCACATATACATTAAGCCATATATATTTTTTAATCGTGGAGACTGCTTCAATTTTAAAATATATTTAGCAAATTTATTATATATTAACCAAAATAAAAGAATCAAACTTGACAACTATTTAATGAAATGGTTAATTGATTGCTCACAAAACTGCAAATAGCTCAAAATTAAATAACTTTATGACAAGTCTATTGGGGAAGTAGTTATGCGATTCATTGCAATGTTCAACGGCATATATAACTAATTCTTTTATTTTCTTTTCACCATTAGTCTCTTTCAAATATAAATATAATATAATATAATATAAATGCATTTATATGCGTCCTACCTTTTCTTTTCCCCAAACCAATGGTCCATACAATTCATTATGAGCTTTTACAAATTTGGCTTTGATTGTTGATTTTTTTTTAACATTGTAAAGGGGGAATTGCCTGAGTTGGAGAAGAGAAAATGGGGATTCCCTAATACGTATAAGAGATTGAGTCATTAGGTCAAGACGACGTCACGGGTGCTTGATTCTTGATTGAATTGATTAATCAATAGCACATAACTAGTAAACCTACCAATTGAAGTGCTTGTAAAAGTATCTTGAAATTTAACTAGCGACTTAGCTCAATAGAAATGAAATTTTTTTGGATTAAACACTGAGCACTATGATCTAAATCTTGTTTGAGTCAAAATCTTCTTCCAACATTTAAAAAATTATCTTAAAACTCAACATTTTTTTTATAATATTAATATATTTGTTTACTAAATTTTAGTAGGGGATGAGCTCTGGAGACTAGACTCAGAATATCCAGTCAAGTTCCCGTTGGGCTTTTACAAAAACCATTTCGATGTTTAAAATCCCAAGCCCAAGCCCAGAAAACTAAACAAGATCCTGAATCGGCTTCTTTTTATAACTAACTACCAGTCAACTATAACTAATAGTAACTACCATTCTTGCACGAAAGCCAAGAAACAATTCATGAACCCAGTTGAATCGCTCCGAGTTAGTCACTCCATCATGGCTCTCTTTCTCTATTTTCTTTCTTGCCTTTTCCATTTCTTCAATCCACTCTCACTCCACAACTCACAATCAACAAACCCAACTCGGCCGATTCACTTCGAGAACTGACTCAGTCGTCACTTAACCATGCTCAAAGGCAAGCTCAAGCTCCCTGACAAAACTAAACGTGTATTCCCCGACAGGCTTGGGAGCTTAGTAGCTGGTCTTGAAG
Organism: Mallotus nudiflorus; assembly: GCA_947683625.1. Taxonomy (NCBI): domain Eukaryota; kingdom Viridiplantae; phylum Streptophyta; class Magnoliopsida; order Malpighiales; family Euphorbiaceae; genus Mallotus; species Mallotus nudiflorus. The sequence goes on along the minus strand of CANTUR010000616.1, from coordinate 312,298 downwards.
ATAAAGAAGATGAATCATATGGTGGGTTAGATTCAGTTTTTGAGTGTGGGGAGGAGCTTGAGATTATGCAGCCCAATGGAGAACAGTTGAGTAAGGAGAAGAGTGATTATGGTTTCCTACATGAATATGAAGGTGATGATGCTGTGGGTGTTTGTGAGAATGAGAAAAGACCCCAAAAAGATGGACCAGGTCAAGGTCAGGGTCATATTTCGGTTATGGAGGTTATTGCTGCTGATGAGAAAAGGTCTGATCTTGTGCATGAGGTCAGTTTTTTTTTTTAAATGTTAACTCTTTTGAGAAATGTGGTTGGTTTAATTGAGTTTAAATGTTGTATAGTTTTAGATTTGTAAAGGGTTTTTGAAGGGTTTTAATTAAGCAGTAAATGTTGGAATTAGTGTTAGAATCGATAATAGTGATGAAGTTGAGATTCGAATTTCTGGTTTCTTCTCTTTTCTTGCATTTTGATTTCAACCAAATAGAATGCTGAAGGTGTCTTTTTTTTTTTTTGCATTTGATGTTACAATATTTGGTGGTCCCATATGTAGACAAATGTGAAAGATTGTGAATTGATGATTTCCATTGAACTCAATTCTGGTTTAAATACAGAGATGTTACGACAATCTTGCTATCCTAAAGGAGTAGTTATAACTGAAAATATTTACAAAGATATAAGATTTTAAATAATATACATCAGTTCCTAAAGAGAAGGAGACTGATTCTGTATCACCATACATATTATGGAATTCAAGCTGGATGAACTCCATGAGAGGGCAAAAATCTCACAATGTCTATTTTACCATAAAACTCGAACTCAAGACATTGGTTAAGGAAATTAAAGTTTTTTGCCATTTGTATTAACAGACGTTGGTCTCAGGGTGAACAAATTTTGCATTTTGGGAGAATTGCAACTTTGATCTTGTTTTAGAGTTTTATTTATTGCTCTTTTTTGTTCTGTCTTCTGGCCAGCTTTCTCAGAAGGAGATAAATATAGAGAAATTGAAGAGAATTGCAAGTACAGGCCTTCCTGATGGAGGAGGTTTGCGCGCAACAGCTTGGAAGGTATGCTAATTGTTGTTCAACTATTCAATTTCATTTGGCTTTTGCAATTATGATGTTTACTTGTGTTCTTCATTGAAGTATCTGAAGAAATTTTATCATTTTAACATCCCAATTGATAGTGAAATTCATTTCAATTTGTGCTAAAGCAAATGCTGTTTATTGTATTCAATATGTTTAGTGTTCATTGTTGAAAAATTGAATGCATGTCACCTGCTTTTGTTCAGAACGTGGATACACTGCAAGCAATGTTCACTCATAATTCTACAAGTCTCAACTATTGCTAGATCATTTCTAATCTTTAAATTCTTGCTGTAACGGAAATGAGTCCTGAAAGTCTCACAATTTTTAATGCTGGCAGCTTCTCTTAGGTTATTTACCTACTTCTCGAGACTTGTGGGCAAAGGAGCTGACTGAGAATAGACTGAAATATACCATGCTAAAAGAGGAGCTTCTTTTGAGTCCTGTAAGTTGCTGATTGCTGCTATCCTCTATATCTGCATAGCCAGCTTCTTATTTAGCTTCAGATGCGTTTCTTACTGTACATATTCATCAGCTAACTTTTGGCTGTGTTGCCTTTATTGTTACCGCCCACTAATCAAAATCTTGAATCTAGACAGTCAGAGCTAACTAGTAAAAATGGTGATGCATCGAGTCCTGATGAGCTAACTGCTGAAGGTGATGTTGCTGGCCCACTTAAGCGACATGAAATTTCTCATGAAGATCACCCCTTGAGTGTTGGTAAGGCCAGCGCTTGGAATCAGTACTTCCAGGTAAAACTGTTCTCTGTTCCAATTTTAAGGTGTCTGCGACTATTTGTACTTATTTTCATCCACTCTTCATCAAGATGAACAGTTTATTTATAGCATACAGAGATTGCAGATCAGATTGACCGTGATTTGCTGCGCACACACCCAAATATGAAATTCTTCTCTGGAGACTCATCGTTCAGTAAGAAAAATAGGGTATCTCATTCTTTTCCTCTTCCATATCAGATTCTATTTGGTAGGCCATGAGTGCTTGGTCAAATATCTCAGTTTTCGGCATAGTAGCTTCTCTTTTTCTAAGTCGCTAGATGAAATAAAGCAACGAAGAATGAATTCTTTTTTTCCGGCATCGGATGAACTCTCTCTGAGTAAATTTTTGTCATAAATTTTCAATTGCAGGATGCAATGAGGAATATACTTCTCTTATTTGCAAAATTAAATCCTGCTATTCGTTATGTTCAAGGCATGAATGAGGTCTTGGCACCAATTTTCTATGTATTGAGTACTGACACTGATGAGAAAAACGCTGTAAGGCATACTTTGTTTCTGTTTCGATCTGATGATACATTAAGGATATCATAGTTGGTGAATAACTCGGACATGTTCACTTGTTCGATTGTCCAGGCAAATGCAGAAGCAGATAGTTTTGCTTGTTTTGTTCGATTATTGAGCGATTCGGTGGATCACTTTTGTCAACAGTTGGATAATAGTCCAGTTGGTATCCTATCCACCCTTTCCAGATTGATGGACTTGCTGAAAGCAAATGACGAGGAATTGTGGCGGCATCTCACATTCACAACCAAGGTAAAATAAAAAATTGAATGTAATTATAAGCAATGATAGTTACCCATCATATTTGCAGTGAGCTAATATTAATGTTGATCAGGTAAGCTTAGGCTATGTCTTTTAATGACCAGGTAGAACCACAGTTCTATGGATTCAGGTGGATCACATTGTTACTTACTCAAGAATTCAATCTCCAGTCCATCTTAAGAATTTGGGATTCTCTTCTCAGTGATACTTCCGGCGTTCAGGTCTCTCTCTCTCTGACACACACACACACACACACACTCACAGGCGCACACATACACACTATCATTGTTTCAGCGCCTAGCAGCCAACACTATTGGTCACTCCAAAATCATCTTGTAGTGATCCGGATGAATGGCATTTACATGAAGCAAATCTTATTTTCTTGCAGGATATGCTTTTGAGAATATGTTGTGCAATGCTGTTATGTGTGAAAAGCACACTGTTAAACGGGGATTTTGTGGCCAACTTGAGGCTTTTACAGCATTACCCTGAAATCAATATAGAACACCTTCTCCAGGTAGCTCGGGATCTCAGTCCTGATGCTTCATCCTATCCCTTCTCTGTAAACTAACTGCTGTCTGTATGCAAGTGCATCCCTTGAGACAAAGCTTTTTGAATGACAACCCAGATCTCCATATAACGATTTACCGAGATTCTCAGGAACTTTCTTTTTTTTTTTCATATTTTTTGTAATTTTTCTTAACCTGCTTGAAGATGAAAGTTTATGCAGACTTGATAATATGCTGTGTAAAGGATATATAGATCATTGTTGCCTGCAAAGCGTTGTACTTACAGTTTCAGGGCATTACACTGATGACACTTAAATTTCAATGGGAACCTGTTAGATTTAAGTAGGTCACCATGATAGTTCAAACCCGAATCCATTTTATATATAATTAATTTTGTTTTATTTTCAAAAAAAAATTGTTTTAATTATGAAAAATAAAAAAGATTGGATGAATAGTGCCTATCATTGGCAGTTTCCATTATTTAATGTTAAACAAAAAAAAAAAAAAAATGGTTCCTATGACAAACAATCAGAATTAAGAAAAAGGGAAGAGACAAAGAAGAAAGTCTCTGAGAAAAAAAACATCTATCCCTTATTTTCTCTGGAAATAGGAAACTTAGACTAAGAACTAAGAAGAGTTTTTATCTTTGTGATTCTTTCTTGACAAATAATACAAATTTTAAATTTGATTTTGGGATTGTTCGGCAACATGAACTATTTATTTTCTTTCTCTTCTTCGGAACCCTTGTTCAATCTTGTAAATGAACAATACAATAATGTAAACAAAATAAAAAAGTGGTACAACAAGGAGTTAAAAATTAAATAATTAAAGATTGTCAAATGTTTCTTTTGTCATTGCTTATGTAGCATCCTGGTACAAAGGCTTGTTCACAGGCAGGTCTGCTATTCTTCTGCTCGCATAACTTGTAGATTGCATTGGAATAAAAGAGGAAAGAGCCTTGTAAAGATAAAGAATGCAAGCTGTCTATTTCTTCTTTTCTGTATTTTCTAGTTTAGTGGAAGATCATGTTGACGGCTTGACGGTTATCTATTTCGTGTGGAAATGAGTCATTGACTGCTTCTATGTTTCAGAATTTAAACATAGGATTGACTTTCCAAATCCAATATGTCTTATCATATTACTTCATGGAAAAATTCTATAACTAATTAAATAATTGTTAAGATCACGTTCTATAGCATAAGATTCCATGGTCCCCCATAAGTAGTCCGACAAAAGGGCATGGATATTCAAACTAGGAGAAAAGAGTTTTAACCTTCCAGGAGAATTAACCATTTCAATTAGGTAAAAAAAAAAAAAAATTCATATTTAATATCGGACATGAAATGCAAATGGGATCAATTTCATATTTAGGGTATGTTTGTATTGATGTTAAAGGGAGTTAAATGTTACTTTTATAATATATTAATCCCTTTAATTCTTATTTGGTAAACTTTAAAAAATCAGAATTAATATTTAACCATTTGATAATTAAGTTCATTTATATGTATTTTTATTAATCTATTAGAAAATAGGTTACACACTTGTAATAATAAAAATATATGCGCATCACTTTTTTTTTTTATTTCTCTTCCTTCATAAGATCACTTCAATTTCCTTTTGTTCTGTATTAAAAGGTTACTAATTAAACCTATCAAAAATATACAAATCAATTTAAATTTTTTTATAATGATTTCATTGATTTTATTTTTCTCTGCAATTTTTATTATGTGAAATCTTGAGGCATTAGCTTTTCATAAAAAGATAATTTTTATTATGTAAATCCTTAAAATATAAAAAAAAGTTACCCAGTTTTATTATGCGAAATCAGTTCTGTGAACATGTTTGAATCCTTGAAAAATAGCTTTTGTTGTATGAATAAAAGTTACCCACCTCCCTCTGGCTTCCTTGGTGGATTGTAACTTGCGTAAAAGTTATTTTGTCCCATAAGAAAAATTTATATATTATGTAAATAATTATATAAATGTTAAAAATTTTAAATGATTATTTATTTATTTTTAATATTTTTAAATATTTAATAATAAATTTAATATATAATATAATTTTTTCTTAAAAAAATACTACATTAAAATTAATTAATTACCATTAATTTATCAAATAAAATTAACAATTTAATTATTACCCCTATAACTATTATTTCCTTAACAGTTACATCTATTTTTTTAACTCCGATATAAAGGCATCTAAAAGCTTTTGCTTAACGCAATCAAAATAAATACTCAAAGCTCTACTTATTATGCTTAAAGTGCAAAGGAAAAACATAGATAGTTTACAACGCATATCAATGGCAAAGCAAAAATCTACAAACTGCATGTGTCTTTTTTCTATTGGTGAAGTCTAAAATACTCATTATATGTGTTAAAATCCAACAGTTTAATGGAATAAACTAGATGTAGGTAAAATTTTTCTTAAAAATATATATATATATATATCACATGAGAATTGTTAATATATATATATATATATATATATATATATATATATATATATATATATATATATATATATATATATATATTTCCGGCTCAAACTCAGAAATAACCATAATTCTTATAGGTGCGGAATATCAAGACCATTAGATGTGAAAAGAAAAAATTCCTGGTGAATAGAATCACCAAATCTCATTTCATTCTATTTTAAATTCAATTTGTAAAGTTTATGTATCAATTTTTTAATTTTCTCATATTTCAAAACCTTTTAAAAAATTTAAACAATTTAACAAGTGGAACATTTTTATATGAGCACCCACCAAGCAACCAACAAACAAAAATTAAAATAAAAAAGCCATGTTGCTATGTTATTACCTCATTTTGTACTTAGCTATAGCGTTGCATTTTACGAATTTTATATAAATTTCTTCAACTGAAATCCTTCTCATCTTTTGTAGCATTGACTAATCAATATCTCAGCGCCATGCATGGGTCATAATTTTATAATTTTATAAATTTTTATTTTACAAGATAAATTTAAATAAATAATTAAAATATAAAATCACAAACTGTTAAAAAAATATAAATAAAATAAATACTTAAGTTTACCAAAAATTATAAAAATAAAATTTTGCCAAAATTATTTTTGAAAATTGAGTTTTAATTGAGTTCCAACAGCATATATAAAAAATTAAAATATTTAATAAATTTATAATAAATTATGCATTTAATATTATACTTAAATTTAATACCATATATATACCAGTAACTTATTACATAATTATTTTTTAAAATTTTAATTAATAACCTCTTCAATTTTGTAAGTTTTTTTTTTTAGAAGGAAAACTATATTAAGCCAAACAAATGTCAACAAAAGCTAAATCTATCACAGTCCTAGGAAAATCATCGAACCAGGTAGTGACAAGAGATTCAGACTCAAAAGCTAACTAAGCAAGACCATGGGCAACATTGTTACAAGATCAGTTCTGAAACATAAAAGCAAAGAACTAAAACTATTGCATAAATGACGAATATCTGTTGTGATCAAACCCAGCTCCGACAAATCATCAGCGTTTGAGTATAACCGCTGCACCAGAATGAGACAATCCATCTAAAAAATAACCTCATGAAGTTTTAAGGAGACAGCCAGAAGCATTCTCATTCTGCATGCACAAGCTTCTGCAATTTCTGGGCTTAAGCTCTGGTCGTTTCTTCCTACTTGCACCACAATTAAATTTCCCAAGCTGTTGCGCACTACGACACCTAACCCAGTACCACTCGCACCTCTTATAGCAGCATCTGTGTTGATCTTAAAATGGTTACCTTCAGGACGTCTCCATATCATATCTCTACCCTGACCAGACCTCATACTACTGCTCTTATTGGCCTCTTCATAGTCGAATAGAATCTTCGTAGCCCTATGTTGGCATTCCAACATATCAAGAATTTTTTTATCATGTAGAAGAATGTTTCTATACCAAATGAACCATAAGAACATAAGAACCAAGGAGAATCCCTCTGCTGGTAATCGGCTTTTTTGTTTATATGCATTACATTTAATTATGATACATGTATATTGGTTGAAGAGTAAGAGTCAAAAAGTTCGGTAAGTTATGTATTTAATTAAAATAGATAGATGTTCTAGAATGAACAATTGTAACCCTTGGAGAGTATAAGGAGCCTAGCTTTCATTGATGGCATAAGGGACATTTTATATTAAAATGATTCTAGAAAATTCTAGAAAATCCTAGAATTTTCTTAAGTGATGGTATTATGAGTGCGCTACCATTATTTTACAAAAGGAAAAGAAAAGAACTTGTTCTTAGAAAGAAAAGAGGAAAAAGGAGAAAACCTAAATCCCACTTATTGATGATGATTTTTCAAGAGGAGTTTGGAGATCTAAGACATCTTTGAAGCTGCAATATTCATTTCAAAAATCATGGTGATTGATTGGTAAGTGATTTTAATGCTTTGGTTGATTTAAGGTTAGGGTTTGCAATTGACAGGGTTCGGGTTTGAATTTCTAGGTTTATTAGTCTCAGTGTTTTGGTCATAAATTGAGTTAGAAAACTCCAAATTATGAGTGATTTGATTATGAGAAAACTTTAAGAGTCCTTTGCAACTTTTTAGTTTTGAGTAAGGACTGATTTTGCATGTAATATGGTGAATCGAAGCAATATTTTTTATTGCTTAGCCTGTTAATGTGATTGACATAATGGTGTTCAAACATCCATAACTTTTTCCATGGTTGTCCAAATGTAATGAAATTTGTAAAGTATGTATGACATTTAAATATAAGTCTGGTAAAAATTTAAGCTCAAAATTCCTTGTCTACAAGATGTAGTAATTTTTCTAATTTTGGCTTGAAACAACCCTTTTAGAGATAATGGGTCAGATTTGTGAAATTGAGTTAGTAGACATATTTTGCATGTCATCTGGGGGCTGCATGGTTAGATTAGTATGTGGGATCATGATATTGATATTTTGTAAATAAAATTTCATGCTTTAGGTGATGGAAAAGGAAAGGAAAGTGCGGGTGCAAGTTAAGCAATTCGGTGAATCAATTTTGTGTGTTTTGAAGGCTATTTGTGAGTAGATGTTATGCCCTTCTAATATTTTTTATACTTGCATTTAAAATGAGCTTTTTTATGAACCTGATTTGATGTACTGAAATTGATTTAATTAAGCTTGCTGTTACTTAATTATTCAAGCTTTGAAATAATAAAAAGATTTCAAATTCACAAGTTAAAAGTGTTACTACATTATGCCTTTGTTTTGCAAGCTAAATGAGATTTATTTTTAGTTACTTGATGATTTGAATGAGTTGTAATCATATTGGTTTTATTCCTTTGAATTTTGATGAGAAGTGGTTTGATTTTGAATACTTTGATAAATTATAAATGTGATGGAATGGTTTTGATTAATTTTGAATGAAATGGTACTTGTTTTATGTATTACCACTCTGTAAGAGATGTAAGAATGTGCTGAGATATGTACATTTGAGATTATGATGGTTGTTATTGTGCAATAAAAAATAGAACACTTGATTGTAGGATGGTGAAGGGAGAAGGGTTGTTCTGTGCTAATGTAGTTGAAGGTTAGCCTTTATGTCATGACCTAAACCAGGGGCTATGACCGACACTAGGGAATGAGAATTTTTTTGAATCCAGAACCTGTAGCAAGCCTTAAAAGAATAAAGATATACAATAATAAAATAAAATATGCACTATAATTAAAATCATAAATCAATGTAATAAAAATATAACTCTTTAATATCATAAAATAAAACATATTAACACAATATTCAGAGAAAGGCCTCTGAATTACAGTCAACATACAATAAAAACTAAATACAACTCACTACTATAGTTTTCTAAAGAACAATATAAAATTAAGTAGATAATTTACATAAACGAGCTAGGGCAGAAGAAGTCCGGTGAATAGGTCTACTACTGAGATCTGAAGAAGAAAACTCTCCTGTAAAAATATCAATTAAGGGGAGTCAGATCTCACTGAGTGAATTATTATAATATATATACTTGCATCTCCTATATATCAAATGCAATCAAACATTCATATATAATAAATATATATACAAACGATTCACAGAGATGCTAAAAATCACTTATATAATAATACTGAAAAACATAAGTTTATGAAGGATCAAATAGAACTCTATTTAATCGCAACCTTAATCAACAATAACATCACTCTAACCATACAGGCTCACTTAATTTCAAATCAATTCACTTATTCCATATGGACAGTAGACTGGCCTCGAGACACTAAGTCAACCGAGCTCCAACAGTCTGACTGTCAGTGTGATTGGCCCCGAGACACTTGGTCAACCGAGCTTCAGCAATCACACTATCAATCATATCACATCTCAATCAATCAATCATATCATTCTAAATCAAGTCATAATACCACAAATGATTCTCACTCAAACCTAAATCTATCGCACCGGTACGTATACGGTCCTAGTGTTGGTCACTAGGTAGCACGTTTTATCAATATCCTTCATTTAAAATAAAATATTCATACAGGAAAATAAGTAATGCATAATGACATTCATAATGATAAATAAACCATATATATACTAGAAATATATCTAAAATAAACTAAGTATATTTTGAGTATTTATATGTCAGATAAATTAAAATCAAACATGAAATTTATCAAAAATAAACCAATAATATACTTAAAAACAATTTAAGTATAAATCAATAATATGACATGCATTTATTTAGAAATATATCAAAAACATATTAAAATATACCTAAAGTATATTAAACATTTTGATAAAATAATTTATAAATAAATACAATCAAAATATGAATATTTGCTAAAACATGCAACCTAAATGCAATGTATATATAAAATATCAACTCATAAGTTTGCGCTCCACGAGATTGGTCCGACGAACTCGGTCCACTAGACCTCGATCTTGGCGCAACTAAACAATAAAATAATTATAGAAATCAGAATAAATCTAACTGGATGTTCTAAGAATTTATAAAAGAAGACTCTAACGAATGATTGAAAAATCAGACAGACACAAAATTTTGAATTGACCCGATGTCATGTTTTACGAGAATTCTACTGAAAATTCAGCAGAACCTCCTTTGTAAAACGGACATTTTTCTACTAAAAAGTAGAGCGGATCCTATAAGAAAACACACTTCAAATCATGAAATTCACACAACCTTCGGTTGGGATCCTCAACTGCACAATTTCCCCAAGTGAGATCCACAATTCACAAAAAATTCAAATAATATAATAAATATATTAAAAATCAATAAATCACACAAATATCCTCAAAATAGCAAAATATTACATATTTAACAATAAAACACTAAATATACTTAATTTCACAATAATTACATAAAAATTCTAAAATAATAATATAATATTATTAAAAAATCAGATTTTCCAATAATTACACATAAAATATTAATAATTCATTTTATAAATCCAAATAACTTAATTAACCCAAATATATAACAAAAAGTTATAAAAACCCATTTTATTACCAAAATAATATATAATATATTATTTGAAAATAATTTTCAAAAACTAATATTTATTAGTTAAAAATAGTAAATAATTTGTAAAAATCATTTTAATACTTATATAATTATAAAACCAATTAAAATATAATATTTAACTATAATTATTTCAAAATTACATATTTAACCTAATAATTCAAAATATCCATAATAATACTAATATTACTCAAAAATTCTATTAAAATCCTATAAAATCATAAAATTATTATCTCAACACTAAAATTAATTAAAATTTAAAATAACACCAAATATACCAAATTTATAATTTAATAAATTAATTTATGAAAATTCAATAAATAATAATAAAATATTCAAAAATTCACAAAAATTAAAATAAATTCCAAAACTTAGAAAAAAAATTTCCATGAAGATTAAGCTACTAGAAACAACTTTTGTGAAGGGAGTTTGCAAGATTCATCAAGATCAGACTTTAAAAAAATCAGAAAACCTTAAAAGCCAAAAACAAAAATTTGACAAAACTCATAAATGAATGAATTTAAGCTTGAAAGGAGCTTGGATTCATCTTCCTCATGACTCAGGGAGTCGAAAGACACCTGAATGGTGAGCTAAGGTGGTCGGAGGAGGAAGAACGATTGAAAAATGGAGTTTCAACCATTGTCTCTGTGCTTGCTACTGCCAGTGTCGGGGAAAGAGGAGGAGGGCGGCGAAGCTAACAAAGAAAGGAGGTGGCTGACGGCGAAGAACAGGGAGGCACTCTGACGGCTTCAGAACGTGACAATGGGAGGGGAAGGAAGTTACAATAGAGTTCTATGTTTTCTTGCGTTTTGAATGTTTGTATGTATATATATTTGTATATATTTTATTAATAAACTATATAATATAATACTATTATATATTAACTCATTCCTCACCGCACATTTATAAATATCTCACACACACATAAACATATATTAATATATGTATATACATAAAATATCATTTACATAAACAATAAATAATAATATTACCAATAATGTAGTTTATTAAAAATATAATATTAAAATAATAAAGCACATAACTAATGTTATTTAAAATAATACTATCCAAAGAAATAAACATCAATAATATAAATTAATGTTTAAAATAATAAGTCTAAAAAAATACATATTTACGTAGGTAAATATAATTAAACATGAAAGAATAGTAATTAATCGTAAAATAGTAAAATAATTAAATTTGACTTTTAAAATTTATTAACACTGCATATCTCGTTATATAATAAAATAATTTAAAAACTAGGGTTATTACACTTTAAGTACGCTTAGAGATGACTTGTACGTTATGGTCGAATTGTGATGTTTAATTAAAGGGTTGGTTAATACATATGAAAGGTTGTAATGATATTTGAAAAGTATGTGTTTTACTCAATTAAATTTTGTATAAGCTGAAAGCAAATTTTGAATTTGATATTTCGAATGGATTGAAATTTAGTTTATAAATACTTTAGTATTTAGATTTTAGAAGTTTATTATGTTGATTTAACCAAATTGTTTTCTGCTTGTAATATCTATTCACTAAGTATTTTTGTACTCATTCTGTTTTTATTTTCTAAACCATTTCAAAAAGCAGGGCTAGTTAGAGGGTGGTCTATGCCGAGTGATTATAGATAAAAGTAGAAAGTAAGGTTGGTTAATAACATCCTTGTTAGAGAGCCTTACACACTATCCTTAAATATGATTCTAAGTATTGTAGAAGATTATATTTTAGAGTTGAATATTGGTGTAAGACTCTATGTAAAGAAACTATTTGAAAATAAACTTCACATTATTTTAATGATTATTATGACCATATTTTAAGTATACAAGTATCTATACAATTAGAGCATGAGTTGTGATTTTATCAAAATATTAATTATCATATATAGTTGCTAGCAATTATTATGGGTTAATGTCAGGTTGTTGTTGCCTTGTTCTTGTTATCGGTTAGTTATTGTTACTGTATTGTTGATGTCAGGTTGTTATTGCTAGGTTGTTGTTATTGGATAGTTGTTGTTGTTGTGTTGTTGGTGTTAGGTTGTTGCTTTGCTATTATTGTTGGGTCATTGTTGCTTTGTTGTTGTTGTTGGATTATTGTAGTTGACTGGTTGATGTGGCATTGTTGTTGAGTGGTTAACTCTTATAATTGCTAGCAGTTATTGAGAACTTTAATACATAAATAAATAATAAATATTCTATATTTTTCTTTCTTTCTAATTACATAATTTGAATTATATTCAACTCTCCCTAAGAAATTATTTTCTATTTAATTCCAAATGTAATAATGATTATCATATAATTGGATTTAACTAAACGGTATGTGGAATGGTTGGTTTTAGTGTCCATCTCGGGCTATGTGAGACGAGATGAGATACTAATAGTCCACCTTAGGCTACGTAAGAAAAGTGTAACAGTTTAAAAATCCATTCAGTAATGTTAGCTTCCCTGTCCTTTTCTCCAATTAAAATATATAAACATGAAGTATACCAGAAATTTTGACACCACCTACAACCTCTAAAAGCATGTTCTAACGTCTCTATCGCCTCCCCATATTTATTACAAGTTCCATCAATTGGTATTTTCCTCTTAATCAAAATGTTTCCAACTTATAGCAGATCATAGAGCAACTGCTAAATGAAGATCTTAACTTTTAGAGGCAACTGAATTTTCCACAGCCATTCCAGTTAAGCATTTGAGAAGTAGAAGGGAAGTTTCCTTAACTTGCTAATTTTCTCTTTTGAGCCTAAAGATAGGATGTTCTAACTGAATAGACACCAGTTTTCAAAAAATGCTAGAGTAGAACATCATATGGATTTCTTAAATTGATTGGGATTGATAAAATTTGCTTCATATCATTTAGATGGAAAATATTTTTGATCAGCTGATTGTTCTAACCTGAATCATCATTGTTCATCAAATCACTCACTCACATTAATAGGTCCACATCAAAAATAGGAGGAGTTGCTCAAAATTGAGAATTTTCTAGTAACCAAACATCATTCCAAACAGTGATATAAGCACCATTACCAACCCTTTATTTTAAACTAAGCTTTAATAAATTGTACCCCTCTATAATACTCATCTAAGAGAAACTAGGATTATACCCCTTAGAAGCCTTGAGAAAAGAATTTCAGAGAAATTACCTTGCCTTTAAAGTTCTCAAAAGCAAAGGTTAGGATTTGGATAATCCACCATCCTTGTTTCCCTAGCATGGCCAAGTTGAAAGCTTGGATATCATGAAAGCCCAATCCACCATTCTCTTTAGAAACATATAGTTTCTCCCATGATTGCTAATGTATATTACTTTCCTTATCACCTAACCTCCACCAAAATTTAGAAAATAAGGAATTTATTTCATTATATACCTGGACTGGAAATTTATAATAGCTCATCAAATATCCAGGAATAGCTTAAGCAACTAATTTAATCAGAATTTCCTTTCCAGCTAACAACTTACAATTCACTAAGATTGGCTCTACTAAAAATGATATTACCATCTGTAAAAAATAAATAGGAAATAGTAAGGGCCATATAACAGATTTTGTAACCATGCAAAGCATTTTGTGATTCAACCCTACATAACATACTAAAGAAATGCTTCAACACAAATAGGAAAAAGATATGGTGATAAGGGGTCACCTTGTCTCAAGCCTTTGGTAGGAGAAAAGGATTCAATAAGAGTACCATTTATCAGGATAAAGTGTGGAAATAGATCTCATAATTAAATTAACCTAAAAAGTTAGGAAATTCATTTTTAGCATAATTTTTTCCAAAAATTCCACTCAACCCTATCATAGGCTTTACTCATATCCAATTTAAGAAAAAAAAAACCTTTAGTCCCCCATTTTTTATTTTTCATAAAATGAAAAACTTCAAGAGCAAGCAGGACATTGTCTAGGATTTTTCTCCCTAAAACAAAAGCAAATTGGGTGTCATGAATGATATTGGGAATACACCTCTTAAGCCTATTAGTTATAGATTTAGTGACAATTTTAAAAACAATGTTACAAAGACTAATAGGCCTAAAGTCTTTGGGAGATTAAGGGTCTTTGAGTTTAGCAATCAAAATAATAAAGGTTTGGTTAATGCAAGCAGGGGAATAACCATGATTCAGAATTTTAAGAGTTAATTCTAAAATATCATGCTTAGCAATATGCCAAAATTTTTAAAAGAACAGAGCAAGTATACCATCATAAATTAAGGCTTTGGTAGGATACATTTGAGAAAGGGCTTTAAAGACTTCTAAAGTTGAGAAAGGTATAAGAAGATTAGCTCTCATATGATCATCAATGCTTTTATCTACAACTTTAATAGCAGTGTCCATTATAGTGTCACCACTTAAAGAGAATAAATCTTTGAAGTAATTAAGAAACATATGAGCAATCTCCTCTTCATCATCAACCCAATCCCTATACAGTCCCAATATTATGTGAATAGTATTATATTTTCTCCTCCCATTTGCTTTCCTATGGAAATATTTAGTATTTTTGTCTCCATCTTTCAACCATGTACCTCTAGATCTCTGACTCCACATTTTTTCTTCCCTTCTAAGTAAAACATCCAATTGCACTTCAATAGCCCTTTGTCTACTTATGATTGAACTATCTTAACTCTCCTTGTGCAGTGCTACTAACTGATTCTTCAAGAGAGAAATTTCCAAATTAACATGAACAAAATTGCTTCTCTCCTAATTTTTCAAATCATGCTTACACACATTAATTTTGGAGTGCCATCCCGAGATTTGACCAGTCCCATTTTGAGAATGTCATACTTTTTCAATCACCTCAGTACAAGATTCTTCTTAACACCACATAGCTTTAAAATGGAACCTTCTTTTTCTTTTCCTATACTGCTTCTTTATTTCCCACCTTATAATAATAGGAATGTGGTTTGACCCTTATCGAACCAAGTTCAGATATTGATAAGCATGAAACATTTGAAGCTAATCATCATTAATTAGGAATCTATCCAAACGTTATTAGATATTTTGGTTTAGTGCTCTACCATTGGTCTAAGTAAATTTATAAGTTGAATAACCAATATCTTCTAGACTTGCCTCTCTTAAAGATTGTTGAAAAGCCATTATCTTTCGAGAAACTTTCAACCTTCCCTTTTTCTTTTTAAAGTAAAAAAGCACCTTATTAAAATCTCTACCATATAACCATGGGCCCTGATAATCATCTTTAAGATTTCATATCAAATCCCAAGTAAGATCTTTTTGTTGATCATCCAACCACCCATTCACCCCTGTGAAATGCCACTCTAGCCCATCCAATAAAGATTTAATCAAACCATCAATATGGTGATGAGAAGAAGAGAGCATTGAAATTAGAAAATTTGAGTTCCAAAAGAGCACTGAACCACCTCTTTTATTCTAACCGATGCCTTTATAAACAACTGACATGCCATTAAAACCCAGTAAATCATGAAAATGATTGAACTCATTTTTAGATTTTTCCATTTCCATTAAGAATACTAGGTCAAAACCTTCTTGAAAAAAAAGTTTCTTCATAATCTAAATTTTCTTGATGTTCCCAAACCCTTAACAATTCCAAATAAGGTAGCTTATTGCTTCCAGTGGGGTCGCTAAGGAACCTCCACTAATGAAATAAAGTCACGTGAGACATTATAAAGATGAAAAGTATTTGAGCCAATGTTAAGGGGTTAATTTACCTTTCTTTTTTCCTTTTGGGAAGTCTGTCCATCAACTTTTTTTAGAACCTGTTTGAACCTCAAGAGGATCAAAAGAGAGGTAAGGATTAGGATTTCATCTTATCTAAGTTCTTTATGTTTGAGCAAGGTTACAAATTACTATTTAGTTCAGGTTTATCTTATTTCGTGTTAGAGTCTGGTTTGGGTTAGAGGGACAGAGCTGATGATTTTGAGGTTGAGTTAATTTTGGGGTTTATTTAGTTTGTGGGAATAAGTGGTGGAAGGGTTTGTGGTTATTTTAATCCATATGCTAAACAAAATTATGGGTATTTTGTTCCATAGTAGGTGGGTGTAGGCTGACATTTATCAATGATGTGAATATTTATTCCTAATTAATGTTTAGTAGAGGTTGCATATCGAGGTTAATTTATGACTGAGCAGGTATAGTTGACTGGTATGGTGCACCTGTCTAGGTATGGGAATGCATAGTAGCATGATTGGTATGAGATGTATGGGAATTGTTGTCTGACTAAGCATGGTGGTTCTGAAAAAGTGATTTTTGTCATAGCATTGAGGGCTTATGATTGGTTCTATTACGTTTCATGGGAGAAGCTTTGATCGAGGGGCTATATGCCCATTGGCCACCAACTTCATCTATTTCTTTGTTATATTCCTCATAATGTTTAAGAGCATGACCTATGAGACCACAATGGAAATAGAAAAAGGGAAGATTCTTATATTTTAATGGAATCCATACAACTTTACCTTGTATCTTCATCATGACACCCCTAAGCAAAGGAGCTCTAACTATGACTTTAGCCATAAACCTTAGAAACTTGCCACCATTCTCTGAAGCATTAGAATCTATTCTCACCATTTCACCCACCTTATCAGCAATAACTCTTATTGTTGTCTCAGTCATGAGTTTAATAGGTAAGTCATATGCCCGCATCCATACAGTAGCAAAAGGAAATTTGATAAAGGAGGGTTATTCTTCATCTGAAACTGCTTTTAAGAGAAGGATGTGGTTATCAAAATGCCAAGGTCTTAAAACTTGAATAAAAATAAATTCTTTCCCTATTCTCAACCTAGAATCACTTTTCTAGATTTTCAAGCTTTTTTTATAGTATCAATAAGAGCATATGAATTAAATGGTCTATCTGAAAAGAGAGATCCTGCCAAGCATACTATTGACTGCCTTCATCAGAAATATGCAGTGTGCTAATTTCAATCGCATCGGCTTTAACATCCTGAAGATTAAAAGGTCTCTGCATTTTGATTGCACAAGCTATCCTTCAAGATTTATTCTCTCATTGCTGATTGAATAATGATTACACTAAAGAAAAATGCAAAATAAAACATAAACAATCATTAATAAGGACTAAATAGAAACACAAAGGAAAAAAAAAAAAAAGCAAGGTTAAAAAGAAAAGAAAAGAAAAAGAAGACGAAGGTAATCAGGGGACAATAAATAAAAGACACAATCAAACGAAATGAAATAGGAAGTGGGAAAGAGGGAATCGACAAGAGAAACGAGGCTGAAAACTAAATCCCTAGAAGGGAACCAGACTCCACCCAAGGTGCGAACCCTAACCCTCATGCAAAGGGAACTTGAGATGCTTTATTATTTCCCTTAATTTTGTAAGTTACTTTATATTGTTTTAGTTTAAAATTAATTAACCACTTATTATTGTAATTAATTTTATTCTCAAATAATTAATTAGTTATTTATTATCTAATTATTAATTTTAACACTAAACTAATTAAAAAATTAATTTTATAAGTTACTTTTGTGCTGTTTTAATTTATAATTGATTATACATACACTTAATATTACAACTAACTTTAATTTCATATTATTAATTAGTCACTTAATAACTAATAAATTTTTAAATTCTTATTTAGTTTTTATTTCAATGTTATTGGTTACTTCAATATTGTTTTTATATTTACTTGATTGTAAATAAAGTATTAGTGAAAAAGAATAAAACCCTACAACAATTTTAGAAATTGCATAATGTAAGCATGTAACAAACTAACCAATGAAATTAAGCAACACATATTAAAAAAAATCTTTTTGCATGCTTACATTAGAATACTAAAAACTTTAATACTTGATGATTAATTAGACACTTAGTATTGCATTTAATTTTAGTTTTAATTTTATTATTCAACACTTTTATAAATAATTATACATATTTACTATATAATTAAATCTAATCTTATATTATTAATTGGTAACTTATTAAGAAATTTATTTTTTAAAAAAATACTAATCAATAGCCAATGTATTTCTCTATGTTGTGTATGACAGTTTAGCAATGAAATTTTAGAAACGGATTAATTCCATTTCTAATTAGAAGCGGATTTGAAATGAAATAGAAATGAAACTAAGAATTTGTAAATTAATACAAATTAGAAATGGGTTTTAGAAACGGAAATTTTTTTGTTTCTAAAATTTGTGCCAAAAGAGGGCGCCAAGATAGAGAAACAAAATTGCAATAAATTAGTAATGGAAATGTTAGAAACGGAAACATTTTCGTTTCTAATTAGGCAAAAAAATTAGAAATGGACTAGATAAAAATAGATAAAATATCCTTTGCTAATTTTTTTTATTTTGGCAACAAAAATAAAATAATTTATCATTCAAAATGTAACTAAAATTTTAAAAATGGAATATGTTGATGTTTTTAAAAATGGAGTATGTCTAATTTTATTCCTTCACTTTTCTATTCTTAAACCCTAAGACACTTTAAGCTTTTCTCATTACTGAATCCATCCTCTCTAAGCTTCATTCTTCAAATCCATCCTCTCTCTCTTTATCTCTTTCTTGTTCTCTCTCCTAAATAATCTACATCCCTAACTTAAAAATCCCAAATATGTAAAGAAACAGACGCAAACTCTCCATCAAATCCATCCTCTCTCTCTCTCTCTCTATCTATCTCTTTCTCATTCTCTCTCCCAAATAATTTACATCCCCAACTTAAAATCCCAAATATGTAAAGAAACATATGCAAACTCTCCAAGAATCATCATTGGATATGTTCTTACTTTTCATTTCATTTAGGTATCTTTCTTCCTTTTTTTTAATCCACATAGCCCTTTAATTCTCAATTTCAAGTAATGTTGATTTCATTTTTCAAAAAAAAAAAAGGCGATTATAGAAGGCTTTCTTTTATTTTTATTTTTTTTCAAATTCTGAAAATCTCTCGCTTGCTTATAACTCGCTCGCTCATAGCTGACACTTATAGCCTGTGCCATTTGCAATGAATCTATTTCCTACATTTGCAATGAGTTTGCTTTCATTTTTATTCAATTAATTTTATTTCTAACAATTACTAATTTATGAAATTCCCTAATTTTATGCAAAGAAATGGACAATTTATTTGATGTCTGTGGGAAACCATATGACAAGTGAAAGTCAAGAGTATTGCATTGCACACAATTATAAGCTTCTTATAAATAATCAGTTTACATAAAACTTCTAAATAATCAATTTTTGGATATATATGGCTTAGGGTTCCTTTTGTTTGTCTTATTTATTCCATAGGCTGCCATCTTTTGTTGGTTTTTTTCCTCTGATTTTAGGAACTCTCTTACATATAACATTTCACCAAAGAAAAGTATTCACATGCAATAGAAAATGGACTAACCCGTAGCTATATATGCTGGTGCAGCATAACCTCAAGTTTGACCACTTTGGTTGAAACATGAGTGTTATCTTTAATAAAACCATCTCTTGCCATGTCAAAATCTGAAAGCTTTGCATTATAGTCCTTACAGGATTTTTTCAATGCTTTGTTAGTCTCATATGAGTGTAACTACACTTTTAGGCTATATTTATAAATAATTAAAAAATTCTAAGGTTTCTACATACCAAATCAAGCATAATATTGGATGCCTTTAGATCATGATAAATGACATTAGCATTTAAACTATGTAAGAAGGACAATCGCCTTACCACATCAACTGCAATGCGCATTCAAATAGTCTAACTGATAGGTTGATCCCTCTTCTACAAAAAAAAAATTTACAATTATATTTAGGTGAAAGCATTTTAAGATGCAACTCATTCATGCAATAAAGATGCAGGATTTTTATGGTGTACCATAAATATTAACATGCAACTCATTAATCGAAGAATAACTACTTTATTCGAAATACCCTACCACAATAGTATGGGACTACTACAATGCAAGATACACCATCAGAACCTGTTGCCACTCTAAAATTCAATGCCTCCAATCACTCAACATGATATAGTACCTCCTATTACTCAAATAACTGACACAGCTAGGGAACCATCACAACACACATCTGTTGCATTTACTCCAAATAAGGTTGACAATGTCCCTTCCCCATTTTTAGTGCTTACAAATTCAGCTAATGCTTCTACAATGTTAAGGAATCATATCATATTACATTGACTAATAAAGAGTATGTATAATATTTATGCTTTCTAAACATGGAATATGTCTTTTTTACATTTCAATTTACAAATATGTATAGATTTTTGAATACAAATCTATTTTTTTATTATTTATTTCAGAGGTTTGATAAATTTGATCAATGTGCATGTCAAATTACTTCAATATTTAAGAAGAAAATGCACGAACAAGGTCATTCCTAGAAGAATCTTACAAAGGAAATCTTAAACTTATACTGGGAAGAATTTTAGGTAAGATTTATATTCAACTAATACTTATTATGTTATTTAAAGGTGATTTTTTTTATGAATAAATCATAATTTCATTGAGGTAATGTGTAGAAAATCTTTATATGGGATGAAGAGATTACCAATGATGTGTATGAAGCATGGGAAGCAAAAGCTAAAATGCGGTACCTAAGCTTAGTGCATAAAATTAGGAACTGCCAAGGAAAGTGTGTGCACCTCAGCAAAGACACTTGGCATAAATGGAAAACAACATGGACTGATTTTGCATATAAAAGATGTGTCAGCAGTTTTCTAAGAATCTACGTAGTGAGACAGGTGCCCTGGTTCAGGCGTCGTACATTATACTGGTGGATCCATATCCCATTCTCAACATAGATAAAGATTAGTGAGTATTTTTGCACCATCTCTAAATATTGTATTTTATAAAAACATTATTATTTTTTTTCTCTTTAGCTATTATATGCAACACTTCTACTAATTGATTATATGCACCCATTCAACTCCCTTGTAATTTTTCTAGTGTTTGTTGGTTAAACATCTGAATTTTTAGGCTAGTTAAAGAAGTGGTTCCTAGATGTTGTTTGGATCTTGAAATTTTACCAAACTTAACTGTTATTGTTACTACTCTGATGCAATATAAAATGTGAAACACCTTCTCAAAAACTACCCAAGCCAATTCCACTGCTCTTTTTAATTTTCTTTTGTTTATGTTGTTTTTATTTTATGCAAAATTACTTAATTCTTGGTGTAGAATTGAATGTAAAATGGCTATAATATTAATTACATTTAGAGTTTGTCATTTGCCTTAGGATTAGGTCCCTAAATGGGTGCATATTCCTAAGTATTAAAATTAATAACTAAAATTAATTTTCAGTCACTTTGTTATTAACATTAAGGTGACATTGTTTTATATTGTATTTTTATTTAGGCAAAAGAGCTAGGATGAGATCCTCATCCATATGAGTTGTTCTTAAAGACTCCCACAAAAAAGGGTACATAAGACCTTGTAGACGCTAAGTCAAAGAAAATTCATGTAAATTGACTTCTCCTTAACTATTTTAACTTTTTAAAATTATATAAGTTGCTTTATTTTGAATGTGCATGTTGCTAATTTGTTATAGGAAAGGTACTTGGCCCTCAAAGAAAATATGGCTCAGCAAAGTAAAGGGTTTAGTGAACATCTTGAAGTTGATGAGTCTGAATTATTCTTGGAAGCTATAGGACGGTTGAAAAAGCAACATACATATGGCCTTGGCTCTGAGTCATCTAGTTTATACTCTAGTTTTAGTTGGAGCTTAGCCTCATCATCTCAAGCACAACAAATAGCTTTAGAGCAAGAGGTTTGTGACTTACAGAAGACGACTGCTTCATAATAAGCACAATTGCATTAACAACAGGAACACTTGTAGCAACATTTGTAGGAGGAAATGTAAGAGCAAATGCAATTAATATAAGAATAGACAAGGAAGATGCAAGCAGAGTTCTCTAATTCCTCTTATGCTCAATATTAATCCTAAACTTCAAGTGTTACTTCTAGAAGCTAGACTTAATTTATTTTACATTTTATTTGTCTTACGTAGTTTAACTTTTTATTTTAGATGCTAGACTCAAAAAATTTCTATTTCTCTTGTACTTCATGAACACTATTTAAATTTTTAACTTTGTTATATAAACTTGTATAATTTGTTGTATAAACTTATGTACTTTATAGAATTATTAAACTTTATATATATGCAATTATGATTTTTATAAAAAATTAGTGGTGGATTGTTAATATTAATGAATAGTAGTTTTGTGAATAAAGTTATTTAAATAATTCATGTTTTAAGAAATTGCAAACAATAAAAAAATTAAAATTAGAAATGAAACATAAATATTTGTTTCTGAATTGGAAATATCTGCAAAAGTCTGTTTCTAATTTAGAAACATAATTAGAAACAAATCGTGTGTTATTGCTATCATATTCACTTCCCCAAGTAGAAACAAAATATGAAAATATGCTTCTAATTTAGAAATGGATTTTGTGCTCTTTCTAAAATAGAAATGGATTTCATTTCTAAATACATTGATTTGGCCTCTCAAAGTCAGAATGTAGCAATCCATTTCTAATTTTGAAACCAAATGTATGTCTGTTACTATATTACAAACAGAATCTATTTCTAACTAGGATGCATACTTTCCATTTCTAATTACGTCTTTTTCTTCTCATTCATCGCCTGAACTGTCTCAAACCACCCAACTTCGATCAACAACTACCACACCACCACCACTTAGCCTCACGCCGGCCAGTCACACCCTCCTCTTCATTTGCCAACCCTCTTCTCTCTCTATCTCTCAGTTTCTTTCTCTCTGTTGCGTAAAATAGTCCTTCCCATTGCTCCCAGTCATCGGCCAGACTTCCATCGCCGCTACTGCTCATCTGAGGTGTGATGGAGTGCCTCCTCGTCCTCTGTCAAGGCTTAGCACGACCAGTAAGCTTCTTCCTCCCCTGCATTTTCTCATTTTTTAGTTTAGGTTTAGGTTGTTGTTAGGTCATTTTCTGGTTGTTTTCTTGCTAATTTAGGTTGTTGTAGGTTGAGTTTTAGTTGAATGTGGGTTGTTTGAGGGCTGGTTGTGTGTGATTTGAGTTATGGTTGATTTTGTGGACTTTTCTTAATTTCAAGAATTTTCTTTTTAATTTGGAGTGTTGTTTTGTTGAGGTGTGTTAAGGAATGTTGAATTTGTAAGTGTTTAAGATCAAAAAATGAATTTTTATTAATTTGTGATCAATTTCAAAAATTTATTTCTATTATTTAAGATGTTAATTCTTAATTATTTCAGGTTTTTGATAGTTATTTTGTATTAGTTTGGTCAAAATTTATTTATAGTATTTTATTTGGATAATTTGTAAGTTATGTATATATATTTTTAAGAATAAAAATGACTTTTATGGAGTTATTTGATGATTATTCCATAAGTATGGTAAATTTTATTTATGATATGTTAAATGGGTATTTTGATATAAGGGTTTTAAATTAAGGATTTTATTGTTAATTATATTAGTTATGATATATATATATATATATATATATATATATATATATATATATATGTATGTATGTATGTTTGATTAAAATTTAATCAAGTGCTATATTGTGATTTTAAGGAATGTTTATGAAAATAATATTTTCTTAGGATTATGAGAATTAAAATTCTAATTTCTATTTTTATTAAAGAGCATATATGTTTTTAAGAACTTAAAGATTTAAATCCTAATTAAATATTTTTCCTAAATAATTTAAGTACTTGTATTGGCTTGAATTTTTATAAAAATAATATGGCCTACTTTATATTTTTATCAATTTTATTAATTAGAATTAAGTTGTGTTGTTTAGTTGGGTTGTGAACTCGGTCGGGTTAAATGCAATATCAGAGAGCCGACCTGAGTATGGTTGAATGTGAATGCTAGAAGTACATTTTTCTATGCAGAAATGGCTCTATCTACAGTAGAGTGATATTCGTTTTATAGAAGAGACTCTGTCGAAATTTTGGTATATTTTCTCGTAAAACATGACATCTTCTGTAATTTCCTAGCATAAATTAGGGTATTCCAATTTATCGAGTCTTATTCGATTTTTTTCTTCAGTCATTCTAGAGTCTCGTAAATTTTATTAATTTCCCTTCTTATTACATAAGTATGATTTTAAAAATGAATATGTTATTTTTAAAGAGTACTGGAGTGGGAGCTTCCGGATCAAGGCAGACGCGCGGTCATCAGTCGTCTTGCTCATCCTGTAAGTTAATAAATTGATCTGTGTGTGTGTTTTCTTTAAAAATTGTGTGCGTTCATATTTTTAGTATTATTTACATTATCGATGTGAAATAAATGTTGTTATCGAGAATTTTATTGCAATTTATTTATTTAAAAACTAGTTTTGAGAAATTTTGATAGAACGGGCTACCTGGTGGGTTTCACCAGGACCGTGTGCACATGGTGGAGATTGAGAGATAGATCCAAAATATGTATAACTTGTGGTTATAAACTAGGACAGGTGCCTCGGTGGAAGCCTCTGCTCTCGGGGATCGCCAGTGATGTAGAAAGTTAAGAATGGACTGGGATGGGCGCCTCGATGGATGTCTTAGCTCTCGGGGACCGCCAGTGCCATGTGCTTGGATTAAGTGGATGACTGCAACTTGGTGCCTCAGTTGATGCCTCTGCTCTCAGGAACCGGCAGTCCATTTAGATTAAGTGGACCCAGTTGACCATTTAGAATTGGATTTAGGGTTCTACCGATATTTTTTCAAAGCTATATATATATATATATATATATATATATATATATATATATATATATATATATATATATATATATATATATATATATATATATATATATATATATATATTATTTTCATTATATCTATACGGTTTTCAAATCGTACAGCTCTTTTATTAACTTACTCAGTGAAGTCTGACTCCCCTCAATTTATTTTTCTCAGGAGTTTGAGATTTTTCTATTAAGCTTACTTCTCTTTGCTGTGTAGCTTCATCACCGACTATTCTACGTAGGTCTACTTAGTTGTGTTGTATTTATTTTCGTGTACCGTAGTAGAGAAAATTGTATAACTACATATTTTATTTGAGATATCATGTATTTATAATATTGTGTACTGAGACATTATTTGTATAACTGATATTTATTTTATTGTGTACTGAGACATTATTTGTATAACTGATATTTATTTATTTTATGTACTATGATATTATGATTTAAATTATATTAAGAAAAATCAGTTTGATAATGTGTAATGTGATTTAATTATTTATTGTAAGATTTCAGAGTTTAAATATTTTTTTTTAAAACTTACTACGAGATTCGACAGCTTTATACTTAACTATTCTTTAGTGTCAATCACGTGATCGTGACAATTTCCATTTCAATTCCGTTTCTATTTAGAAACGGAATTTTAAAATCTATTACTAAACTGAGTTGCAACAAGCAACATAGCAACAGTGTAAATCCGTTTCCGAACAATTTAAAAACGGATTTTTCAATATTAGAAACGGAAAAATCCGTTTCTAAACTGTCATTTACTTGTAGTGATTATTGTTTCAATTACTTTTAATATTATATAATTAATTATTCACTTATTATCTAATTAGTTTATGAATCCTTAATTGATAACTATTTCAATTTTGTAAGTTATTTTTATATTATTTTAGCTAATAATTAATTGGACATTTATTGATTAATTTTAATTTCATGTAATTAATTACTCATTACTATCTAATTGATCTTTAATTTATTGTAGTTTTAGATGCAACAAAAAATAATTAAAAAATTAATTTGGTTAACATCATTATGAGTCTTATGATTTTTGTGATTTAAAAAATTAAATTTTAAAAGAAAATTCATTAATAAATGAGTATTATGAGATTCAAAAATTATTTCTATTAGTTAGGATCAACTGAATTTTCTTTTAGTCAACTTATTAAGGTTTACATTTTTATTCTTAAATTTTTTTAAAAAAAATTAATTTGACATTTTAGAACTTAATTAATTTTTATCAGTATTTTAGAAATCTAATAATTTTTATAATTAATTAAAAATTTTAAGCAATAAATAATATTAAATTATCATTTAACAGTAATTTAATTAGATAAAAATTAAAACTTAAATTGTTATATTAAAAATTACAAATAAAAATTAAAATGACTTAGCTTAAACTATTGAGATATAATAATTTAACTTAAATTATTAAAGTAAACATATGATTAGTTTAATGCATTACAAGTTACAATTTAAATAAAACGTTAAGTATAAAATTTTTATATTAAATTTTAGTTCAATTATAATTTATATTTTACATTTTTCCATTTTATATAATTTTGAGAAATATTAGATGTTTAAAATATTAATAAAACTTAAGTTTTAATATATATATATATATATATATATATATATATATATATCACTGAATGATAGGATAACTAATGGAAATCATTTTTAAAATTCATATTGCTTATTTGTTAACATATTTTCTGTTAGGACTAAATTATTATAATCAAAATTTTATAGGACTCTTGATGTTATTATCGCAAAATAATTTGTCATATAAAAATAACAATTTTTTTATAGGTTAATTTTTGCGCAAGTATGTGTATATTGTAATAAATTTAAAATCATAATAAAAAGATAAAAAAATATAAACTTTATCACGGATCAATTCTTATTATATAAACTTGTATATTAAATAGAAATTACAAAAAATAAAAAAAATTAAACATTTTAAACAAAATAATAAATTTCAAGTCAAATAAATGTAAAATAGAATTAATAAATTAAGATACTATCAAAACGAAGAATTCATTTTCATAAATAGAAAATTATTATAAAAAAGAATTTATCTTGCGGACATGTAATATAAGTGTAAAAAGCAATATAAATTTGCATGATAAATATAAATTAATAAAAATTACAATCAAATATCTCAAATGAAAATTATGAATTTTTTAGTCGAGTAAATACCAAATAAAATCAATAGATTAAAATCTCATTAAAATTGAAAATTAATTAAACAGACAAAAATTGTTATAAGAAGAATAATTACCTTATATATATATATATATATATATATATATATAATTCTTTTCCATCTTACATTTATTTCACTTAGAGTTCATGACCCAAAGGCTTGGTTAAAATGTTAGCCAATTAATCAGCACTGGAAATAAAATGAACATGCATAATGCCTTGTTGAGCTTTTTCCCAAACAAAGTCATAGTCAAGTTCAATATGTTTAGTGCAAGCATGGAAGACCGGATTGGCAGTGAGATAAATCGCACTAATATTGTCACACCATAAATACACAGGTTGGATAGAAGAAAAACCAAGCTCTTAAAGGAGAGCCCAAAGCCATAACACTTCTACTGTTGCATTGGCGAGGGACTTATATTCACGCTCAATGGAAGAACGGGAGATAGTGGGCTATTTCTTTGTTGACCATGAGATGAGATTATTTCCTAATTAGTGGATCGTCTATCATAAGGGCACCCACCCCAGTCACTATCAGAGTAGCATTGAAGTTGCATAGAAGATATAGAAGAAAAGAATAAACCAATGTCTTTGGTGGATTGCAAGTACCTTAGCACACGTTTGGCTGCCTTCCAACGCTCAATGGTAAGAGAATACATGAATTGGCAAAGTTTATTAATCGAGAAGGCAATGTTGGGCCTAGTTAATATAACATATTGGAGTCCACCAACCAACTTGCGATATTGAATACCATCATCAAAGGGAGTGCCGCCATGTTTTTTAAGTGGTGGAGCCAAAGCCATAGGTGTTAAACATGGTTTACAGTCGGTCATATTGGCCTGGGCAAGCAATGATAAGATGTAATGTTGTTGAGTCAAGAGAATGCCATCTGATTTCGATATTGCCTGAATTCCTAAAAATAGTAGCGACTACCAAGATCATGAATAGGAAAGGATTGTCTAAAAATAGTGACAAACCATTGAATAATGGAAGTAGTAGAACCTGTGATTAAGATGTTATCTATATACACAAGCACAAGGAGTGTGGAAGAGCCTACCCGCTTAATGAACAAGGAGGTGTTGGCTTTTGATGGCTAAAAATCATTTTGAATAAGAAAATCATTAAGGCGTTGAAACCATGCCCAAGGTGCCTGTTTAAGTCCTAAAGAGACTTGTGAAGCTTATAAACATGATCGGGGAATTGAGCATTGATGAATCCTGTTGGTTGTTCCATGTATGTATCTGTATCAAGAAAGCCATATAAGAAAGCATTGGAGACAAGTGAAGGGTAATAACAATGGCTATGACAGTCCAACTTGTGGTTAGTTTAACCACTAGGCTGAATGTCTCATGATAGTCGATGTCGTTCTTTTAGGTGTAACCCTTAGCCACAAAGCGTGCTTTATAGTGCTTAATAGATCCATCTGCATGTTTCTTAATTCTAAACAACCATTTATTAGCAACAATGTTTATGTTAGAAGGGCAAGGGATAAGGGTCCAGGTGTTATTTTGGATAAGAGCATTAAACTCAAAGGTCATGGCTTATCGCCATTTAGGGTATCGATTTCTTGAAGGAAGGTGTTGGGGTTCATATATGGGAAAAGTCTCGACTTTAAAAGAGGTAATGGCAGTATATGCTTAACATTTAGTCATTGTTTTTTTTTTAGAATCATGTGGTGAGTTGGTTAGGTAAGGATGTAAGTAAGGGTGGATAAGAGGTGAGATCAACAACTAAATTGAGACTAGGTGGTTGATCGGGTTGAGGAGATTAGGATAGAATTATAGGATTAAGAGATAATGTGGTGTTAGGAGAGTTTGAGATAGGGTGGGATGAGGATGATAGTAGGGATGAGGGAGAAGATTGAGATAAGGAAGAGGAGTTACCTGGATTATCTTCATGAGCCGCTGAAGTGGTTGTATTCGAATTCAATTGGAGCCAAAGTGCCGAAGTGGTTGTAGGAAGGTGTGGATTATGGATCAAAGCATGGAAGGGATAAATGCAATTATTAAATTTGAGATGATGAAAAGTGTATATGCGAGAGGTGTTTGGGTCAAGGCAAAGATATCCAATATGGTTTGGATTATAACCTAAAAATACATATTGGGTGGTTCAGTAGGAGAACTTACGTTGATTATATGGGCGTAAAAGAGGGAAAATAGCACACCCAAAGGGGTGAGTGTCTTGATATTTTGGATGTTTGTGATGCAATAAGTAAAAAGGAGATTTTTGATATGTAGTATGAGAGGGCAAGTAATTAATTAAAGTAGTAGAAATTTGCATTGCATAAGACTAAAATTTAAGTGGAACATGGCTATAAGTAAGAAGCATTAAGCCTATGTTAATTAAATGACATATTTTACGCACAGTATGACCATTTTGCTCATGAGTGTATGGGCAAGCAATATGGTGAATTATCCCTTAGGTTTTAAAGTACGTATGTAATTTTTTATATAAATTGCCCCAGTCAGAGTGAAAGGCTTTAATTTGCATATTAAACTGGCAATTAACTGAGGCTTAAAAATAAATAAAAGAAGAATAAACCTCACTTGTATTTTTTAGAAAGTACACCCAAGTAAAATGAGTGTAGTCATCAATGAAAAAAACTAAATAATGATGTCCTTGACTCAATCTAATAAAAGCAAGGCCCTAGACATCAGAATGGACAATTTTAAATGGGGAAGTATTATGATGGACAACTAATGTAAATGGTAATTTAGCGAACTTTCCTAGATAACAAGATGAACATGGAGTAAATTTGGTATAAGAACAAAGTAAATTAAAATTTTGAAGGATGTTGGAGATAATCCGCTTTTGAGCATGGCCAAGACGATTATGCCAGTCTTGAATAGTGGGGATGGTAGCAACCAAGGCTTAAGGTTTGGATGATTGAAGAGAATACAAACTACCTTCACTCGGCCCTTAAAGAAGAATTTTTCAAGTAACCTGATCCTTGAGTAAAAAATAGGTTGGCCAAAATTCAAAAAAACATGAATTATCATCAGTTTATGCACAGAGAGAAGATTTTTGGTTAAATGTGGAACATGTAAAACAATTATAAAATGAAAAGGTTTTGTGAGAGAAGAGATGGTAGTTTTACCTGTATGATGGATGGGTAGTCCTTGACTACTACCCACATAAAGTTGTTCAGAACCAGAATATGGAGTTAAAGAACTCAATGAAGAGGCATCAAATGTAGCATGGTAATTAGCACCAGTATCAGGATGTCAGACCGAAGGTGATGAAGAGTAAGGTACGGATGACATTGGATAAGGATACATAAGCGGCCCAAGTACTTGAAAGTGGGTATGGTTAGCTTATGGTGGATAAAATTACTGCTGAGGTCAATTTTGATATCAACATTGACATATATCAGTAATATGGTTATTATAGTTATAGATTTGGCAAGGGCCCTTAGGACGAGACCAGAATGGGTGAGGTTATATGTTTAGAGCCCGAGGAGAGAAGAAGGAAGGTCTATGCAATATGGGCAAAAATGGTGGTGCTCCGGAGGATCGGACAACCAAGTTGGCAATAGGGGTAAAAATTTGGCTTTGAAGAAGAATCTCTTATGCAATTAACTCACCATGAAGTTCAAAGAAGGTGATGGGATGGGGATGGAGATTCAAGCTATTGATTATATTGTGATACTCAATGCCAATATTTTAGTAGATTATAGCGTTAAATTCAGCATGAGAGAGAGAATGACTAGTGGATTGTAGCTTATCAGTAAGAGTTTTTGCTTTTTTCAAATATTCAGTCACGGTAAGATCATTTTTCTTGAGTTCCTGAAGCTTAATATGAATCTATAATTCTCTGTTCTGAGAGATAGATCCAAAGGCAGTCGAGAGAGCCCGCCACACAAATGATGATGTGGAATGGCCAATGACATATGGGAATACATCTTCACTTAAAGAGGATAAAATCCATGATAATAGCATTTGATCCTTTTGCATCTAGAGATTATATTCTAGATTTTCAGTTTGTTGTTTTGGATTAGAGGAAGAAGTGATCAGTCTGGGAGAGGAAGAAGCATCTTTGGCAATAAAAGAATTCAATTTTTAGTAATTGAGGAGAGGGATGAATTGGGTTTTCCAAGCAAGATAATTCTTTGGCGTAAGTTTGATAGCAAACGTATATTGGGCAAAGGAAACAACAGACGATTGAAAAGAAGAAATAGGGATGACTTGAGATGATGTTGCCATGGTGCTCTGATACCATGTAAAGTTTAATCAATAGGTTGAAGAATTGTAAAGTGTTGCTCACTTGTATATTATTAATGTGAGATTACAACATATTTATAACAACTGTACAACTGAATATGTAACCAATAGAATAAACAAAATAGAGTTATGATAATATATAAAGACTAGAGAAGTCATCGTTTAAGAGTTATGTTGACATATACAATCATCTCTATTTATAAGGTAAACTATTCTTTTTATAAAAATTTTTGTTTGTTTAATTAATTTTCAATTATATATATATATATATATATATATATATATATATATATATATATGAAATAATTTATAATTCAGAACAAGAAGGAAGAAGAAAAAAATATTAAAGGTGCTATGAAAAAATGAATATATATTGATTGGAGAAAAATTTATAACCAAAAAACTTAAAAGCCATAATGCTAATAACCTTCCTAAAAAATTAAAGAGATGAATGATTATGAATGATTTAAAATACTAATACTAATACTGATACGAACGTGGTTAACTTATACTAAACCCATTTTCAATCTTGATAACATTGCCAAGGATCGTTCATAAATCAAGCAAAAAGAAACTTTAATTCCCAACAAGACCCTTAAATAACCTGCACTTAAGAGCCTTAATTATAAAAAATTAAAGGTTTTTTAATATAAACCTAAGATTAACAAAGTCAATTTTAAGTCTAAATTAAACTAGGTTTGAGCCTTCATTTGATAAATTCACTAAAGTTCTTTTAAGAATAAAAGAGAAGGACTTTAACCTCATAAGAATTGAAATTTAATTGATAAAACTTATTCCTAAAGACACCTATAAAGGAAAATTCTTAAATAAATAGGATCCCTTCTAAAATATGAAAACTAAGTTTTGAAAAGTCAAATTGACAACTCATGACAACTAAGCATTGAAAAGTCAAATTGACAACTCATGACACCTAAGCAAAACTTAACCAAGTCTTTAAATAAGTTGTAGCCACTCTTCATCACATCTAGGGTTTTATTTGTAGAGAATATTCTTGATTCTTGTATATTCCCTTTAGCACCTTCTAGAACCTTCCAAAATCTTCAAAATTGCACTTTATGTGTTTTGAATGCAGATCACTCCACTTGAAGAGTTTAACATGAATTCTTCATTTTGAGGGTCAAAATATGATAATAAGGTGCAAAAAGGACAATTTTTCCCTTGTGTTAAACTTTCTCCAAATTCACTCAATTGAGCTCCATTTGCACTTGTGCTTTGATTAATCAACTCAAGCTTCATCTCTTGCTTCACGAACACTCCTAAAGCATCCTTGAACGTCTTCATATGAGCTCTAGTCATTGGACCATCATACTTTAGTAGATCATCATGCTTATTAACATGGTTTGTGCTTATTTGGTTTGCATCATTCCCTCCTTCCTCACGAAGATTCATCCTTGAATCATGAACCTCATCAAAATCAAAAAGAGATAAATCAAAAACATTGAAAGTTGCACTAACGCCATAATCACCAGGTAAGTCTATTTTATAAGCATTATTATTGACCCTTTATAGAACCTAAAAAGGACCATCACTCTTAGGATGCAACTTTGACTTACGCAAACTAGGAAACCTTTTTTTCCTTCAATGTACCCAAACCCAATCACCGGGTTCAAATATCACTCTTACATGCCCTTTATTAGCTTGTTAGGCAACTTTTGCATTCTTTTGTTCAATATTGAAGCGCACTTTCTCATGTAATGCCCTAACAAAATTAGCCTTCCTCTTACCATCTAAATCAATTCGCACATGCAAAGGCAAAGGCGATAAATCTAATGGACTCAAAGGAATGAAACCATAAACAACTTTAAAAGGACAATAGTGAGTTGATGAATGCACACTACGATTATAAGCAAATTCAATATATGGCAAACATTCCTCCCATGATTTCAAATTCTTTTTAATCGATGTGCCCAATAATTGAACTCATGTACGATTTACTACCTCAATTTGACCATCAGTTTTGGGGGTGACATATAGTAGAGAATAACAACTTAGTCCCTAATTTACCCCATAAAGTCTTGCAAAAAATAACTAAGGAACTTAGCACCCCTATCACTAATAATAGTTCTAGGCACACCATGTAAACGTATAATTTCCCTAAAGAAAAGATTAGCAATATTAAAAGCATCATCAGTTTTATGACATGCAATAAAATGTTCTATCTTTGAAAAATGACCCATAACCACAAATATTGAATCATTACCACATTTTGACCTAGGTAAACTTAAAAAAAATCCGTAGAAATATCAACCCAAGGCATACTAGGGATAGGTAGTGGCATATATAATCCATGAGGCTTAGACTTAAACTTAGCTTGCTTACATGCAATGCACTTATCACAAATTCTTTGTACATCCATTCTCATGTTAGGCCAATAAAAATGATCACGTAGAATATCTAAATTCTTAGCAACACCAAAATGCCCCATTAATCCACCTTCATATGCTTCCCTTACCAAGAGTTCACGCATACTACTTCTAGGCACACATAAATGATTATCTCTAAATAAAAACCCATTATGCCTATAATACTTATCAAATGCAACCTTTTCCTATGCATGATAAAATTTGCTAAAGTCATGGTCATTTGTATATAATTCCTTAATGTACTCAAAACCCAATAACTTAGCATTAAGAATAGAAAGAAGCATATACCTTTGAGATAATGCGTCAGTAACTATATTGTCTTTACCTTATTTATACCTTATGACATATGGAAAAGATTCAATAAACTCACTCTATTTAGCATGGCGTTTGTTTAGCTTCTGTTGTCCCTTCAAATACTTCAAGGACTTATGATCAGTGTGAATCACAAACTCTCTAGGCCATAGGTAATGTTGCCATGTTTGTAAGGCTCAAACTAATGCATACATCTCCTTATCATATGTAGGATAATTCAAGGCAGCTCCATTCAACTTTTCACTAAAGTAAGCAATTGGCTTTCCTTCTTGCATGAGAATAGCCCCAATACCTAAACCTGAGGCATCACATTCAATTTCAAAAGTATTAGAAAAGTTGGGTAAAGAAAGTAAAGGTGCTAAAATCAACTTATCCTTAAGTGTGTTAAACGCTTTCTCTTGCACATCTCCCCATTTAAATCCCATATTCTTCTTAATTACTTCAGTCAATGGTGCAGCAATTGTGCTAAAGTCTCAAACAAATCTTTTATAAAAACTTGCCAAACCATGGAACGAACGAACTTCTCCAACAAACTTAGGTGTAGGCCATTCCTTAATTGCCTTAATCTTCTCTTCATCCACTTCAATGCCTTGTGCACTCACCACAAACCCTAGGAAAATGAGTTTATTCGTGCAAAAAGAACATTTCTTAAGGTTAGCATATAACCTTTCGTTGCACAAAACATCAAAAACTAAATGTACATGATCAAGATGTTCTTCTAATGACTTAATATAAACAAGTATATCATCAAAATAAACAACTATAAACTTCCCTAAAAATGCATGCAAAATATGGTTCATTAATCTCATAAAAGTACTAGGTGCCCAAAAGGCATAACTAACCACTCACACAACCCATATTTTATTTTAAAAGCAGTTTTCCATTCGTCCCCTTCTCTCATCCTAATTTTATGGTAACCACTTTTAAGATCAATTTTAGAGAAAATGCATGCACCATGCAATTCATCAAGCATGTCATCTAGACGAGGAATGGGATGTCGATACTTAACTGTTATTTTATTGAAAGCCCTACAATCAACACATATACGCCATCAACTATCTTTCTTTGGTACTAACAAAATGGGTACAACACATGGGCTCATGCTTTCTTTAATTAGCCCTTTATCCATTAGCTCCTCCACTTGTCTTTGTAACTCCTTTGTCTCCTCAGGATTACATCGATATGGTGGCTTGTTTGGAATTTGAGAACCAAGGATGAAATCTATTTGATGCTCGATTCCCCTTAAAGGTGGTAAACCCTTTAGCACTTCTTCAGGAAACAAATCTTCAAATTCCTTCAAAAGGGACATAAAAACACTAGGCAAAAAAATGTCAAGTTCATTAGTAGTAAGATATGCCTCTTTGTACATAAGCACAATCATTGGCATTTGAGAAAAATATGCCCTCTTCACATCACTTTCTTTTGCATAAAAACTCACTTATCCCTCTTTATTTTTTCCCTCAATCTCTCCTTTTGCATACACATCTCGTTTCTTTTGCGCATCCACTCTTAGCTCTCCTTTTTCCACTTTTTGCTCACACCCTGCATTTGTTTTCTCACAACTCTCCTTTTGATGTGCATTCTTTTCTTTTTCTCTCTCATGCACGCGTTCTCTCTCTCATTATCTTTTGATCCTCATAAACTTCTTTGGGTAATAATGGTGAAAGTACAATATTTTTACCATCCATGACAAAAGAATATTTATTTATAAAACCATCATGCATAACCCTTCTATCAAATTATCATGGACGTCCCAAAAGAATATGACTAGCTTGCATGGGCACAACATCACAAAGGACCTCATCAACATACTTCCCCATAGAAAATGGAACAAGTACTTGTTTAGTAACCCTAACCTCTCCACAATCATTTAGCCATTGCAAATTATAGGGTCTAGGATGTTTCAAAGTAGGCAAATTAAGTTTTTCAACTAACAAAGTACTAGCCGCATTTGTACAACTACCTCCATCAATGATCAAACAACATACCTTTCCTTTAACTTTGCATCTTGCATGAAAGATGTTATCATGTTGTTCATCCTCTTCTACTTTGGTTTGTGTACTTAATGTTCACCTTGCAACTAGAAAATCTTTGTAGTCAACCTTCTTGAGGTCTTCTTCAGCATCACTTGCATCTTCAAGTGGGGGCATCTTATCATCCTCCTCTTCCTCCTCACTATTGTACTCTCCACTAACAAGGATCATGGCCTTCTTATTTAGACAATCATGTTCTATGTGTCCTCTTCCTTTGCATTTAAAATATTCAATGGAGCTTGTTTTGTGCTTATGTGCTTCAGCTTGCTTTGAGCTCCCTCCTTCCTTGCCTCCTTTGTCAAATTTAGGTTTGGGAGTGCTTTTGTCACTCTCTTTCCACTTTGACTTCCAATTGGATGTTGTTGTAGTCATATGGGACTTAGGAATTCTCCCCTTCAACTGTTGCTCTACTTTAAGTGCCATATGGTACATGTCTTCTAGCTCTACATATGGATGTAATTCCAATACATGAGCAATCTCCTTATTTAGCCTATTTAAGAAACGTGCCATAGTCTATTCATAGTCTTCATTAATTTTAGCACAAATCAAAGTCATCTCTATCTCTTGGTAATACTCTTCAACACTCTTTGAACCTTGTTTAAGACTTTGAAGTCGATTGTGCAAATCTCTATAGTAATGATTTGGCACAAATCTCTTCCGCATAATGGTCTTTATCTCTTTCCATGTAGAGATAGGTTCTTCTTTATAATGCCTTCTTGAAACCATTAATTGGCCCCACCAAACTAAGGCATAATCCACAAACTCAACAGCTGCAAGCTTAACTTTCTTTTCCTCAGAGTAGTTGTGACAATCAAACACGAAATCCACCTTTTTCTCTTATGCTAGATATGCTTCAGGATCGCTTCTACCATGAAAGGTAGGTATCTTCATCTTTATGCTCCCAAGGTTATTATCTTGCCTCCTACGCCCTTGATTGCTTTCATTAATGGATTCATCATCATCTTCATGCCATCTCACTCTACGAGCTTATATTAGTGCAATTTGATTTGTAATGGCTGTTGTGTTTTGACTTTGCTCCCTATTCGCTCTTGAACCTCTTTATGGTTGTTCATTAATTGACTCATTTGTTCTTGCATTGCCTTCATACAGAGTTTCCATTCAGGATCTTTCTCAACCTCTTTTGATCTTGACATGTTTTAAACAAAGAAATAAAAGAAAAAAAAACCTCATAAGTAATTACACTCAAAGAATCACTCAATGCTAGTGTTTCACTCAATTAGGCTTTTACCCTTATGAGCTCACCACTTGCCTTTTACCTCTCAAATTCCTTTCTTATAGTTCTTATGGAACTTAAGTTACTAATTATCAAATTAAGCTCAATACAAAACAAACAAAGCAAAAAAATAAACTCAAATTTGACTATAAGAACCAAAGAAAATGCAACAAACAAGGACAATATCCAAACAAAATGAAAACAAAAAATTTTGGAATAAGCGTTTAAACTACCCCAAACGCAACTTAAGAAGAATAGTAGAATATTCAGAATTGAAATAAGGCAAGGTATGGAATTTAGAATGAAAATAGCCAATTGGAATAGTTATAGGCCGAATGAATTTAACTTTGATAAATACACCTCTTTTTTTTTTTTGGTAACAAATGCTAAAATGGCCAAATTAAGAACAAACTTCAACTTGATATGTATTTGTAACAAATAAGACTCTTAGGATGCAAAACAATAAGAGTATAAACGAATTTTTTTTATTTTTTTTAAAGACTAAGAACAAATTGGAATATGAAGAAAAGAATGAAAATGATGCAAGATAAAAAAAAAACAAATTTAATCACAATGATCACAAAGAAAAAAGAATTGATATCAAACAAGACACAAGAATGAATGAAATAAGAAATAATGATTTTTTTTATTAAATGCAAACAACAAAGAAAAGTAACGATACGTACTTAACTAATGAACCAAAGCTCTGATACCAAATGATACGAATGTGGTTAACTTGTACCAAACCCGTATTCAATCTTGATAACCTTGCCAAGAATCGTTCATAAATCAAGCAAAAAGAAACTTTAATTCCTAATGAGACCCTTAAATAACCTACACTTAAGAACCTTAATTATAAAGAATTAAAGGTTGTTTAATATAAACCTAAGATTAACAAAGTCAATTTTAAGTCTAAATTAAACTAGGTTTGAGCCTTCACTTGATAAATTCACTAAAGTTCTTTTAAGAATAAAAGAGAAGGACTTTAACCTCACAAGAATTGAAATTTAACTGATAAAACTTATTCCTAAAGACACCTATAAAGGAAAATTCTTAAATAAATAGGATCCCTTCTAAAATATGACAACTAGTGACAACTAAGCTTTGAAAAGTCAAATTGACAACTCATGACAACTAAGCATTGAAAAGTCAAATTGACAACTCATAACACCTAAGCAAAACTTAACCAAGTCTTTAAATAAGTTGTAGCCACTCTTCATCACATTTAGGGTTTTATTTGTAGAGAATATTCTTGAAAGATTTTTGATTCTTGTAGATTCCCTTAACACCTTCTAGAACCTTCCAAAATCTTCAAAATTGCACTTTATGTGTTTTGAATGCAAATCACTCCACTTGAAGAGTTTGACATGAATTCTTCATTTTGAGGGTCAAAATATGATAATAAGGTGCAAAAAGGACAATTTTGTTATTGTGTCAAATTTTCTCCAAATTCACTCAATTGAGCTCCATTTGCACTTGTGCTTTGGTTAATCAACTCAAGTTTCATCTATTGCTTCACGAACACTCCTAAAGCATCCCTGAACGTCTTCATGCGAGCTCTAGTCATTGGACCATCATACTTTAGTAGATCATCGTACTTATCAACATGGTTGGTGCTTATTTGGTTTGCATCAAATACCCATTAAATATCAATGATTTATCAACAATTAAAGCATTTTCATAGGTAAGAAGAAGAAAAAGAAAATATTAATGGTGCTATAAAAAAATAAATATACATCAGTATATAGAAATTTGTAACCTCATTAAATTAAAGCCACTAAATACTAATAACCTACCTAAAAAATTAGAATACCCATTAAATGTCAACAATTTATTCAAAAAATTAAAACATTTTCATTAGTAATAATTCCCATATCAAGCACAATACAAAAATAAATTAAAAAATTAGAGTGGAAGCCTATGCAAGAACTTAGTTTTCTTATAGATATATAGATTCTTAATTTCTCTCTAACTAATCCACCCATCATTTTTCTATTCTGGTCAGCTCTTTTTGGTCACCAGTTTCTTGGATTGGTTCCAATTATTTTAATGGACGTATGCACATGCTAAGTCGAACTTGTCAAAATTTCTAGCTAACGATCTATATATGCATCTGTACATATATATGCACACGTCCTCTAAGTTCCTCGCAAAATTTTCTATGTTACAAGTCCATATGGTGGATCTTTTTGGCTATTCAAGATTGGTGCAATTCTGGGTATACAATTAACATTCGGTTGCTAGCTAGAAAGTATGGCTCCTGTTCTGCTTCATGGAACACTTGATGTCACCATCTTTGAAGTTGAAAGACTCTGTGGTTCAGGCTGCAACAGGTTCTTTTGCAAGGTATATACAGGTTTTTAATGTTTCAGATTCATATTTTCACTTCATTTGCCGCACGATATTCATCTTGAATTCATTAAGCAAAATAATCTTTAACTAAATGATCTTATTATCATAGGTAAACTATGAACAAGTAGCTGTGTTTAGGAGTAAATTAACTTAGGTTTTCTTTAGTTTCTGGAACTTAAGTAGGTAGATTTTCTTGACGTGACTTAGAAGGCAAACAGATGGGAATTTTCTTGCCTTTCCCGCCTATTCATATCCCTATTTAATCAAATTACATGGTCTTCATCACTTGCACAAGTGTTTCTCTAAGTTATTCTAGGGTAAAATAAGATCATTTGTGTTTTAAGTTTTTATTGTAAAATAAGGTTATCGAGAGTTTATAACTATATTATTTTTCTTTTGGAACGTTGATTTATAATTATTTTTTCCCTAAGAGATAATAAAAATGCATTTTTATTATCATCAGTTGGATATATTTTGAGAAATTTTATTTTATTTTATTTTTTTAAAGTTGATCCTAATTCAGGTCATTAAGAAAATCAAAAAATGAACAAATTAATTTTCTTGATAACTTAAACTACTCTTAATGAATTAATTTTCTTAATCACTTAAACTAATCTTAATGAATTTTTTTCCTTCAACTTTGTAAAAATGCTTTATTTTTATAATTACTAATAATATGCCACTAATTGCATGTTAGTTACAATAATGTATTGAAAACAGAATGCACCTAATGTTCTTCAGTTGACAATTTTCCTATTGCTTTCCATGTATAAAGGATGACTTTCTGGTTTATGTAGTCTAAGAAATCGTGCTTCTTTAAACCTAACCATAAAGTGTAAGGGTTTGCAATTCGCGTTTCTCATAAACATTAGTGTCCAAATACAATGTTTAAATATTTCTTTTATTGATAAGATGAGACGAAAAGCCATTTGATGCGTTAATGCAAAGCATCAAATGATAAAAAAAAAATCCTTCCCTAAATAAACTAAGCAAAAATCTTGATGATTGAATGCATAAATTCACCCTTAAACTTTATTACCATTATATAGTTTTGTTCCTTAATTCTCATTATTATTTCTATAATTTTTTTCTTTTCTTGTTCGACTTAAAGTTATTTAGAACTTATACTTCAATTAAAATTTTAAGAATTTTTTTCAATTATGATTTTAGATTGTGAGAATTTAGAAATTATTTATATCTAAAGCAGTCATCGTTTCCAAGAAATTGTACCAAAGAAGTATGCTCTTATGTACCAAATACTATACTAGTGCCCTTTTTTGTTCTCATTTTCGTTCAGCGTACCAAAATGATATCAGGTAACTTTGGTTTGGACCTATTTTCACCCTTCTAATCAACAAATCAAGTGCTAAATAGGTGAAAATAAAAGTTAAGAGAGTGTTGGCAAACGGTGGATAAAGTCTAAGGCTTGAATTATGTACTTAGCTGAATCTTGATTAATTTACTTTGTAAGCTGTTTTTTTTAATACAATGTCATTGATTTTCCCTGAAGCTGCTGGAACACATTGAAGAAACAGTTGGATGTGGGAAAGGATTCTCTAAATTATATGCTAAAATTGATTTAGATGGGACTAAAGTTGGCAGAACTAGAGAGTTAGATCATGCACGATCTGACCCACAATGGCAAGAATCTTTCCGTATTTACTGTGCTCACATGGCTTCAAATGTTACATTCTCCATCAAAGTAAAAGATCCCATTGGTGCACAACTGATTGGAACAGCTTATTTGCCTGCTGCAGATCTTCTGAGTGGTGAAAAAGTTGATAAAAGGCTTGAAATCTTAAACAAAAATCATAAACCAATACATAAAGGTTCAATGATTCATGTCCAAGTACAATTTTTTGATGCAACAAAAAGAAGTACCTGGTCTAAAGGTATTGCAAGTCCTAAGTTTTCAGGTGTACCACACACATTTTTTCCTCAAAGAAGTGGTTGCGGAGTTACCCTCTATCAGGATGCTCATGTTCCCGACACATTTAACCCAGAGATCTTTCTTGATGGAAATAAGCGCTATGAACAACACCGATGCTGGGAAGACATTTTCGATGCACTTTCTAATGCCAAATACTTTATTTACATTACAGGATGGTCTGTATATGCTAAGATTACTTTGGTGAGGGACTTGAGGAGGCACAAAAAGGGAGGAGATATGATTCTTGGTGAGCTGCTGAAGAAAAAAGCTGAAGAAGGTGTTACAGTGCTAATGCTGGTTTGGGATGACAAAACTTCTGGCAAGTTACTAAAGAAGCATGGATTAATGGCTACACATGATGAAGATACCAGAAGCTACTTCCATAACACGAAAGTTAACTGCGTGTTATGCCCTCGAAATCCCGGTAATTGGAAGAGTTTTAAGGAAGATCTTGAGATTTCGACAATGTTCACTCATCACCAGAAGACTCTGGTTGTGGATAGTGCATTTCTAAATGGAGAATTAGAGAAGAGGAGGATTATGAGTTTCATTGGTGGTATTGATCTTTGTGATGGCAGATACGATACACAATCTCATTCCATTTTTAGGACATTGGATTCAGCGCACAAGAATGATTTTCATCAGCCGAATTTCGCCCACGCATCGATTGCCAAGGGAGGACCAAGAGAGCCTTGGCATGACATCCATTGCAGATTAGATGGTCCTGTTGCCTGGGATGTGTTGTCCAATTTTGAGCAAAGATGGCGAAAGCAAGGTGGGAAAGAGGAATTGCTTATTCCTGTAAGAGAACTTGATGGCATTTTTGTGCCTCAGTCTCTTGCTATGTTTCCTGAAGACAATGAAACATGGAAAGTTCAGGTGTTTCGGTCTATTGACAGTGGTGCTGCTTTTGGTTTTCCTGATGATCCTGAAGCTGCAGCTAGAGCTGGTCTTGTTTACTGGGAGGATAATATCATCGACAGGAGCATTCACGATGCTTATATCAACGCCATTCGGCGAGCAAAGAATTTCATTTATATTGAAAACCAGTATTTTCTTGGAAGCTCATATAGCTGGAAGTCTAATGGAATTAAGGTTAAGAAGGTTGGTGCTTCGCATCTAATTCCAAAAGAACTTTCATTAAAGATAGTAAGCAAGATCGAAGCTGGAGAAAGATTTGCTGTCTATATTGTCATCCCAATGTGGCCTGAAGGTATACCTGAAAGTAAAGCGGTTCAAGCTATACTGAAATGGCAAAATAAGACAATGGAGATGATGTATAGTGACATAGCAGAAGCACTTCAGGCCAAAGGGCTTGACTCGAATCCGAAAGATTACTTGTCATTCTTTTGCCTTGGCAACC
The DNA here is from genome assembly GCA_947683625.1 of Mallotus nudiflorus. NCBI lineage: Eukaryota > Viridiplantae > Streptophyta > Magnoliopsida > Malpighiales > Euphorbiaceae > Mallotus > Mallotus nudiflorus. The sequence continues at coordinate 268,992 of CANTUR010000616.1, read as the reverse complement.
GAGAGATGGAGAAACCTGGAGAATATTCACCTTCTGAAAGACCTGAACCTCATTCACACTATAGAAGAGCTCAGGAATCTAGGAGGTTCATGATCTATGTTCATGCCAAGATGATGATCGGTAGGTTGAGAATATTTTTGCTTCCTTTGATGCATTAGATTGATTAAACAAGAGAAATTTTTACATGCTATTAGCATATAAGTAATCCCCTGAATCCTACTTTATATGCACTGAGAGTATTGATGCATATGCCGGCTTTATCTAATAATTTATCGTTGGCCGTATATTGCTTGGTGAATCTAATCATACTTTGTTGTGCATACATACAGTGGACGATGAATACATAATAATTGGATCTGCCAACATTAATCAACGATCGATGGACGGTGCAAGAGATTCAGAGATAGCAATGGGAGCATACCAACCATACCACTTAAGCACCCATCAAACAGCAAGAGGTCAAATTCATGGACTAAGATTGTCATTATGGTATGAGCACCTAGGCATGCTTGATGACTCTTTCTACCATCCTGAGACCCTGGAATGTGTCCGAAAAGTGATTCAAATTGCTAGTAAGTACTGGGATTTCTACACTTCGCAGAATTTAGAACATGATTTGCCAGGCCATTTGCTTACTTATCCTCTTGGAGTTGCCAATAATGGAGAGACCATAGAGCTTCCTGGAACAGAATTATTTCCTGATACAGATGCTAGGATTTTTGGGTCCAAATCCGAGTTACTTCCTTCTATCATTACTACTTAATTGCACTATTGCTCAGCTCATAAGCTGGTAGCTAGTTAGTCAGATAACCATGCATGTATATATTGGCATTTCTGCTTATTGCACAAACAATTTGTATTCTGTTTACCATAGGAAAAAAAAAATTCTTAGTGAAAAAAAAATATATACATATAAAGATCCATTCAACAAGGGCGGTTCTCCCCTTCAAGATATTTAAATCAATAAAAGAAATTATCACTTAACTACTCTCTTATTGGTAATCTATATTTTATTTTTGTTGATTAAATATAAAAATATACATCATAAATTTATTACTTAAATATAATATACTCAAAGCAAAAAAAAAATCTACCAAAAGCCTATGACATGCTGTAAGATGAGTGACAAAGACTGGTTCTTTATAAAATTTGGAAAAAAAAAAAACTTTTTTAGTATCTGTTTTTTTATCATATATACGATTTGAATTTAAAATTCCATTTAAAAGAATACAAGTTTCTCACTACTTGAATCAAGATGTTAAGAAGAAATCAAGATATATTTACTCCCTTGCACATTGATGTTGAGAAGTAATCAAGATATATATATATATATATATATATATATATATAAGTAACATTTTAGAATTTTTTTTTTAAATGTTTTTTACAACGATCACTAAACTAATTTGTCAAAAAAATTTTAATGAAATTAAAATATTTATTATCTATGTAAGAAAAGTGCTATAAATAAAATATTAAAATATTGTAACTTTTTATTTTGGTTACATAAGAAAGTGTAACTTTATGTAATGCTACAATTATTGACAACCACATCATTTTAATATTATATGGTTTGAGTTAAGATATTCTTTAATTTTTTTTTATGAATTTGTGAATTACTAAAATGTTATTTAATTTTATTGGTTTAATTTCATTAAAAAATTTATTTTATTTTTAAATAAAATTTATTTCCAAATAAATTTTAAATTCATTAAAAAAATACTTCATTAATAGAAATTTATTTAATTTTAAATAATTTTATAAAATTAAAAAGTTAAAATTTCAATTAAATTTTACAAAATTTTCATTTAAATTAAATGTATCTATTAGGATTTATAAATAAATTTTACAAAAATTTATAAAATTCATTTCAACTAAACAAATTCTTATTATTAATTTATTGCAGAACCAACACTCACCAAGTTTTTACAATAAATAGATAAACAATACAATAAAAGGTGAAAGTTTTTTATTTTTTTAACAACCATTATAGAATATCATAAAAGGTGAAAGTTACAATGGAGCAAATTTCTGCCATGAATGTTGACGAAGACATGCCCTCAGTTGAAAAGGGTGTGCCTGCGCTCAGTTGCTTATCTAACGGTCAAGTTATATACTTTCGTGTACGTTATAACCATTTCTATCTTCATTTGAAATACATTTTTATTGAGCCATTTAAAATTTACTTCAATTAAATTATTTATTAATTGTTTTTTAATTAAATTTAATTAAAAAGAATTATTATGTATATATTAGTATGGTGTACATTTTTATTGAGGAAATTAATTTTTAATTATAATTTATCAAAAACATAGGCAAGTTGAGACACAACTTTTAATCACTTTTATTCTTTATTTTTATTTTTATTTTAAATTCTATCTTTTTTTACTTTTATGTTTTGTTACTTTCATTTTATTTTTATTTAGTTAATAGATATAAATTATAAAAAAAAATTGCTTTTATATTATTAATTTTTGATTAATAAAGCTTTTTGAATATTTCCTTATAGAATTTCTCTTAATTTTTATAAAATGTATCTTTTTATGAAAATTTAAAAAATATAATTTTATTTTTAGTACCACTCATTTAAAAAGTTCATCTGTATCCTTTTTTATTTTTCATCCAAGTGTAACATTTTATTTTATTTTTTTTAACTGAGAGGATAAAGAAAAGTGAAGAATCGAACCTATAACTTTATTTTATAATTTCTATTACCTAAACCATTAGACTATAATAGGAAGACAAATTTTATTAATATTTTAAATATAACTGAATGTATACTTATTTAAATATAGCATTTTTTTCAGTATTTCAAATATAATTATATTTTATTTAAACGTATTATTTTTTCATAAATAAAAAATTTATAATTCTTCTAAAATATTATAACCCATCAAAAGATAGACATATATGAATCCAAATTTCAAATGGGTCTAAATTATCAATTAATTAAAAAAACTTAGTAATTGGTGACCATAGGTATTTTAAATCAAAATGCTTGACCAAGACCTTTCTATATATATATATATATATATATATATATATATATATATTCAGACCAAGACTTGATTTAGATAGCTTCGGCCTATAGTTGGTTTCCCATGTCCACATGATAGCTACTCAATGCATTCAGATGGGTTCCAAATAATTTGGTACAAATTTTTTAATTGAAATAATATAACTGATAAAACCCATGTGTGAGAACCTGAATAAAACCTTGAACAACCAATCTTTCAAATCCATTATTACTTCCATTGGTTACTGTAATAGTGAGACATTTTTGTTCTTCTCTAAAAATATAAATAAAATTTTTCTCTGTTTCAGTATAATTTAATTAAAAATGTCACTATATAAATTAGACAAATTTTAATTAATTAATTATTGAAATTCATTTTTTTCAGAAAAAATATAATATAGAATTGCTCGCAATACTGTGTCTATAAACGAATTTCATGAATTCTAAGAGTGCACGCCAACACTTGTACTAGAGCATTTTCTACATCCCCCCACCTGTCTACAAATACATGGTTCTAAAGTTCATGAACATGTGGAAAAAATCTTGATTCATTAAATTTTTTTAAAAATTTTATTATTTCTAAAAAATAAATTAAACATTTATAATGAGTTTTTATTTATTCAACTAATTTAATTTTATCTAAATAAAATTATAAAAATAGTAAAAATATTTTAAAAATTAATTTAATATAATTATATAAATTACAATTCCAACTGAAAACATTATTTGAGTATGGTTGATTTAACATTTGTTAGTGTGATTTGTTTATGATTCTCACAATGGAACAACTAAATGTGGAAAGAAACAATCAATCATTCAAGTGTATATCCAATTTCATCTGAAAAAACAGTGCAGAATTGCTTTTTTGGGACTAAAATTGTGCAATTGCAATTTAGTTAAGACACATATTATAGCTATAGATTTTCAACAACGACATGATGGGGATTGAGCAAAGTAAAGTATTCAAAAAGAAAAAAAAAAAAAAAAAGAAGTCACATTGCTATTTGCCAAGCATATATATCTCACTATCTATTCCCTTTTCAATGTGTATGAGCAATTGCATTGCTTGATAGTGTTTTCAATAATTAGATCTTTGTCTCATTATATCATATAATTTGCTTTAGATCCATATAATTTGCTCCACGTTTTTAGCTTATTTATATTTTCTTTAAATTCAACTTCAAATGGCTCAGAATTTTTTTTTTTTTTTTTTTTTGGCCGATTACATGTTCCTGGAGATTTTCCGCAATATTCGAAAGGACTTCGTCGATTGTAATCTTGTAATTTAAGTATAATTTTAGCATGCGCAGCAGGTATGGCTGCATCCAAAATCAAGCTCTAGTATCATTGGTGGCAACTCATTTTCCAACTTTAATTGGATCTTGGCCTCAAAAACTCCCATGGTAGAGGCTGCTGCTGCTATGACAAATCATGGATGGCACGACAATATTTTTTTTTGATAGAGATTATTTAACTACATGAAATGTATAATAAAAACTGTTTTTTTCTTATAAATTGAGTAAAAATTAATTTCTAAATTAATAATAATAAAATTTATATTTTTTATCTCATAATGTTACAAGTAATTATATTTAAAAAATATATAATATAGTCATAATCTCTTGTATTTATCATATTTTGTCAGTTTAATATTTCAACTTATAGTTTTATTATTTTAACACTTAAACTTATCTAAAGTACAACTTTAAAATTCTTATTAGTACATGTGGTATGGAATAATAAATCAGTATGTGTCACATTTAAGGGTTTGAATAACAAAAAATTGTAACTAAATGTGTTAAATTAATAAAAAAAAGTGATAAATATAAGAGGTAATAAATACATTATGTCATTAAATAAATGTATATTAGTGCATTTTAAACAAATTTTAAATGTTGAAATGATAAAACTGTAAATTGAGATGTCAAACTGATAAATTATACCAAATACTGCAAATGTAATTTACTTCAAAAAAAAAAAGCACACCATATTTGTTTTGTCATGCCAGCCCACTCACCATAATTGCAAAATTACAGTCACCAAAAAGAACAATCAAGTTCAAATCGTGTAAATCATGAATCGGAAGATTATCACTCTAATTAAACTCTAAGGTTCTCCCATTTGATACATTTAACAAATCACACCAATGAGTATTCAATAATTAGGCACATACACCAAATCATATACTGTCGGCGGGAGCGTAGTGGTACCCTCCAGCCGGCCGGCCGGCCGTCATTTCTCCATGGAGAAAGACCAAGAATAAGATATTCTCAACTTTAGGCCTCTCCCAAACAAGAAAAGTGACATAAGAAAAGCTTTTCATCGCCGTGAGGTGCACGGAAAAAGTTAACAAGACCAAAAATTACATTAGAGTTGGACTCTATCAAGAATCACAATTGAACAACATGCTTACCAAAAAAGTAAAAATACATAATATTAAACCTTGAATTTTCTTTTTTCAATTGATTCATTCACTTTCCTTATAGGAGTGAGCCCCACCAATATCTTGCCTTTCATATTGCAAGTATATAATAATAATAATAATAATAATAATAATAAGGGATAAAGGATAAATAAAGGATAAATAAGGGATAAAGGATAATAATAATAATAATAATAATAATAATAATAATAATACTGTTGGAATAATTTATTTTTACAATTAGGTGTATGAATTTGTAAAATTTTTTTATAATAATGTCTTTAATAGATTTTATAAGTTAAATTATTTATGTGTCTTATTTTAAGTAGTGAATTGACTTAAATATTTTTTTTATATTAGATTTATTTTTTACAATGTTAAAAATTTATTTTTCACTAATATATATTGAATTTGAAAGAAACTATACTGAATATTGTTAAATTAAATTAAATAATTAAACTGTTATTATTAAAAAAATAAAAATAGAATAAAAATATTAAATTTATTTTCATATTTACCTGGAAGAGTTAAAAGAAAAATACAAGTTGACTAAATTGAAAATACAATTAAAATTTTATTGCTTGTAATTAAAAAATAAAAAATAAAATAAATTTTTAATGAATAAAAATTTTATTTGACTAGAATTATGAATAAAAATTAAATTCAACCTCTATAATTAATAAAATAAAAAATATTAAATCTTCTAATTTAATATGATAAATAAAAAATAATATTTTATTTCTAATAATTTCAAAAAATAATTAGAATAATAAAAAATAAAATTTAATATAAAATAAAATATTTATGTTAATTTACTATTTAAAATAAAAGACATAAGCACTCTAATTTCAAAAAACTGTTAGAGACTATTTTAAAATTTTTTTACAAGTTCAAACACTTAATTGTAAAAATAAATAGTTCGGATATCAGAATCGTAAAAATAAAAAAGTTCAAATATTATTTATGCATTTATCTTTAATAATAATAATAATTTTTACTGTATATATTTATATAGTATATGTATTTATATAAATAAAATTACAAATTAGTAGATCGATTATTGTAACATATATAATACATTGTAATTGTGGTAAATAATTACTTTAGTTCTTAAAAAATAATATATTTAATATGTAAAGTTACTTTTTTTACCCCAATATAGGAGACTCATCTACTTTTAAAAAGAGTTACAAATAAATTTTTTATATTTGTAATTTACTGTTGTTGGATGTAGCAATATTCAATATTTTCCTTTTATGTTTAAGCTTGAAAACATTCTATTGACATTTTTAATTAATTGATTAATTAATTTTCAGACACCCACTACCACCCCTCTCCTATTTATTTATTTATTTATTTATTTATCTGTGTCCCCATGTCCAAGAGTAAAAAACTAAAACCCCACAAGAGCATATTCCCATTTCCATACACACTTTATTCAGTTTATTTTCTCTTCTAACTTCTGTTCATCATCATCATCAGCATCATCAACAACAACAATAACAACAGCAGCAGCAACAGCTATGTCCCCCATGCTGTGCTCACAAGGGATGGTTCTTGCCACCGCTATGGCCGTCTCCGGCACCGTAATCCTCCTCGCTCTTCGCCTTCAAAAGTCTTTCCCACCCTCTCTATTACCTATGGAACAAATCCCACAGGCAGCGTCTTCTCATCAGGAACAAGTTCTTCGCTCTTGTATCTCTTCAGGTATCAAGAATTTTAACTTAAGATGCATATAAGCACACATATATATCATATGTGTTCTTCCTTCTTTTTCTTTTTCCTTTTCCTTTTCTTGTATGCATGCTAATTTTCCTTCTTTTGGGTGTGTGAAGAAGGCAAGAAAAAGAAGAAGAAGAAGCTGAGAGTGCACTTTGCAGAAGATGTGGTGGATCCAAAACGGGATGGTAAAAAATTTAGAAGGCAACGTTGTGCTAATAGTGGTGGCCGTGGTGGTGTTGGTGGTTCTGCCGCTGCTGAAGCAACAGGATTAATGCCTGAAAATAGAACAGCCCTTTACAATGGAATTCTTAGAGATCGACTGAGTCGTCATAGCTTGGCCTATTCTTATTGATTGGCCCTTTTTTTTCTTTTTCTTCTACTTCTTCCTTCCTTTTTTTTTTTTTTTTTTATAGTATATAGTTTTTGATGTTAATGATTTTTAGTCCAATAGTGTACATAATCTTCACTTTTTTTCCCCTTTGTTTAAATTTTTAGTTTGTAATTTTTTTGTTTTGGTAATGTTACAAGTTGTTGAATGGAAGGTGCATGATGGGCCCATAATTCTGTACCTGTCAATGCTTTCTGATCAGCTAATTGGATAGGGAATTGGAGATGAAATCCTGCTGCAGAGGATTTTGTTGCTGTAAAATTTCATTTGGAGTCTTTCGTTAATTTTGGAGGATAATCTAGAAATAGGTATTGTTCATATAATTAAGCTCACACATAAATCAAGAAATGTCCGGCTTTGCTTGCTCCATTTGCTCCTCTTCCATTAGTCTATATCTAAATCAAGAAAATATTCATACGTTTCTGCACTAATAGATGAGAAAAGAATTAAAAGCACTGCTTGAATTTTGAAATAGCAGATATTTATATGGCTATCGGATAGTAGAAATTTAAGTTCTAAATAAAAAGAAGAAAAAAAAATGTCCATGTATATATGTACACGTATATCATGGTAAACTTTAGTTGTTACTTCTGAGAGCAGTGGACATTTTCAACAAGATTGGAATTAGGTGTGGTCCTCCTGTGTAATAATTATATGCACAAGTAGAGCCCTATTATTGTATTTCTATAGTAAGCATGTGAATTCAATTGTGTAGATTTTTACTATGACAAAAAAGAAAAAAAAATATTTACAATTTACATGAAATAGAGAAATTGTATGATGGCGTCGTAATGTTTAAATGTTTCTATGATTTACATGTAACTGGGAAAACAATGTCTATAATATTTTTATTCTTCTTGATTGTGTCGAAACTTATGTGTATACGATCTCTGTATTTTTGTTTTTTGTTTTTATTTGGGATGACTTTTTATTTTCGTTGATTGTGTGGAAAAGTAAAATTGATTAAAATCCTTTTATGGTAGTTGAAAATTGTAATATATTATATTAAGATACTTTCCATTTTAGTAAATTGTTGAGATGTTATTCAAAATTAAAAACAAGTATGGATAGCGAGAAAGTAATTAATTGATAACTCATCTTTAAGGTCATCATGAGGTGTACAGTTTGATTCCTGTTATTATCAATTTAAAAGGGGAGGGTTATCTTCTATTGTGTAGTCCGTTGATGTTCAGATCATATAATCTCTCAATTTATCAAAAAAAAAAGTGATTATACTAGTACTTTTCTTTCAAGAATGTCCCAAGGCATTTAAATCTTTAAGAAGGATGCTCCACCTCCGGTGGAGGCTGATCATTCAACAAAAAAAGCAAGATTTCATGAGCAAAGCTATGATGGGGATAGTCTTGATTTTATGTCATTCAAAGATAAATTCATGCATACAACACAAAAAGTGTGGCGGGCGTTAAGATGGAGCTAGAAATTAATGATGATGATGTGGTTATCACTATTGAGAATTTCATTATGTCAATTGTGTTCATACAACAACTGTGTGATTAACTAATTAAGCCATGGAAGAATGCAGTGATAGTCAAGTTGCTTAAACGTTCCTTTCATTATAAGGCTCTTTGTGCTAGATTGGAAATTATATGAGGAACTACTAAAGGTTTCACAATGATAGATTTGGAGAACAATTACTTTCTTGTTAAATTCGAAAATGAAGCAGATGCTCAACATGCTCTTATGGATGGGCCATGGATAATCTTGGGGCACTATTTGGTGGTTCAATAATGTAGGCGTCAATTTGATAGTAATGATGAGAGGATTCATTCTGTGATAGCATGGATTAGGTTGTCAGGGATGTCTTTGTAGTACTACCATAAATGCATCCTACATTTATTAGGAAAATTAATAGGTCGAGTTATATGAATTGACTGTAACACAGGAGTTGCAAGAATGGGTAAGTTTGCAAGATTGGTTATTAAGTTAAACCTTGATAAACCCCTCTATTCTTGAATTTTATTGGATGGCTAGCTTTAAAAAGGTGGAGTATGAATGTCTCCCTCACATTTGCTTCACATTTAGTATGTTTGGGCATATGAGTGGAGTATGTTTAATGATAAATGTTTAAAAAGAGGAGAAATGTGCAAATAATAGAGGTGAGATGGAGAAAGAGTCGGCGGTTGAAGATGGTGTTGGCCTTAACCCTAGTTTTTGGCCATGGGTGCTAGCATTTAGAAAAGGAAGGTTTTCAAAAAGAAGGTTGGTGTTAATACATAGGGTAAAAACTATAGCAAGGGACCCAATCAAGGGCAAGGATCACATTTTATTGTTTTAGATTTGGAAGTCATTGAATATATGGGAGATATAGTGAATCTTGGTGATAGTGTGCTTGCAACAAAAAATAATATAGGCCTCAAGGGTTCAAGAAGGAAGGATAATGGACATAAATAACCTAGAATTAAGGATAAGGCCACATTTCAGTGAATTATCAATAGGCCTAATAGTTCCATCATGGATTCCTCTAAACAAAATTCATAAAAGGCGAAATGTCCAATAACTATTGCAATGACCAAACAAACTTCAAAACCTAGTCTTGACCTAAAATTGCACACAGTAGTCAGCTTAAGTCCTAAAGTAGAAGAATAGTTGCATGGTTAAGTTAACTCATATAGAATCATAACATATGTGGAATTTAGGAAAGGAGAAATGGAAGTAAGCAACTTCAATTTGGGTTACCTCCAAATAAGGATGGAAAGAAGGTGGATAGCGATTCAAATGACTCGAAGGAGGATAGAAGTGAGAATAATAATGATAATGGAGAGGAAACCTTTATGTCAAATAAGACACTTGGAAAAGGTGAAGATATGGTTATAGAGATCTTTAGCTCGTTGGGTAATTATCAACTTTAGAGCTACTAATCATAGGTTTATTTATAGTCATTCATATATTTTATGGATTTATCATTAATGATATGGAATTGTCAAGGGATGGCTTCCTTAAGTTTTAAACGAACCTTTAAGGCTATGGGGTAGGTTAATAAACTGAATATTGTGGCTTTGTTTAAACTAAAGGATAATGGAGCTCAGATATAGAGTTTTATAAAAGTTATTAGTATTCAAATGTCTTACTGAATGGAAGCCATAGAGTTTTTAGGAGTTATTTGTATAATATGGAATTATAATCTTAAGGTGGAGGTTATTTTTCACAATTGGTAGTATGTGCATGCTGCCATAGATTATAGTAATGAGTTCTTGTACTTTACAACATTTATCTATGCTATTTCTAACCCTAGGATTTAGAGAATGCATGGTAGGAGTTTGATAGTATTGCTATATGTATTTTGGGATTGTGGATTCTAAAGGGTGACTTCAGTGCTATTTTGTGTCAGAGAGAAGAGGTGGTTCAATATATCGATTAGGAACTTATTCACTTTTTAAAATTGGATGACTATTAATTGCATGCATGACTTAGGATTGTTGGGCCTCTATTTACCTTGGTGAGAGGAATGCTTTTTAAAAGGCTAGATATGATTGTTTACAATTAGTAATGGTATAAAAAATATCCTGAAGTTGTCGGTTATCATTTGCCTAAAATTCACTATAACTATAGGACCATCCTTACCAAGTTTTCCAAAGTAAACTGTAATGCTCCTAAAATAATACCATTTCATTTTTATTGCATGGCTTCTTATTATAGAGTTTAAAAATGTTGTGGCAAAGAACTGCAATGAAGGTTATGAGTTAGTTCACACTATAAGCAAATTTACTGAAGTAATGGTTGAATGGAATGAACATAGGTTTAGTAATATTTTTAAGTAAAAGTAGGCTAAGAGCTAGAATTGGTGGCATCCAAAGAGCATTAGAATTTCACCAATCCAAAAATTTGATTCAATTAGAACTTCAATTAAAAAAGGAGCTTAAGGAAGTTCTTACTCAAGAAGAAGTCTTTTAGTTATAAAAGTCCAAGGCAAAATGGATTATAAGAGGTGATTATGACACTTGTTATTTTCATAAAAAAAAATGATTACTAGGAGAAGGTGGAACTAAATTTTAATGTTGAAGAATGATGTAGGTTAAGAAATCCATAATCCAAAATAAGTGAGATAACATGTTATCAATTTCTTTAAGCGGGTTTATAGAAAGTGAGATATATAAGGCCCTTCCTTTATATAAAGTCCATAATTACTTCTCAAAACTTAGTACATAAGTTATGACATCTTTGGGAGCATCTATTTTAGATGAAGAATTTAAAGATCCATGTATGATATGAAGCCATTTAAGGCTCTTGGAATTGATGGTCTAAATGTTTAGTTCTTTTAAACACAATGGGAAATTGTATGGCAATTTATTTGTAATATTGTTAAGAATATTTTTCATAATACAGGTTATTTAGCTTAAGTAAATACTACATTGCGTATTTTAATTCCAAAAAAAAGAAAATTTAATGGTGATCCAAAACTACTAGTTGATCAGCCTTTGCAATGTAAATTAAAATGTGATAACAAAGCTAGTGCTTAATAGAATCAAGCCATATTTGGAGCTCTTAACTCGGCCAACTCAAACTAGCTTTATGCAAGGGAGACATGTAATAGATAATATTATTGTAGCATAGAAGGTCATTTACTCTATGAGGAGAAAGTAGGATTGAAAAGGTTATATGGCTATTAAACTTTATCTCGCAAAGGCTTATGAAATATTGATATAGGAGTTTGTTTAGGCAATGTTCATGGATATAGGTCTGTTTATTAATATAGTTGATGTGGTTATATATTGTGTATCTTTGCTTACTATGGCGATTTTATGGACTAGAGAGAGAACACAATCCTTTATGCCTTCACGAGGAATGCGACAAAGAGATCCTCTCTTACCATACTTGTTTGTCTTATATATTGAGAGGTTGGCATATAGTATCAATAAAAAGTGGCTCATAGTAAGTGGAAATACATTTTCCTTTGTAAGAATGGTCCCTCAATATCGTATGTATTTTCTATAGATGACCTTCTTTTGTTTGTTGAAGCTTCAGTGCAACAAGTAGAAATGATCGATTCAATATTAGCTTCTTTTGATAAGTGTTAGGGATAGGTTGTTAACCTACCAAAATCTCGGGTATTATTCTCTAAGAATGTTAATCCAAGATCTTTAAATGTATTAGTAAAGGCATTAGGGAATTACAAAGACAATAGATTTGGGCAAGTATCTGGGAATGCGTCTTCTTCATACTAGAGTTTCTCAGAAAATGTATGGTTCCATATCAGAGAAAGTTCATAGCAAATTAATAAGTTAGAGGAAGCTTCTTTTTCTCTAATAGGAAGAATAACTTTAACTCAATCGATTTTAGTGTCATTCCAATGTATATATTGTCAACAACAAAGCTTCTAATTCATGTTTGTAATCAGATTGAGAAAAACTATCAAAATTTCATCTAGAGTATAAACAAAATTAAGAAGAAAATCAATTTGGTAAAATGAGAGTTTATGTGTCAACTGAAAGATAAAGGTGAGCTAGGTCTTAAGAATTTATGCTTAATGAATGATATTTTGTTAATGAAGATTTTATTTCTCAATCTCAAGCATTTTGGATTAGAGTTCTCTATAATAAATATAATGTGAATTTGGTAAATATTTTATAGTCACTTCCTATAGGTATGGTTCTATTTTATCAGAGGAAGTTAGTAGGAAGGATTTAGCATTATGTTTTGGATAGTACTCAATAGGTGATGGGTAATTGTAGGGAATACATTTTTGGATGGACTCTTAGGTTACTAAAACTCCTTTGATTAATTTAGCTTTAATGAGCATACCAAAAAACTAAAGGATTTATCTTATTGCTTATTTTGTTAACTTAGACTTCCAATGGAATTAAGAGCTTTTTACTTTTGCATTGTCTTAATCAATTCTTTTAAAAATTGTTGCTTATTGAACCCTAAGATGGGATGGAAATTATGATAAAGTTTTTTGGGGTCTTAAGTCGCCTAAGGGCTTTATTACTAGTTCTGCATATGACGGACTTAATAGTAAGGAAAATGACTTGAGTAGCCATTTTTGAAAGGCCATTGGGTAAGACCATAGAGGATTCATAACTTCATGTGGCTTACTTCAAATAAGCACATCTTAAGCAATATTGAGTAAATAAAAAGGCACCTGAGTAGTTCTGGTGTTTATAGATTGTGTCTAGGAGAGAATGAGACTGTATTGCATGCTTTATGTGTTTGTGGGCATACTAGGCATATAAGGCAGTAATTAGTGCCTCAGAATAAGCATCAGAATTTCTCTACTATAGGTTTAAGGGAGTGGATGCTCTTAACTTTAAGTAACAAAATAGGCATTAAATGTAATGAAGGGTAGGCTTGTATGTTTGGTATAATAGTATGGAGAATTTGGTTTTGGAGGAACTATACTTTATTTTGTGATGAACTATGGTGTAGGGATAAGATTATAAATGTTCATTATTGAGCTTCTGAAATTAAGCAAAGTCTTATGAACATGGGCCCGTTTAATTGCTATGGGAGACTGTAGAAACCTCATATGATAAATTGGGAGCCTCCTTAGATTAAGTGGGTCTAAGTGAATACTAATGAAGTATACAATTGATACCCTATATACATATTCCTATTTAATTAAGGTCTTTATTTTCCTATACAAAGGTTGCTTGTAGAAGGAGGACACCTAAAATAAATAGGAAAAGATTCCCAATTAAGGAGACTCCCAGATAGGAAGAAACACTCTTCAAATAGGCATAGGACTTTCATCAAAGAGGAATCATATTCCTCTCAAATTTGAGCGTCACTATCCCTATAAATAAGACCTCATATCCCTCATTCTTATTCATTCTATTCTCTCATATTCCTTATTCTTTTTATCTCTTTAAAACTCTCTCTCTCTACATTCTTTAACTTAGGCATTGAAGGGTTTATGGGGATCCTCCCTACCTCTCACATTACCCTTCTTTAATCCCTTGTAGGGTATTAGCTCAAGAGTTCTGGAAATAAGTTATCAAGTGGCACTGTCTATGGGAAACTCTTGAGTTAAAAACCATTAAGCATATACCAAATAAAATATCAGCATTATGACTTCCAGTCCAACACCAATCTTGACTCTAAACGCACACATCAATCCATCTACTCCTCTTCCTCCAATCAATCTATCATTTCCCATTCCTCCAATCAACTTGTCTGCACCTTTTCAAACAATAATTTTGTTAACTCCTTTTAGCATGTTAGACCCTCATCTTAAGCCCTAACTAGAGCATACACTCCACCTAGTAATACTCAAAGGTTGCCAGCTCTAGGCACCAACTTCCCTTATTATGCTCCTCTTTAGCATAATAATAGACTTATGCCTTCCATACCTTTTCTAAGCCTACCATAAACTCTTGCCATAAACACACCAAACCTGAATACAGTAATCTAAACACTCAACCTATCCCCAATGAGCAAAGAAGCGATAATTTAAAATATTCAAACCCAAATGACCTAATGCAACAACAACTGAACGCTTTGATTCAAAGTAGAAATTCTAGAGCAATTCACCTAGAAAATAACATAGCACCACCAACAGTAGCTCTGAATGTATCTGGTGGAAACGGAGAAAATTATAAAGCTCCAGAAGGAAAATCTAGCTCAATCATCTTGGCCCTAGATGATTCAAAGATAGCTCAGAAAGTTAAAGAAGTTATGCATAAAGCTCGTAATTGATTGGAAAAGAAGATGAATGCATTACAGAAGGAAAGACACCCTTCGTAAGTAGAATAATCTTGACAGAGATCCCAACCAAGTTTAGAATGCCTAAATTAGTTCAATTCGATGAAATCAAAGATGCAATCAACTACATATCCTCATTTAGGACCAGGATGTTACTTCATAATGTAAATGATGGAATAATGTGTATGGTATTTCCTAGTACACTCATCAAGAATGCTTAGAAGTAGTTCCACTGGCTTCCTGAGAATTTTATCTCCTCTTTTGAAGAGTTAGCCAAGAAATTCTAGACTTGGTTCATCACCAATATCCCTCCTGCCAAAAAATCAATAATCTCTGGATGTGCAGACAGGAGGCCACCGAATCACTGAGAAGCTATTAAGATTG
Organism: Mallotus nudiflorus; assembly: GCA_947683625.1. NCBI lineage: Eukaryota > Viridiplantae > Streptophyta > Magnoliopsida > Malpighiales > Euphorbiaceae > Mallotus > Mallotus nudiflorus. The sequence goes on along the minus strand of CANTUR010000616.1, from coordinate 253,401 downwards.
ATTTAATAAAGTGGTCATACAAATAAAAAATTTGGTTGATGAGGTAGCCATAGAGGCTTTAAAGAATGGGACCAGACTAGGAAAACTGAAAAATAAGATAATGACAAAAGAACCCAACACCTTCATTAAGGTAATGGCTATGACAATAAAGATAATAAAGATGGATGAAGATAGAAGGATGCACCAAGATAATAAGAAAGTACCTGTTAGGAAGGATGAAAGGTCAGGACCAAAAAGGCCCAGCTTCCAGTGATTAAACTTCTAAAACCTAGTAAAAGGATTCAAAAAGTAGGCAGAGAAGTACATACTAATAAACACTTTCAAATCCAAAATCTTCATATGGGTCAGACAAAATGGCTTAGGCATAACCCCAGCTAGAAGGCAGAGTTTAACCAAGAGAACCATATAAGATAGGAGGTACTATTGTCAATACCACCGAGATTATGAGCATGAAACTGAGGCATGCCGAGAATTGAAGAATGTTATAGAAAGATTAATACAAAATAGTAAACTCGACAACTTAACTAACACAATTAGAAGGAATAGAGATATAGATGGTCAAGACGGGGATAAGCCAGAGACAAAGAAAGCTCAAATTAAAGTAGCCAAAGTTATCAACATGATTGTCAGAGGAGAGGCAACTAAGAAAAGGCCTAAGAGAACCGTAGAGAAGAAAGGTTCACCCATGAAAAGAAGCAGGCTATCATTTTCGATCCGAAAGATAGGAAACATATTCAACACCCTCATAATGATGCCTTAGTGGTGAGTGCTTTCATTAATAATTACTTAATGAAAAGATTATTGATCGATGATGGAAGCACTATCAACGCACTCTCTTAGAATGCTTACAAAACAATGGGAGGTTCAATCACTTTTTTGAAAGATATTCAGAATCCCATTACAAGCTTTTATGAATGAACCACCCAATCAATAGGATTGGTAGAGATTAGTCTAGAATTTGGCAACCGAGATACTAGAGAAGTGAAAGATGTCAAAGTTTAGTTCAATATGGTAGATCTTTCCCTAGCGTATAATGGCATCATAGGCTAACCAATAATTTATGAGATTGATACAGTCACAAGTATCCAACATTTGGCCATGAAGATTCCTCTTGAAGGCTGGGTCTTAATAATTTATAGAGATTAACATATGGCTAGAAAATGTTACCATATGGAAGTTAGGCTCCAAATGGAAGCATTCCCTCTAGAATCATGGGAAATAGATAAACAAGGAGCCAATTCTGAACCAGTTGACCAGGTTCAAACCCTACAGATCACCAAAGGAAAGATAGTAAAGATCAACAATGAGCTCGATAATAAAGTTATGCATGGAATAAGCTAGGTTCTCATTAAACATTTAGGAAACTTTGCTTCTCAAACATCTAAGATCACTAGAGTAGATCCTAGGATTACCTCGCATAGTCTGAACATCAAACCAAGAGTAAAGCCAGTCATTCAAAAAAAGAGGAAAACATATGAAAAACATAATGTAATCACCTAAGAAATAAAGAAATTATTGAAAGCCAGATTCATTAAAGAGATAACACACCCAGATTGGGTAGCCAACATGGTACTAGTAAAAAAGTTTAATGGAAGGTACAAAATGCGTATGGACTATACTGATCTCAATAGAGCATGCCCCAAAGCCAGTTATCCCATTACCAATAATAGATCAACTAGTAAACTCAACTACCGGTCATTGTTTATATAGCATTATAGATGTTGCTCAAGGTTACCATCAAATACTAATGAAGAAAGAAGATCAAGAAAAGACATTGTTTATCACCCATGAAGATCTTTATTGTTACAAGGTTATGCCCTTTGGGCTAAAGAACGTCAGAGCAACTTATCAAAGGTTGATGAATTATGTGTTCCAATATCAAATCTGAAAGAACGTTGAGGTATATGTGGATAATGTCATCATTAAGAGCCAACATGCAAAGCAACATTCTAATGACCTCGATCAAATCCTTCGAATATTAAACCAATATCATATTAAGCTTAATCCAAAGAAGTGTGTTTTCAAAGTAAAAGTAGGCAAATTCTTAGGATTTATGATATCCCACAGAGCGATTGAAGCTAATCCAAAAAAGATAAAGGCTATTCTTAAGATGAAAGCTCTGGCATCAATCAACGAGCTACAAAAGCTAAATGGCAGAATAACAGCCTTAGGGCATTTCATCTTTTGCTCAACCAAGCAGTGTCTAACACTGTTTTGAGCCTTAAAAATTCCAAGAATTTTGTATAGAATGAAGAATGCCATGCAACTTTTGAAGACATTAAAAAGCTCATGTCCTTGCAATATCTACTTAGTAGGTAGATCCCTAAAGAAACACTATACTTATATCTCTCTATTGGTTAGGAGTCAATTGCATCGGTACTGGTTAAGTAAGAAGGAAGTTAGCAAAACCTAGTATACTTCATTAGCAAGATACTCAAAGGTTCAAAAGTTTGGTATCCCAAACTGGATAAGTTAACTATAGTCATCATATATACATCCCAGAAACTCAAACGCTATTTTCAGGCCCACTCGATCATTATAAGATCCAACTTTCCTCTAATAAAAATCTTACAAAGGCTTGAGACATCTGGCAGACTAGTTCAATGGTCAATATTGCTCAGAGAATTTAATATTAGTTATGAACCTCGGCAGCAGATAAAAGCTCAAACCCTGGTAGTTTTGGTACAAGAGATGATAATGAAAGATTTCACTCCTTCTTAATGTCCAGAATGGAAGTTATGCATTGATGGAGCCTCATCCATCTAAGGATTTGGTACTGAAATCATTCTCAGAGGGTCATACAAAGTGTCTATCAGATATGCAGTTCGGATAAAGTATAACACCACTAATAATGCAGCCGAGTATGAAGCACTCATCATAGGATTGAAGTTAGCCACCAAGATCAAAATTGAGCATCTCAAGATATACTATGATTTACAACTAGTGGTAAACCAAGTCAGAGGAACATACCAAATTAAAAACCGAAGCATCACCAAATATGTTAAGAAAGTCAGGCAGCTCCTAAATAAGCTTAAGCAAGATGGGGGATAATGGGAAATCATCCAAATCCTCAGAAGTGAAAACTTAAAAGAAAATTCACTAGCCAAATTAGTAGCAGAAGATAGTCAGATATTTAAAGAACTCAACCTTACTAAGGAATTGATAAAGCTAAGCATTGAGGAAGCTGAGATCATGGGCATATAGGAAGTAGTAGAAGGGATGAAATTGATTATTCAGAATTTCGAGCATAGGATACTTTCACAAGATAAGTTGAGAGCTCAAAAGCTAAAAATAAAAGTTATGCACTACTCCATGCGCCATGAGGAACTCTACAGAAGGTCTTTCTCATATCCATAGTCTAAATGTGTATCACCAGAAGAAGGAAACTATGTGCTTAGAGAAATTCATGAAGGAATTTATGGATCCCATGAATCTCATCATTCATTGATCAGAAAAGCATTGCTCCAAGGATACTATTGGCCCACCATGTCCCAAAAAGCTCAGAAACTGGCTCAAAAATGCCATAAATGTCAATAGTTTGGTCACTTTAACCATAAGCCTTCTAATTCTTAGTATCCAATCAGGATTCTTTGGCCTTTTACAGTATGGGGAATGGACATCTTAGGCCCATTTCCTATTTCAACCTCTCAAAAGAAGTTCCTAATCGTGGTCATACATCACTTCACTAAGTGGATAGAAGTTAAAGCTATACCAACCATCATTGAGGCCCAGATCCAACTCTTTTTTTAGAAAAAAATCATCTGCAAATTCAGAATACCAACACCTTGATAACAGACAATAGGAAGCAGTTCAATAATGAGAAATTCATAAAGTTTTATTTGGATCTTAAGATAAAGCCTCGGTTTACTTCAGTAGCTCATCCACATATAAATGGTTAGATGAAAGTCACCAACCAAATCATTATACAAGGGCTAAAGAAAAGATTAGATGAAAAAAAAGGGAACTAGGTTGATAAACTCAATAACGTCATTTGGGCATATAGAACTATGCCTAGAACTTCCATAAGGGACATGCCTTTTAGGTTAACTTATGGGATAGATGCCATAATCCTAGTAGAGATTAGATTAGTAAGCTAACGAGTAACAGAAAATCTAGATTAAAAAGTTAATAACATCAATGCTCAGATATGTCTGGACCTACTTGAAGAAAGGAGAGAGCAGGCATCTATTATAGTGGAAGTCCATAAATAGAGGGTCATAGAATATCATAACTAACATGTCTAGCCAAAATAGTTTAAAGTTAGAGACTAGGTACTCAAAAGGGCTGACATTGGCAAACGTAACTTCAGCACAAGCAAACTCGGACCTAATTAGAAAGGACTTTAGCAAGTGATCAAAAAGACAACTAAAGGGGGCATATAAGATCAATGATGAATAAGGAAAGGAACTACCTCACTTTTGGAATTCAGACAACCTTAGGAAATATTATCAATAAAAAGTCTTGTACCAAAATTGAGAAAAATAAAAAGAAGAATATATATATTTCATTCATCTTTTAGAAATATTACAAAGATTTTTTTTTTTTTACAAAATAGCCTCGACTCTGGGAGGCATAAAATAAAGCTCAGACATCTTCTAAAGATTGAGATTTAGAAATCAAAGTGGATTTGGAGCTAAAAGACGTAGCTCCAAAAGTAGACCTCTCTATAAAGACCTAAGGATCTTTACGAACAGACTCAACAACAGCATCTTCAGCCGCAGCCAGTCACACCGAATCATGGGAAGTGATCTTATCTAGGTCAGAGAACTCTAAGTCTGAACATTAAGCTAACAGTAACCGTCGACACTCAGACTTGTAGGCTTTAAGAAACCCCTTTACCATCTTTTGATAAGTTTTCAGGTCGTTGCCCCAGGCTTTCTCTTCATCAGCCAGCTTTTTTCTTAAAGTCTTGAGTTTGGTATTTTGCACCTCAATCCTTGATGTGAGTTAAGCTTAAGAATGCTCAAACTCTTGGATCCTCTTTAAGCTTGCCTGCATCTCTAACTTGAACTTTTCACTATCAATCTCGACGGGCTCTAGAGCACGCTTTACTGCATCTAACTTCTTCTCATAGTTAATCATAACAGTCCCAACCTTAGCTTTCATGACATTATATTCACTCTGAAGGATAAAGTGATTATCCTTTGGCAACAACAGCCCTTGAGTCAATTAATAGAAAAACATGAAAAATTAGCATACAGATACATCTATAGAAATAATTATAAAACTAGGAAAATAATATACCTCTAAGGCATGGGTGATCAATGAATTGTACAACTCGTTCCTTCCCTCCTCTTACCACCTTTAGATATTGTCAAGCAAGCTCAAGGACTAGGCATAGTGATCCCTAACTTGGGGGTTAAAGACATTGACATATTTCACCTTAGATAAGATCCACTTCTTTAGATCCGAGCACCTAACGAGTTTGGGATGCTTGATGTATACCTCCTCCTTGAGCTGTTCCTCATCACCCAACTCACCACTCTGGGTGCACTTCCTAGGAGGCTTAGATGCTTCCTTCTCGATCTCACAAAGAACAGCTTTGCCTTTATCGATAAGGTATTGATCAACACTAATGTCTAGAGTCCCCACATCCTGTGCAGGCTATTCATATGCAAGTACCACCTGCTCCTCCAGCTCCTCATCTAAAGAGATTCCTCCCGCAAAAGTGAAATAGTTAGCCATCTACAAATAAAAAGGAAAGAACAAAAGTCATAAGCATACTGTCAAAATCTTGGAAATTACCACTGACATGTATACTATTAGGGCAGACTCTTTAAAGATATCTCTGAGATAGGTTTTCAATAGACATTGCATCAGTTATACGATGGAGATGAAGCCTCATAACCATCTCTGTATCTTCGTAAATAACCTTGAAGGATGCTTCATCTATGACAGTCATTAGACCACATCCACTAAATATGAATGAAGTCTAAGGGATGTTTAATAATAAAAACCTATGCCTTCCCTTCTTATGGAGATCTAAAAGCTTTATGAAAAGGCTATGGTTCAAAATAGTTGATAAGGAGAACATTAGCTCTTCCTTTTTCTTTTTCAAACTATAAAGATATCGAAGGACATCTAGGTCTGGCTCTCTACCCTCTCCATGTATCAACTTTATAAAACTGGTCAAGATCCGGTAGCTATTAGGTTGAAATTGCCTATAAGCTATATTATATCTATTCAAAAAGCTCCTAATGAAGGGATCTAAAGGGAACTTCAATCCCCCTTCTAATTGATTGAAGTATACCACTAATCTATCAAAATCTAATAGTATGCTTTAAGGCTTTATTTACAGTATGCAGAGCAAAATCTGTTGGAATGCTAAAGCGTCTCCTATACCACTTTAACATGTTTTTATCTACCCTAAAGATAAAAAAGTATGAACTGACTTACTCTTAAGGAGCCATGGATCCTATTAAATAAGAACAAAGGGGAAGAATATGGAAGAGAGAAGAAACTTCACTTGGGAAAAAGAATGCAAGCTTACAAAGAAAGGCAAAAAAGACATAGAGAACATGCGAGAGAAAATTTAGTAAAGACAAAAGACAATAGAAAAGTGAAAATGCAATAAGCAAAAGGGTTTTATTTATATAAAGAGTGGCAAAAGGTTCTAAAATGACCATACTTACCCTCATGGTCATTTTCATGTCTTATAGCATCAAAGGTAATTTCAGGCAAAACAAAAGCCCACTAATCGAGCAGTTATTATCATGGCAGTTGAAATGTCTCATCTTCTAACACACAAATAGACGTGATGGTTATATAATTTAAAATTCAAAGCAAAGTCAAAAGACGTGGTTGTTGATAATCCTGCTCACCTCGCTACCAGTTGTCCCCTTCATCGGCACTCAGGCCACGCTTCTAATGCACCGAGATTCTAAGTTCAGTTACTAAAACTAGCACCCTTAGGTCACTTCAATAGTACTGAGTTTTAACACTTGAGCCGCACTTCTAAAGCATCGAGATTCTAAGTCCAGTGACTGAAGCTGGCACCCTTAAATCGCTTTGATAGTATTGAGGTTCGACAACTTTTAATGCACCGAGACTCTAAGCTAATAACTAAAGTTGGCACCCTCAGGTCACTTCAATAGTACTGAAGTTCGACACTCAAGCTACACTTTTAATGCACCAAGATTCTAAGTCCAATGACTGAAGCTAGCACCCATAAGTAGCTTCGATAGTATTGAGGTTTGGCACTCGGACCTCGCTTTTAATGCATTGAGATCATATAACACTCAAGCTACGCTTTTAATGCACTAAGCATTTAAACTCCAATGATGGCTGGTTCTGTCAGGTTGTTTCTATACTAGTGGGTTAATCCCTTAGGTCATTTTTGTAACATCGAGCATTTTTTATTGCAGGTTTTATGCACTTAAGTCGAACTAGCACTTCAACGATATTCTGTTACGGTGATTGCAAGACTCAGTATCGAGCATCATCTTTTTCTTTGTGACTGAGGCTGGCCACCTCAGCTCACCCTTTCATATCATATGCAATTACTCAAGCAATCTCTCTCTCTAGGCAGAGGAATGATTTTCTATCACCTTACAGACCTAGATACATCAGACATAAATATCCGAACATACTTTTAAAGGGACTCTTGATACCCCATATACATATTCCTATTTAACTAAATTCTCTATTTCCTATATAGGGGTTGCTAGCAGAAGGAGAACACCCAAAATAAATAGGAAAAGATTCACAATTATGGAGACTCCCAGATAGGAAGAAAAACTCTCCAAATAGGCACATGACTTTCATCAAAGAGAAATCTTATTCCTCTCAGGTTTGAGTATCACTATCCCTATAAATAGGATCTCATATCCTTTATTCTTATTTATTTTATTCTCTCATAATACTTGCTCTTTTTATCTCTCTAAAATTCTTTCTCTCTAAATTTTTTGACTTAGATATCGGAAAATTTATAGGGATCATCTCTACTTCTCATCTTACCCTTCTTTAATCCTTTACAGGGTACTAATTTAGGAATTTCAGAAATAAATTATCAACAATGTCTGTACTTTTATGGCCATGGCTGAGGGAGTGATTAGAGATAGCTTGGGTAACTAAGTGGAGAGATTCTCATCAAAGATGTCTCGAGTCTTTTATGTACCTTTTAGAGCTCTTTAACCATACTAAATCAAGCCTTATTAATTTTTCGAAATTCTCATCAAAGATTGTCCAACATTGTTGGAACAAGATGGATCAAATCTCTTATATGCATTTTAAAGCTCTTTAATGACACTAAATGAAGCCTTTGTACGTGAATATTAGATTCATTTAATTTCTTTGCGGCTAAAAAAAAAATGGATTCATTTGATTAATGATCATGCATATATATTTTCTAAATATGTTAGATTCGTTTAATATATGAATTGATTCATATGATCTAGAAAATACAATACTATATTTCTAATTATGTATTATTCTATGCTTTTTTAAAAAATATTTATTACTTTATCGAATATTTTATTTAATTTTATGATAAATGCTAATTTTTATCTTTTTTTTTACCAATATCACGTAAATATCATCTCTTTCCAAAATTTTTAAATATATTATAGAAATATCATCTCAATTTCTTTATTCTCTTATGGCTCATGATGGCTCTAAATTTCCATCCAAATCTGAAATTGAATAATTTTTGGTAATTTACACCCCACATTTGTATTGTACCTTACAACATATTACTTTGTCATGACCTGAATTCAAGGACACGTGACCGACACTAAAGAATGGGTAAGTATAAGGCCCCCGAAACCCGTAGTAAGCCTTAAAGAAAAGAAAAATAAAACCTTCAAATTTAAATCTTTATTTCACACAAGAACACATTATCAAATTGATTTTTTAAAAAATAAACATAATCGTGCGCAACATAAAATATTCTTCGTCATTAAATATCATAAATCAATCTTAAAGCAATATACATAAGCATGGTTCATTAAAATGCAATACATAAGTATACTTAAGTTATACAAACTCATAGTACAAACACTACTGCAGTATTCTAGAATTACTACTACAATACAACTTATAATGACCTACATAGTATAGTCGGTGATGAAGAAATTCGGCCTAGAGGCAGTCTGAGGTCGAACTCCGACGCTCCTCAAAAAAATAGATTGAGGGGAATCAGACCCCACTGAGTAAGTTAATAAAAAGAGTTGTACGGTTTGAAAATCCTTTTTGAAAATCATATAGATATAGTGAAAATAATTTATAACATATATATATATATATAGCTTTTAAAAAATCTCGATAGAACCCTAAACTTAAATTTCTAAATAGCCATTGGGCCCACTTAATCCATATAGACTGCTGGTCCCCGAGAGCAAAGGCATCAACCGAGGCACCAAGCCGTAGTCATCCACTTACTCCACATACATGGCACTGGCGGTCCCCGAGAGTTAAAGCGTCCATCGAGGTACCCATCTCAGTTCATTATTAACTTTTCAATCACTAGCGGTCCCCGAGAGTAAAGACTTCCACCGAGGCACCCGTCATAGTTTATATCCACAAGTCATACATACATCGAATCCATCTCTCAATCTTTACCATGTGCACACGGTCCTGGTGAAACCCACCAGATAGTCCGTTCTACCAAAATTTCTCAAAACTAATTTTAAATAAATAAAATGCACTCAAATCTTAAATAGCAGCATTTAAATTAAACAAATCATATAATAAATACTAAAAATATGAGTGCACGCATATTTAAATAAAACACACGCACAAATCAATTTATCAACTTACAGGACGAGCGAGAAGACTGACGACCGCGCATCTACCTCGATCTAACAGCTCCCGCTCCGGTATTCTTTAGAAAAAATAACAAACCTATTTTAAAAACACCTCTATGGGATTAAAATAGAAAATCAACAGAAATAGCAAAATTCTAGACTGACTCGAGGGAAGACCGGATAAGACTCGATAGATAAGAAAAAACCCTAATTAACGCTAGAAATTTACAGATAATGTCACGTTTTACTAGAAAATCTACCGAAATTTCGACTAAGTTTTCTCTATAAAATAGACATCCCTCTACCATAGGTAGAGCCATTCCTGCACAGAAAACGTACTTCTAAAATTTTCACACACAGTCTACACTCAAGTCGGCTCTCCAATACAGTATTAACCCGACCGAACTCACAACTCAACAAAACATCACAAAATTAAGTCATTTATTTCCCAAAAATACATATTAGGTATAAATATCCATAACTTAGAAATCATCTTTCATTAAAACTAGAAAACAAAATTTCACAAACATATATATATATATATATATATATATATATATATATATATATATATATATTTGGAAATAGTATTCAAAATTAGCATTACTTAATTAAAAATACCAATTAATTTATAAAAATCCTCTAAACCTCTTAAATATTAATAAAGTCAACTAAAATATATATTTAGCTATAATTAGCATAAAATTACATATTTACCCATATATTAGAAAAATACACATAATACTCAAAATAATACCTAATATATTATTTAAAATTTATTTTCAAAAATTAGTGTTAATTAGTCTTAAATAGTAAATAATTTATAAAAATCCTTTTTACATTCCTCAATTATTATTAAACCAACCACAATCCATTATTTAGCTATAATTAACACAAAATTACATTTTTACCTCTATAATACAAAAATTTACATAATATGCTATTATTACTCAAAAATTCCCTAAAAATTATACAAATACCTAAAAATTATTTTCTCAACGTCAACTTTCTTAATATCAATTAAAACATAAAATTAACTAATAATTTCTTCCAAAATATAAATTTAACCTAATTATCCAAATTTGACATAAACTTAAAATAATTATAAAAATTGTATAAAAATCACAAAAACTATAAATCAAGTTCTAGAATTAATAACATTTAATAATAATACCAATTTTCAAAATTTCACAATTTTTAACAATTACTTTTTGAAATTTAATAAAATATTAATAAAGTATCTAAAATTCACAAAATTCACAATTAACACAACAATTTTCTATAATCTTAAATAAAATTAATATACTAAAAATAATTAACAATAATTACCCTAATTACTAATTAAACTAAAATCAAATCAACTAAAATCAAATAAAATTCTATAAAATCAAGAAAAATCAAAATAATATACAAAAATTGGATTTAAACATCTAACTTAGCATAATTAATCATCTAACTTAAAATAAATGAAGCTTAACACATAAATTAACTCAGACAACTAGAAATCAACCTAGAAACAACCTAAAAACAACTCTACATAACTCACCTTCAACTTCAATTTTCGATGTCGAAAATGGGTGGCAACGGCAAGGCTTGGCGTCAACTGACATTTAAGAAGGTGAGGAAGGCTGAGGGAGCAACGACGATGCTAATCTAGCTCTGACAGCAACGCTGAAAGCTTCAAATCGAGAGAGAGAGGAAGACCGGAGGAAGAAAAGGAGAAGGAGGAGGTGTTGTCAGCTGCTATAGCGGTGATGGCTGCTCCGGGAAGGTTATAGCGCGTCGAAGGGAGAGGGAGTGATAATGATGGTGGCAGACGGGGAGGGGGCTGTTGCTTAGGGTGTGTCGGGTTTATTGAGGTATGCTTTCTTCCTAACACACACACACACATATATATATATACACATACATATATATGTATTTATACATATAGAATCCTAAATTAGATACTATACATGCATTTTCACACACATGCACGTGTATATATATATATATATATATATATATATATATATATATACCCACAAATATTTCTTACATAATATAGTAAAACCCTAAAATAATAATAACATAATCTATCTCAATTAAATAACTAAATAACTAACAATTGTATAATATAATTTAAAATTATTTATTAATAATACGAATTCAAAAATTACTTTATTTAAATTAAAAATATAAGGTATTACAATAACTCTTTTAAAAAAAGGGACATCTAAAGAGAAGAATATTCAATTTTACAAGGAAAATGATCTTAAGTTCTATAAAGATAAGGATTGTGATCAATAAGAAATCCAAATCATAATAAATTTAAATAAATATTTTTCCTATATACACCTCCCCTCTCTTCTTAATTCATTCATACATAACATTCTCAACATACACATTACTTCCTTTACATTCAGTATTTTACTTTCAAATCCTTTAATATTTTAAATATCGAAGTGTTTGTAAGAAAATTTCCAATTTTTTTGTGAACATATGTACAAAATTTAAAAAGTTTTCGAACAAGTTATCAATAATAAAAAATAGAAAACTATCTGGTCTTACAAACATACCAATTGCACAATTTTACCAACTAACTAATTACTCAGATGGGCGCTAGTGGTGGGTGTGATAGGGAAAGAGGCCATTGAAGGTAATAGAGAAAAATAAGATAGGATTCAACTTTAAATGTCAATAAAAACTAGAAAGTACTAGAGTTTTTTTTAAGCCTCTAGAAAAAATTACAAGTTAATTTTTAAAAAAATTGATATTAAATTTTTAAATTATATATTTTACATCAGATATATTTCTATTGTATAATTTAATAAATTTGAAGATATAGCAACAGATAGAGATAGATAGAGAAAATGCTCTGAAACAGGTTCTTCAATACACCATTCTTTTGCCAAACACCATGTTTTTTCCTTTTAACTTCATCTTTGTTCTTCTTTCTAGCATTAACTATCCCAACCATTCTCCTCCAAAGTCGTTAATGGCATCCTCAAACTTTGAAAATCTGATTATAAATCACTCTCATCATAAAACAAAAGAGAATTAAGTGATATGTACTTTGAAACCAAGCACCTCGTTTGATATGCTTCTAGAGTATTTAAAGAATCATCTGGTTGCCATAATACTCAACTTATAGATCATCCAAGTCAAGATGAATCTACTTGTACCTCAACCAAAGGGCTTTAAGAGTAAGATATATGAAAAAAAAAAAAACAAATGGATAGTTCTCAATACTGCCCCCAGGATTAAGGAAGAAGGTTCATCTGCTTTTGTTCTATCCAATTCCCTTGAAAAATCATCTCTCAGTGATGCTCCTTCATCAGCAGCGCATTCTACTTAGTTGTTGTATAAAGCAAGTTATGGCGTTCCCCTTCTAGTGCAACGTGAAGCTCAAGTGCTAGCAAATGATGGCCTAGGCCTAATTGTCAGTCACCAGTAACTGAAGAGTCAGAACGAAATGACGAGAGTTGCTATGGGACCTGCATTAAATAATTGGGATGGACCTAACCCTAAGAGGAAGGAGTTGGCGGCCCCGAAAGGTAATGAAGCCCAAGTTGTTGCTGATTTTATTCTACCTTAAGTTAAAGTCTCAAAGTTTTTAGAAGGCCCAAGCCTCACTCAGAGTTCTAATAAAGAAAGCCCTAAAGCCTAGCCCATCGAGCATTGTCTTTTTGGCCAAAAAACTTAAGACAGCCCTACTCACCATGTATGGCCTTCTGGGTAGTAAGTGCAACACTATGTAGACGCACATTGGTGATGTCAAGGGAACCAAATCTCCCAATCGCAAGGTTCTAAAATTCAGAATGAAGGATATGGCTCACTCTCCTCAGGCTTTGTAGAGGCCATTTGAAAATCTTCCTTCTAAATCCGTGGACTCTTCCAGTGATATTTAGGAAGCTAAGCTTCTATATTTTAGGTTTTTTGTTTCAATAGTTAGTCATAATTATTTACTTCTACAATTAGTAACTTTGTATGTATAAGTAAAATTAGTGACTGACTTGTTAGCTAGATTGAAGTCCAGATTGCTGCCTAGTTATGTATCTTTTTGTTTCTGTTAATATAATCAACTTTGGTAAAAAAAAATTAATAAATTTCAATTTATTAGATGTTTAATAAAAAAAAATACGTATTTGTAAATTAATTACAATAATATTTCAATAATAGAATTTTTTAAACTATACAAAATACACATGAAACCCAAATAAAAAATATTTTTTTTATAAAATAATGATAATTTTATAAAAGCAAATATCCAAGATAATATTATATTGGATTGGGAAATCAAAATAAATTTTTTATATATAAACTTCAGAAAATCTAAAGTCAATTTTATATAATCCAATAATAAAATTATTAATAATTGAATGGTGAACTTTCCACAGCCACAAGCAACAAAGCTGCCTCTCTATAGTATGTCCTTTAAGCGACCTTTGATAAACATGAACGAACCACATGCGGAACAAGTCTTCTTGTCATACATTTCTACATATCCATGAGCTGAGGCATGTGCTAGGATGCTTCCTTTGTCAGTCTCAGCAGACCCTTTTTTTTTTTTTTTTTTTTTTTTTTTTTTTTTTTTTTTTTTAACAAAGTAGAGCTTATTCAATACAGAACTTTACACATTTACCTTATAATAAATAAATAAATTCTAAGAAACCATCTAACTAATCCAAATAATAATAATTAAGTGCACCTCCCTCACATATGATCAGTGGTTTTTAATTTCTTAAATTTCAGATTAATTAATAGTATGATGGTCCTCAAATTGGTATTATTTTGACTAAATCAATTGCCACAATTTTGTATTTGGTAAGGCAACTTCTTTCACAAACAAATACATGAGGCATTGGTATATAAAGTGATTTTTTTTTAAATGACAATTTTATTCTCAGGCAGCAATCATAATAATAATAATACTAATCGAAGTACAATTGAAACTCCCCCAGATCTTAACCTGATGATCAAAGTGTCAGGATAGAAGTTGAAGGTTGGGGTTGGGGGTTCAATTTCCCCATCCCCAATCTCCCCAAAATTCTCCTTGGTCAAAAAAAAAAAAAACAATTGAAACAACCTAACTTGCATGATATTTGATTAAAAAAAAGTCAAAAGTTTACTTTGACAGAACATTTAAATTAAATAACAAAAAATGTAAATTCATGATATATATATATATATTTCTAATGAATATTCAATATTTAAAATTTATCAAATTTTAATTAAATTACATGTGACACTTTAGCCAAATACTTAAAGTCTTAGTATGGTCATTGTGAGGTTTTAGGTTTGAGATCTCACATTTTTAATTGGTATTTTTCCTCCCATTGCATGTATGACCAAAATAATTAATTAATTTAATTAGATCTAAATAGAATTACAAAGAATCATAGAAATTTTCTAACAACTAATTTATTATGTTTGTATATGCCACGATTCAAATTTCAAATGCCTTTAAATAAAAACGGTCTCTACCTAATTATAATGATTATTGGCATAAATTTCTGAATTCGAAAACAAATAATGTGATCTCTCCCACTCGCTGATTTAATTAAATTTTAATGAAATTTTTTATGATAATTAACATGGTAATGGTCAACCTTATACGTTTGCCAAATACTTGAATATTGTCAAGAATTCTAGGAAAATTCATATGAGATTATTTGTGCTATTTTCTTTTGGAACTGAAAAGGCGGAATCCTCTTTGATATCATTTCCCCTTTGTGAATAGTGCTTTGTTTGTATTTTATAGTTTCTTCGTCTTTATGGGAGGTGACTATTGGTTTTTAAACCAACAATCATCCCTTTCTATATGTTTGCTTCTTTATATTCTAGCTTTAAATCAAATAATGATAGCCATAAATATAGATATGATATGGTTCTTCAATATGTTATGCAGATGGCTTTACAAGTTCACTGGTTTTTGTTCTGTCAGGATTCTATTTCCTGGATTACTGTTGATTTCTGATTGTCCTCTGATCTTCAATATAAGCAAAGGTTGTCTTCCTTAGTGAAGGTGAAAATCCAGTTAGTCCAGTGCAAGATCTTTCTAAACACTTCTAGGTTGTGGCGGCTCTTCATCGATTTGGACTTAAACATCAAGATCAGTCCACGATCTTCTCAGCTAAAACAAGTCTAGTTCATCGAAGTGCTCCAAGTTGGTGTTCTTCATGTTACTTTCTTTTATAATAAATAAGAATTGGGAAACATTAAGTTTTTTTTTTTTTTTCAAAAGAATATGTCATCAAATAAAAAAGGAAAAATGGTTATTATTTGAAAATGTTAGCTTCATTTTCTCTTAACTTTATCTTCTTTCTTTTCTTGTTATGACCCATATTTTTAAATTAATTTATTTTAAAATGAGATATGTAGTATTAATAAATTTAAAAGTTATATTTGAGTATTTTATTATTTTGTGGTTAATATTTATTATTTCATGTTTGATTATAATTTTCTACATAAATATTTATTTCGAGACTTATTATTTCGAATAATTAATTTACATTATCTATATTTACTACTTTGAATAATATTATTTTAATAATATTTAATTTAGTGCATTATTATTTTAATGTTATTATTATTATTTTTAATAAATTACATTATTTGTATTGTTATTTTATGTGTTATTATATATATATATATATATATATATATATATATATATGCACAAATATAAATTAGGGTATATTATTATTTTATGTGAGTATATTATTTATTATATTGTGTTATATATATATGTGCGTGTGTGTATATATATATATGTATATAATATGCATGTGGTGGAGATTAATACATGTAAGCATATTATATAATTATAATATTATGTATATGTATAGACACATGCATAAACCCATGCATACCCATATATACAATAAATATATACATGAATAAATATACATACATTCATATACATAAACACAAAAACACAGCAAACCAACACAACAAATATAAATACAAACGCACATACTATTCACCATCTTCTTCCCTTTCGTTGTCCCGATCCTTGCCCTTCACTGTGCCTCCCTCTATTATGGTCGACCACCCACCTTCAGCCAGCCCTTCCGCCATCTTCCTCCCCCTTCCCTAGCAGCGGCAACACGGGAAAACCGGAAGTAGTTGAGACTCCATTGTTTCCGGTCACCACCTTCATCCAACCACCATTTCACTCGTTTCTGGTGTCTTTCTCTTCCTCTTGCACCGGTGAGAATCATTTCAAGCTTAGTTTAAGCTTTAATCCCCATTTGATTGAGTTTTTATTGATTTTTAGTTTTTGGGTTCTAGGGTTTCAAATTTTTTTTTTAGCTTGATATAGCTTGAATTTTGCAAACTCCCTTTACAAATATGATTCCTAGTAGCTCAATCTACCTCTAAGAATTTTTGTATGATTTTTGGAATTTATTTTGATTTTTGTGAATTTGTGAATATTTTATTATTATTTTATTAATTTTCGTAAATTAATTTATTAAATTATAAAATTAATTAATTTAGTGATATTATATATTTTTATTAATTTTAGTGTTGAGAAATTAATTTTTGAGAATATTATATAATTTTTATGAATTTTTATAGTTTATGTCAAAATTGAATAATTAGGTTAGAGTTGGATTTTTTATGGAATAATGGTTTAAATATGTGTTTTAATTAATATTAATAATATATATGTTGAGAAAATAATTTTAATGCATTTATATAATTTTTAGAGAATTTTTGAGTAATAACAGGATATTATGTATATTTTTGTATTATAGGGGTAAAAATGTAGTTTTTCTCTAACTATAGCTAAATACTATATTTTAATTGATTTTAATATTATTTGAGGAATTAAAATGATTTTTACAATTATTTACTATTTTTAACTACTTAATACTAATTTTCAAAAATTATTTTCAAATAATATGTTATATATTATTTTGGGTACTAAAATGGGTTTTAAATTAATTTTATTATATAATTAAACTTTTTAAGTAATTAAATGTGAATTTTATTAATTAGAATTAAGTTGTGTTGTTTGGTTGGGTTGTGAACTCGGTCGGGCTAAATGCAATATTGGAGAGCCGACTCAGGTATGATTGAGTGTGAATGTTAAAAGTGCATTTCTCTATGCAGGAATGACTCTACCTATGGTAAAGAGATGTCCATTTTACATGGAAGATTCTGTTAAAATTTCGGTAGATTTTCTCGTAAAACGTGACATCTTCCATAATTTTTTAGTATAAATTAGGGTATTCCAATCTATCGAGTCTTATCTGATTTTTCCCGAATCATTATAGAATCTCGTAATTTTATTAATTTCCCTTCTTATTCCATAAGTATAATTTTAAAAATAAATATGTTATTTTTTAGAGAGTACCGGAGCGGGAGCTTCTGGATTGAGGCAAATGCGCAGTCGTTAGTCATCTCGCTCATCCTATAAGTTAATAAACTGGTCTATGCATGTTTTTTCTTTAAAAATTGCATGCACTCATATTTTTAGTATTATTTACATTATCAATTTGAAATAAATGTTGTTATCGAGAATTTTATTGCAATTTATTTATTTATTTATTTAAAAACTAGTTTTGAGAAATTTTGGTAGAACGGACTACTTGGTGAGTTTCATCAGGACCGTGTGCACATGGTGGAGATTGAGAGATAGATCCAAAATATGTATGACTTGTGGTTATAAATTGGGACAAGTGCCTCGGTGCTCTTGAAGACTGCCAGTGATGTGGAAAGTTAAGAATAGATTGGGATGGGTGCCTCGGTGGATGTCTTAACTCTTGGGAACCACCAGTGTCATGTGCTTGGATTAAGTGGATGACTGCAGCTTGGTGCCTCGGTTGATGCCTCTGCTCTCAGGGACCAGCAGTCTATTTAGATTAAGTGGGCTCTGTTGGCCATTTAGAATTGGGTTTAGGGTTCTACCAAGATTTTTCAAAAGTTATATATGTATATATATTATAAATTATTTTTACTATGTCTATACAGTTTTCAAAAAAGTTTTCAAACCGTACAACTCTTTTATTAACTTACTCAGTGACATCTGACTCCCCTTAATTGATTTTTTTTTCAGGAGTTTGGTACTTTTCTGTTAGGCCTATTTCTCTTCGTTGTATAATTTCTTCACCGGCTATTCTACATAGGTCTACTTCGTTGTGTTGTATTTATTTTCGTATGTTGCAATAGAAAAAACTGTATAACTGAATATTTAATTTAGGATATCATGTATTTATAATATTGTGTACTGAGATATTATTTGTATAACTGAAATTTATTTATTTTATGCACTATGATATTATGGTTTAAATTATATGAAGAAAAATTAGTTTGATAATCTGCATTGTGATTTAATTATTTATTGTAAGATTTCAAAATTTATATATTCCGCATTTTTTTTCTTTCTTATAAGATTTACTACAGGATTCGGTAGTTTTACACTTTCTCATTTCTTAGTGTCGGTCATGTGTCTTGGGTTCAGGTCGTGACATTTCTAACCACTCATCTTTCTTAAACAATAAGGATTTTTTTAGCCATTTTTGACCTGAAATCACCCATCTACACTTCTTTATCAATTTATTTTTTAAATAAGCAGTTATTCCACATAAATATGAATTATATTTTATTTTTTATGATTTCATCATTTCGTTGCGGTGTTTAGTTTTTTGTCGTCTTATTACGATGTTTTGTTTTTCATTTTTTTTTTTTGCGACTTTTATTTGTATGTGGATGATTCAGACAAATAAAACATATTCAATCAGATAGAGATAACAAATCATATTATAATCGTTACTGTTTACAAAACTAGAGTTATAAGTATTCTAATAATTATAGTATTATTAAATTTATAAATTTTTAGACGATTTATTATATTATTAATTTGGATATTATTTCACCTTCTATAACTTTTAACAAATTTATATCTATATTTTTATTGATGTATAATTAGTTAAAATTAATAAAATTATTTTTGTTTTTAAAAAAAATTATTGGGAAAAAATGTCATGGCCACTATTTCGACTAGTAGCAACAATCACTTGGAGATCAGAAATTTAAAAAAAAACAAAACAAAACAGTAATAATATAGTTAATAAACAAAAACATAACATGATGGGCAACTGAAAAATAAAAATGTTGGGTCCTTGGTAATGGAGCAGAATATTGATATATATAAACACACATATCAGCAAGCTGGTCCACCACCAAAATTTTTGGGATTTTGGAAGTGCATTTTGTGTTGCTTGTGGTGGGGGCTTTTTGTGTTAAACAAATCCCATGTTTTCTTTTATTTATTAATTTAAGAGGGAAAGAGCTACCCTCCTGTAATAATTAAAAATTATAATTATTACAAATAGCTATTCATTAATTGACAGAAAATTATTTTATTTAAATAATATTTTAAATTTTAATTATATTATATATAATCATATTAAATTATTTATAAAAAAACTTTATTTTGATATTTTTATAATTATATTCAGATTAAATTAAATGAGCCAGAATTCAAAAGGTTATAATTCAAAGAAATTATAATTTTTAATCCATGAAAAAGAATGTTTAACATTTAATGATTCAGTTTATTCATAATTTTCTTTTTTAATTATTTATGTAATTATAATGTTTAAATGCTCCAATATTTATATGTAAAATTTGTGCCGTCCATACTCATTATTCAATAGGGGGCATGTTATAAAATTCCAGAGGGATTGGTTAGGGCACTTACCGGATTAGTTAAGAGTACACCGTCAAACCCCAACAAATAAGAAAATATGAATAGAGAGAGCTCAAAAGATGGATAAAACCATTATCTTTTATTTTCATCTCTTTCCTACATGTTTTGATTTCGATCGGACAATCCATGTGAAAATCTTTTAGGACACATTGGCTAGCAAGCTATTGTTTGTTTGCAACCAAACATATATATATACATAGTAATTACATAGATAGTATTGTCTATGGAAGGAGAAATTTTTTTTATATCCTTCCTTTTCATTAGCATGTTGAATTTCTATATTTATCGAATTTCTATATTTATCGGCATGCATGTAATTTAAAAAAAAAAATTATCACCTATTGCAATCCGTTATATATATCATTATCTATATATTATATAATTTTTTCTTATTTATGGTTCAAAATGTACACCAATGCACATGTGTGTTCATTAATTAATTGTATATTGTAACATATAATAATGTAAATGCATATATATATATATCCACCAAAAATTCAATCAATTTCAATGTTTAAAAAAAAAAAGAAAAAAAAATCTTCAATTGGATAAAGAAAAAAATGAACATAGCTAGCTTTATGTGGGTCGATGTTTGCAAGAATTTATCTAATGTTGTCCCCTTGTTAGACACTCCTATATCAAAAGGCTATCTATGTGTATGTGATCATGGCCATAAGCATTATAGCATCCAAAATATAAAGATAATAATTGCAACATGATTCCTATAATATCTTGACAAGAAAGGAAAGAAAATGAAAGGATTGGGTGTGCCTTAATTATACTGTAGAAGGAGACATATGATGGTTTAGATGACAAAAGTCACATAATGCTTGAAAAAATATCAACCATTAATAATTTTAATCCTTTTGCAAATTTCAATCAACTCACATTAACTTTTTGATAAAATATGCCCCAAATTCCTTGATCTTGATGCAGTACCAAACAGAAAAATTTTAGATTTTATGAAAGAATCCATATTAATGGGAAGCAACAAATAGTGAGTAAACCACCAAAACATCTAGTTTATATATATATATATATAATATTACTCATAAATAATCAAAATTTGAAATCCAATATTTTATGATAATTATTTTGATGTATTTTTTATCTTATGGTTTTTAGATGGTACACATATCTTGATGGTGTTTATTTTTGTAGTTTCTTAGACTAATTTTATATTTAATTAGTTTTTAAGACTAATTTTGGTTTTTAAATTTAGGAAATTCAATTGTTCAATCTTTGTAATCTCTTTTAACTTTTTCCAACTATTAATGATAATTTTATCATTATGATTACAAAAATAAATAAGTGATTAAATTCTTTTACCATAAAATCAAATTGTAACCAAATTTCAGAAAGCAATAAAAAATTTGTTTCTATATATATATATAATGTTCTTCTTCCCTCATTAATTTTAATTTTCAACTGAAAAAAATAGTTATCCTACAATATTAAAAATGCATGTTGGGACCCTATTATCTGAGGTGATATATTTATAAAAATGTAGCCCTGAAGAAGCAAACAGCAGGTAGATATAATTTGCAAAGAAAAATAGTACGTAAGCTCTCACCTCATTGCTCATTATTATTGTTGTTAGGTGAAAATGAAACTTGATAAAATCAATATGCAATTGGCGCCGAATATGTATATGTGTGGTTATGATCTTACCACTGGTCTGAGTCTTTGTTTTATTTCCACATTGATCTTTATTTTCACTAGAAAAGCACCTTCTACCAACCGAATGCACTGTATATGTTATGGGACATTTTTGACATGATATGCAATCATTTCTTTTTCTTCTTTATTTTTACATCAACCCTTCTAGAATATTTCATAAAAAAAAAAAAACTCTTCTAGAATATTTTTTTTTTAAAAAAAGGAAATTTATACAAAATTTATAATTTTTTTAAATTTAATAGAAGTACCTTATTTCCACGGTAAAAAAAAAACTATATATATATATATATATATATATATATATATATATATATATTACATTTAATTTTATTTATTAATATTCGAGTTCTAACTATTTTAAAACTCAAATCTTATAGATCATATAATGAGGTAAAACTCTCTTATTATATATTTGCTTCATCTTAATATTTGAATCGGTAGATGTTAATAAATTTATAATATCTAATACTGTAAAAATTTAAGGGAATAATAACAATGTTATATTATCTAACTAACATATGTGTAATTTTTTTTTAATCAAAACGTATGTCTATTCGAAAAAAAAAGTATTATTACATTATGTCATCTTGCATCCATTTCTAATAATAAAAACAACAACAATAATAACAATAATAAAGCGGCGAATATTTTTTTATCTCATGGCTTCTAAGTTAAATAGTGGTCAATTACCTAATTAATTCTTGCTTGACACGCAAATATAACATCAATGATGGTTACATCAACGGGCAGAAAAAAAGTTAATACTTTTTACATAAAAAAAATATATCCACCGGTTAGTAAAAGAGTTTTTAAATAATAATTTCTCTTTTAAAAAGTTCAATGACTGTTGTTACCAATCTTATAAAATTTATAAGATGAAAATTGTTGCTGTTATTAATTTATAAGGAAAAAATTTACTATTTTCTATACAGAACATTAAAATTTAAATAATATAACTTCCTATTAAAAAAAATCTAACAACAGGGTTCTTAATTTTCAAAGCCTATCGTATACTTTTATCCCTAGAATTCACAGCGACTATGCATGTTTTTTTAAATATAATACTTTTAATATTCAATATTCATATAAAATTTAAATATTTCATAGGATGTATCCCATAAAAAATTAATCTCATTAAAAAATTAATCTCTTTAAATATTTATTTTTTATATACAAAATCTAAGTTCAAAATTTATTTAAAAAATTCATACTTTTTTTATTATATTTATGCATGTTTCTAAGCATAAAACAGAAAAAGAAACATGCACAAAAACAAATGAGAATTTTCTTTTATAAAATAACTATAGATGAATATTCGTTTTTCTATATCGTATTAAATTTGTACATGCAATGGGAAAATTCAAAATGTTTAAGATCTTGGAAAATGTAGTGTTCCAGTAATTTATAATTTTTCAATAAGTTCAATACTATATATTTATGTTCAATTGTTGCGTCTAAGTTAGGGGTGTGCAAACCTGATTGACCCGACAAACCAACCCAGAACCAATTCAAGTCGGATTGATTTTGATTTTAGAGTATTTATAAATTTCGGTTGAATACCCTATTCAACCTAAAACTAAATTTTATTATATTATATGTATTTATTTGAATAAATAGTCACATAAAGACACTTGTAGCTCAAGTGGCTACATATATATATATATATATATATATATATTTAAGGTTGTGGTTAAAATGTCACAACCTACAATGTATTTGGTATTTACAAAGAACAAAACATATAAAACTGCAATTTGAGAAACTTTGAGAATCGGACCAACCAACCTGGGTGGAAAAGTAACAAAGGCGTGAGGCGCATTTCACCACTAATGACTTTGTGTTTCTTATATTTCTTTTATTTTTATTATTATTTAGTCGATTTTCGAATACCCGTCCAAACCATGCGGAATCTTTAGATTTTGATTCGATTTCAACTTTAAAAAAAAACTCAAATCCAAATCCTTTTCACCCGACTGATGCACAACCTTAGTTTAAGTTAGTAATTAATAAGGATGCTTTATATCCTTTTCACCCGACTGATGCACAACCCTAGTTTAAGTTAGTAATTAAAAAGGATGCTTTATTTTTTTATTAATTATGGTTTGATTGTTTGAGAAAGTTAATCCCATAGCAAACTATCTATAGCTTCAAACTTAACACAATTTATTTGAACAAAATCTTTTTACAAACTAGCCAACAGGAAAATTAACAGCCAGAATAATTTAATTTCGACAATCAAAAGTCTCTTTTCTCTAAATTTCAGCTGTCTCTTTTCTCTAATTTTTTTTTCTTTTTCTGATGTTCATGGAAAACAAACTTTCATTCTTAATTACCGTCAATCATCTCTTATATCAGCAATAATCTATTATTATCCCTTCTTATTTGATTTACTTTATTTTGTTTATTTGCATTCAATAAGTACAACTTTGATCTATTTATGTATGTGGAGTTACTATCTTTATGGGATTTGGTTGTTTATCTTTGATAGAGTTTGTTGGTATTTTTACAATTTGACTTACTTAAATACTAAAAAATTCTCAATAAAAAAAAATAAAAAGACCAAAAAGAGTCTACATTGATTTGTAGATTAAAAGAATTTTGTCTGTCTCTAGTAAAACCTAATACAAATTTTCGTGACTTGAGTGAGCTTTTATTTTGATAATTTTTTATTATACTATTATTGATATAATTTGTTTAACATATGTATTTTTAATTTTTAATTAATGAAGGTTTCATTTCTTCATAAAAATAACATGCAAATTAATTTACTTTTTAAAAATATTCTGATCTTTGTGAGTTAAGTAAATCCATTTAAAAATATTTTTATTGTTTCAACTTAAAAAATATAAGGAATAAATTAATTATATAAATTATTAGAAGATAGAAGGTGATCCCATGATTGTGGAAACTTAATATTAAGTACCAGATTGATGCAGTGATAGTGGAGCATGATGCCACACCCATTAAAAATGGTTAAACTATAAGAAACTAAGTCACTAAGAAACACAAAAGGGTTAAATGCCCCTATCTAGCTAAGCAGATCCACCTTCCTTTGTGTTGTTAGTGATTTGGGGATTTTTTTTTTCTCTGCTGCATTACATTATTTATTTATTATTTTTCAACCACATTTATTAAAAATCTACTAAACTATAACTAATTTATGTAACTCAGAAAAAACTATATTGTTTATGTTATTGTTTATATTATAACTCAAATTTTAAATAATATATTAATAAAAATAATTTCTATCTCAATAAATGTTAGTTGCTTTGCATTAATTAATACTTAAATTTATGATATATATATATATATAAAGTAAATTTTTTTTTTTGAAGTGGTTTAAGCAAAATAAAGAGGTGGCTTTTGGAAACATCATGTAGCCTATTCAAAAGAAAATAACAATAATTTTCAAGTGGGAAATTAAATAATCACACCTCCTTTTAGTCAATAAAAGAGCCAATGCTTTTCCTTAAACAATATAATATTAACCTCTCCCAACCAACCATTTTGGAGTAGATTAAAGTGCAAAAATAAAAAGTTGAGTCGGCCAATATTATGTCCCCAATCTTACCTCATCCTTCATTGGCATTATGTTTGTATTATTGATATAAATATGATTTCCCTTTCAATAATCAAGCATTAGTCTTTCATCATATTACTTGTCATCCATGTATGTTTGATTATTTTTATATACAAATATATACGTTCTTTATATTTTTATTTACTTTTTATTCTTTAAATTATTTGTGGTATGAATCTATCTAGTAAAATATATATTTCCTATTTTATTTGTTTATATAAATTGCAAAAGTTAAATATATAATAATATTTACTTGAGTGTTGTGTGTATACATATATATCAATTAATTTATTTTTCAAAATAAGTATAATATATTTTTCTATTTGATTAATTATTTTTCATATTTATCCCAAGAATTACATGAGTAATAATATTTAATTTATGGCGAAAATTGAATAATCTAATAATATTACTTCTTGTGAAAGGTTCAATCTATAATTATCATTTTTCCTCTTTTTTTTTTAAAAAAAAAAATACTTAATTTATGGAACAAATAATTTGATCAACTTGGACTAACTTTTTCTAATTAACTAATAAAGTTAGTTAATTTTTATTTCTCAAAATAGTAGAGAAATGACATCGATCATTGCATGATGTAGGATTCAATTGTTCACTTTAAGAGGATTATTAGTAAAAGATTAGCTGATACAAAATCAAAATGGTAAACGATGGTGTGCTATGAAGATAAGGATTAGTGACGTTAATCTCTTTTTTTTTTTAATTAATTAGGTTGTTTAATTCGGAAACTTTATTCGTTGTAATGACGTTTGCTTGAATTAGTTGATGCTGCCTTTTATTAGAAAACAAATGTTGGAACTTCCCTAACATCAAATCTTCATCAGATTACGAATGTTGCACGCTTTTGTTTTTTATTCGCCAATTTATCAAACGCATATCACTCCAGACATTGTTTTTGCTTTGAAAACTACACTACAACTAATTCTATTTTTCAAGAAATATATTTCAAAAGTACATTAAATATATTCACATTTGTGAGAAATTGTGATAATTTATTCATTAATATATATTGTCAAAAAATATAATTTAAAATAAAAAAATAAAGTATTTTGACACATACAAATTTATGTGTCGAACATGTAACAAGCACATGTCAACGTCAAAGAAGTACTTCAAACCTAAATATTTTATATTTTTAAAAATAATACTGTAGATATAAAATTTTAAAATATTAACAATCGTTAATTAAAATTTATTTTACCAAAAGTTGATACATTGAATTTTTTTTTTTCTAATTTTCTAATATTAATAAATTGATATTACTTAAACGGAATAGATTACTTGGGTTGGGTTGGGGACTCACCTCAATCCAATCCCTTACATTGATTGATATGGTTTTCAATTTGACTATTATAATTCATATTCTCAATAGAAGGCAGATTTATTTCCAAATTCCTACATTCTTGGCGTTGTGTACATGTTGTTTCCAGAATTTTATGATACTGAACTGTATTAATTAAAAAAATAATAATAAAAAAAAGATATTAGTAAGAGAAATTTAGCTTAGCTGCGCAGTTACATTTTTTTTTCTTAAGTGCTTAAAAAGTGAATGTAATAATTTGGTTTAAGTGAAATGCTCTTAAATAAAGTCTAGTATAGTATTCAAGTATTATGTATGTAAAAAAACATATGCTGGTGGAGTTTTGCCCCCTTATAAATTCAATTGACTCAAATTTTAAAATAATTAAAATTTTTGTGGCTATTGAATATAGAAAACATAAAAAAATGAATGCAATCATTCACAATTAGAATAATATTTTCTAAATTTAAATTCAAGTAGGGTATTTAACTGTTGATATTTTTTACTTAATCCACATAAAATTTTGAATTTATTACATTTATCTCTTCAACTTACAAATTAACCATTTTAATATCTTTTTCAACAATTAAATCAAATGATTTGATCCCAATAGCATAGAGGGAGAGAATAGGAAGTACAGGTTCAATCTATGATCTTCTCAACAAAATATCTATATTTTTTTACCACTTGAGCTACTCGTGAGAACAACTATTTTAATATCTTGAACTATTAAAAATATGACTTATAAACGATTAAACAATTAAAAGTATGTTTAAAATGTTATTTAAACACTTTAATAGTGCTCGAAAGTATTAACAAATTTTACTTTTATCAAATTGCACTATTCTTTTTTGAATAAGATGGATGGTGAAATCCATAGGGTGAGTCCGAAAGAATGTGTGTGAGGATCGGTTCATTTCAAATAAAATATGGATAGAGTTTAAACAACAGCTTGGTCCTCTTTCAATATGGATAGGGCTGCTGTATGAATGTGACCAGTTCATGGGCCTTTTCCGCTTTAAGCTTCAGCCCATTAAAAACCTAACCTGTTTTTGACATTTCTCTAATATTTCTCAACCGTAGTTGATGGTGCTTCTTCCTTCTCATCTCCGCTCACCGGCGCCGAATCCCTCTTCGATTTGGCGTGATGCCTGGCTGAAATAGTCACTATGCTAACATTATTCATCTAAAAAAGCCCTCTGGAAACTCTAATTTTTTAACTTGGTATTTAGTGTATCATGGACAAAAGATTTCATCATTCCTCTCTGAACCCAAACCACAAGGTAAAGGCAAAATTCATTGCCTTTTTTAACTATTCTATCTTTATCTTTTATTGGGTATTTTTGAATTTTATTCTTTGCCATGTTTTGCTTTTGTAATTTTTGCTCTTTTTTTGTTTTTTTTGAGTTGTTTTTTTTTTTTTAAAAAGTTTGCAAGCTATATGGAGGAAGATAGAATTAGTCAATTACCCGATGAGATTATTGTTTCAATTCTGCATAACTTACCGCTTAAAGACGCAGCGAAAACTAGTGTACTATCTCGCAGATGGAAGAGTTTGTGGCCGTTGTTTTCTCGTTTGATCTTTGACGGTTCAAAAACCAAGTGGGATATGAAATATAGGTTGAAAGTATTGAGAGATAAACAGAAAGGGTTTATAAGATTGGTGAATCAAGTTGTGGATTCTTATAAAGGTTCAAACTTAGATGATTTTATTGTTTATTTTGATTTGGGTAAAAGTTTTAGTGCTCATCTTGATAAATGGATTAACTTTGCTTTGACAAAAGAAGTTAAAAGACTTGAGATGGATTTAACTCCATTTATTATTAGAGAGACTCAAGTTTTATGATTTTCTAGTTGATTTTCATCGTGGTTTATCCGACATTGGGTTCTTGAAGTCACTTTGTTTGAAATTTGTGAATATAAATGAAGTCATTCAGCACTTCTTGTCAAGTTGCCCGCTACTTAAAGAATTATGTGTGCATTATTCAGAACATCTTTTAGATTTAAAAGTAGTAGGTTCATCGCTCCGATTGAAATATCTTGAACTTACGAGCTGTACCATTTTGAAAAGCATGGAAATTTATGCCCCAAATCGTGTACCATTCTGTTACGGTGGAGAAGAAATTAGCTTGCAAGTTCAGAATCTTCGTTGTCTTGTTGATTTGACTATTAGTGCGGCATATGGTCATCACATAACTCATGCTTTTGCTTCATTCTCAAGCTACTTTTCTCAGCTGGATACTCTTACGATTGACATGCATCTGCACAAGGTTAGTAGTTGCCACTTAATATACATTCCATGACACATTTGGCAAGTATCTCAATTTCCTTTTTTTTTTCCTTTTTGTCTTACAGAAAAATATGGACTTTCCAGGGGTCCCTGAATTAACTAATCTCAGGCACTTGATAGTCAAAGTTTCAAGAAAGGAGTATGATTGCCTTCTTGGTTTATCTCAGCTGTTAAAGTTATCTCCTTCCTTGCATAAGTTTACGTTGGATGTAAGTGGTCTTTACTCTACTCCTATTTTGGAATTTTGGCTTTGGTGACATATTTGCCGCCTCTTTTCAGGTTACAGTGTTTGCTTCTTTTATTTTTCTTCTTTGCTTTTTATTTTCTGTGATAAACTTTTTTCAGTTTGTTGCAATCATGACATTGTTGTTATGTTGAATGTATTATGTTGCATTCTGTTCAAGAATTGTTTTAATTATATTATTGCCTTTCATGGTCATATTATTTTCCATTTTTGTGATTATTAAAGTGGTTTGGTGGGGTTTCATATCTAAATTTCGGTGTTGATACCTATTTATGAAGCAGAAAAGTTTTTGGGAACTTCAATTGCAATTAGGTTCATTGGGAATTAGGCAAGGATTTTAGTTTGGATGAGATCAGGGGTTTATTTAGGCTTAGTTTACTTGGATCTGGGGATTAATATCTGATGGGGTACGTGGGTGAAATCAAAAGTCATAGATTATTTCACTACTTTGAATTGTCTAATGTTGAGATTTTGTTTGACTGTCCTTTTTGGACTTGTTTATTGAGGTAAAAGTGGGGTCAAAGCAATTTCAGTGACCATGAACTTTCTAAAAGATTCTAATAGACTTTCAGTGAAAGAAGCATTTGGATTTTCAATTCACATATTCTCCAAAGACATTTTAGGAGGCTAAGGATTACACTGCTCATGTAACCTAAACTTCATCATAGGACCAACTCTTCATGAGCTATCGGCAGGGTTTCCAATACTGACAACTTGAACTCATTCTGTGCATCTGGGGTAATCATTGTCTTACCCCTGATAGTATCTACTGTTATGATTACATAAGCACAGTGCCTGTATTTAATTTTATTGCTGAAGATTTTTGTTCGCTCTTAGCCTTATGAACTAAACCTCTTCTTAAGATTATCATCATCAGTTCCTCGAGATGTATCTCCATGGTATTCACTTCAATTAAAACTAAGGCTAGTGAATGAAAAAATATGTACTTCATTTGGGATAGAATATAAGTTAATCTAATTATAATAAAAAATATACTTTCAATTAAAGATTTTTTGTTAGAGATAAGATACAAGTTAATCTAATTAAAGTAGGAAACATACTTTCAATTAAATTTTAGTTAACGTAATTTTTATTAGAGATAAAATAGAAGTTAACCTAAGTAAAATGGGAAATAGATTTTCTAACAAATTATATTTTTTTTGTAACAAAATATATTTTTTCATAATTTTGCCTATTTCGCCCCCCCCCCCCCCCCCCCCCCTCTCCTTTTTCGTATATTTATACATATTATAGATATATATGCATATGCCTATTGACCTCTTCTGGTACGATGCAGTTTTTATTGCTGGGATTTCACATAATGACAAGAAAATTGAAGAATGGTATCAAATGCCCTCACAAATACCTTAAGGTGGTGGAATTCATTGGATTTGTCGGCCAGTGTGTTGATATTGAACTTGTTTAATTTTTTATTGAAAATGCAATCATAGTAATCCAGCTTCATTGAATTGTCCAAATGAGTTTCAAGAAGGCGAATGGATGCCTAGGGCAAGAATGCGTGCTGAACAATTGAGAACAGAACTTCCTCCTGGAGTAGAACTACTAACTATCTAGACACTCTTTTTTCCATTGTTTCTCACATAATGCATCTGTGAATCCGTCTCTACCGAGGTGCTAGACAAGAGGTTCATAAACCTGAGAATGTTGCAACATATTACGTAATTATGCTGTTGCTTCATTTTTATACTATTATCAAAAACCAATGTGTAATTCTGCACTCATGTCCATGCCTTTTTTTTTCTCTCTCTCTCTTTATGCATATTGTTCTTTTTTATTGCAAAATTTGTTCAAAAGAAAGAAGTGCAATGTAGGTTGAAAATTCTGACCTATATGACTCCCTTTGGCGGTAAGTTCTACTTTGGGCAAGCAAATACTCCTATGAGCTCTACTTAAACAAGCCCTTAAGTAAAAATTTAAAAATAATAATAATAATAATAATAATTAAATTTTAAAAATTTGTCAAAAGCTAAAAATTTTAATTTTAAAAATTAGGTCCTGACCGATGGTCAATAAATTTTGTATGAATTTCATTATTAGTAATAAGAGCTCTCAAATATTACTAATTATGACCTATATGACTTGTATAAAATTAAATACTACTATTAGTTACAACTCCACATGCGTTGTGTAAAATTTTAAGTGTGAAGATATCCTAACAATGCAATTTGTTACCACTAGGATGGAATGAATGATGAGAACAAGGGGCAAAAATGCAAGAAAAATATCAATTATGAGAATTGAAACCAAATTGAATTAATTTAGGTACCTAATTAGCGATAACCAAAATTTTAGGGCCCAAAGCCCTTTTGGTGTCCCTCCCTGATTTGATCTCTTAAACCCTACTCCTGCCCTCCTCTGTCGCTCTGAATGATATCATCCAGCCCTCTCATTTCTCAACATCAATCGCTACCTATCGGCTTCAATTTGAAGACTCCATCGCTACATCTCAATACCTATTACAGCCACCACCTCCCCGATTCTCACCCCGCAATCGGTTTGTTAAATTTCACTAATTTGATAAAGATATTTGGTTGGTTTGTTTGATTTAATTTGATAAAAATTTATCTTTTTTTTTTTGTTGTTTGATTGTTGTTGTGCAGTAGCGATGAAGGTTAGATCCTCGGTGAAGAAGATGTGTGAGTTTTGCCAGATTGTGAAAAGGCGAGGGCGTGTTTATGTTATTTGTACTTCCAATCCTAAGCACAAGCAACGCCAAGGCTTTTCTTCTTTTGCTTCTCAACAGCCCTTACCCTTGTATGTTTCTTCTTTTCTCTCTATCAAAATGCTTTCTTTTTTCAAGATAAGCTTAATTGCATTGTTTCATTGTTGTAGCTTAGAATCGATAAGATGGTTCTTTTTTTATAGAAATATTAGAAATTTGGATGTGGAGGCATTAACTAGGAAATGGGTTCTGGTTTATTCTATATAATTCTTGTTCATTTTGGTGAAAGCCCAATTCTTTTTAATTGTGCAACAAGGAAATTGCGTGTCAAGTTGTTAACGTTTTGCTATAACTTCTTTTCTAATGCATGATGCGTGGATTTTGTGTATAATGCGTGTGTGTGTGTGTGTGTTTGTCAAATTTTGATTATTTGGGCATTGGATTAGTGGTTCTTTTTTGGATGGTGGGGTGAGAGGCTATAATTCCCTGTCTCATTTATTGTAGTTTCATTGTTACAATGGTTGCTTTTGTGTTGTAACTTTTTCTACACTCTGGAGTTCCCATTATATTTGTTATAGCAGAGTAACATTTTTAAGTGTAATTGCAAGTTTATTAGATTTTATAATCAAAGATTTTATGAGAACTCTCCACATGTTTCTTGTACCTAGCAAAAGAAAGACTCTAGTGTCTCTCCAGTCTCCAGCCTTATAATTAGGGTGTTTTCGACAAATAAGTTGACTTTTTTTTTTTTGATAATTTAACTGCATTAATAGTTTGATTGGGCGGATGAGAGTTAGTATGCGTCATTCATAGCTTTACGGTCCAAAGCCACCAGTAGGGCAGATTGTTAGTTAATCACACCATTTGGTAAATTTGTGGGGAGTGTCACTAGGCCAGTGACTCGTTTTGTTTTGTTTAGTATTTTCTGGTCTGTCACAATCTCTAATCACAGATGATTCATGGATTTGAAAAACGCATGACTATATCACTGGCTAAATTATTTAGGTTTGATGATATTAAGCTAAAGGCTTTTATGTTATTCAGTTTTCTTTGAAATGCCATCTAATTAGTTTCTTTGGATTGAATACTTGCCAATAAATTTTTTTGTCTCATTTCCAGGTCTGCAGAGGCAAGTGCCAAGCAGGAGTTTGCACCTGTTCCCAGCATGGGGGTAGGTCTGGCTTCTATCATACCCAAAAAGCATGAACCGTCAATGATATTTGGATGGAGGTCAAGCCTTTCATCTCTCCTTTTTAAACAAGGGAAGTAGAATAAGAACACATGGTGGCGCCACCGAGTCACAGACGATCAATTGAAAGTGTTCTTTTTTTTCAGGCCACAACTTTTATTATTTCAGTTTGTTACTTGCCTTGATCAATCTTATTATTGCAGACTCATGAAATTTGGTTCAGTTACGCCGCCCAATGCAATTTGAATAAACTTGCTTTCCTTGAAATTTATCTTATGATAAAAGGTGTATACAGGAGAACATGGGATGGGCTATGGATGTTGTAAAGCTGTTTTTACCTTGTATGTTATGTACTTATGTCACAAGAGAATAATATGAAAGCAATAACAAACTGCAAAACCAAAAACTCAGAATCTGCTTTTTTTTTTTCAGTCTCCCTTTTCTTGCTTTATTCTCATTCTCTGCACGTACGTCCTTTTATGCATGCATTGGTAAAACAAAATAAATCTAGGAATTTGATTAATTGAAATAAATATATCACAATAATGATAAATCGTTAAATTTTTTCTCACATTACCCAGTAAATCTCTTACGAAATATTTTCCCAGAAACTAGTACTCTCTATTACAAACAGGTATTCGCATTTTTTTTTAATTTTTTGGAAATGTGCAAATTCATTGCAAAAGGAGGCCCCGAAGGCTTACACAACTAGAGAGGGTAGAGTCACTCACAAGTAAAAATGAAACCTAGTCTCCACTGGGTACAACCAGCCAATGGGATTGACTAAGTGCCAACCACTTTAAGTCACCGTGTTAACTTCGCTTTCTAAACATTAACAAGAAGTTTCACCAATGACAAAGGCCAAACATCATGAGAAAGACAAAGAAAAACAACAAGAAGCTCCTGCACAAACAAAGAAAAACAAAAGTAGACTGTAACAACAAGCTCCCTATACCCGATGCCCACTGAGTTCCAGAGCATCAACTGACTCCTGCACTTAGCTATTATGCTTTATAGCTTCAACAGGATGAACTTTATTATCTTCAAACTTTTTCAAAAAAAACTCATGAACTTCATCTTCAATACCATTAGATCTATAGATCTACTCTGAAGAACCACCAAAACTAAAGAAAAAACAAAAAGGATATGAGAAAAGACATTAAATCTATGTTATTTGTAAACTAAACTAGGGGGAATGGTGGGTTTTGGCCAAAACCCAACCCACCTACAAGCCCTACTAGAAAACCACTTAATAGAAAAGAAAACCTCTCACTAAAAATTCTCAGAGAGAACACCTAGAGCAATTTGCATTATTAGCTACCCATGTACATTCTATACAATATTGTTTTTCTAAACCATCCGTATTGAGAATTTATTGAATTTTGAAATTAATTTAAATAAAATTATAAAGATAGAAAAAATCTTTTAATAATTAATTTAATTTGACTGTACCCTATACTAGTTATTTCTAATAGTTATCGGTTTGATACTCAATTTTCTTGTGTTTTTTTTTTTTCTAAATGGGATGGTGTTGACTTTTTTTGAAAGATTTTTTAAGGTCTTTTTTAAAGATTATTTAAGGTCTTTTTTAAAGATTTTAATATATTGGTACTATACTAATCTATATATATATATATATATATATATATATATATATATATATATATATATATATATATATATATATATAATGTTGAGTCTTAAAATCATTAAACTAAAAATTTGACAAGTGTTTAACTTCATATTTAAGTATTCACTCTAAAATTTAATGTGTCAAATTCTTAAAAATTTTAATTTTTATTAAAAATAAAATATTTATTATAATTTTTTAGTATTATTTTTTAACTAAAATACTATTGTATATATTTTAATATTACTCAAATTCTAAAAGTTTTTATATAATACGTATTTTTTAATATTAAATCACTCAATCATTTCCTAAACCATTAGAAATTCTATTTTTAAAAAATTTCTTAACTATTATACATACTACAATACTAATTTAATAGTTTCAAAATAAATTCTATTATATTTAAAAATAATGGCAATAAAAATTAAAGAAAATAAATGTCATGACCTGAACCTAAAATGGGCATATGACTAACACTAGGGAATGAGAATACATTAAGTACCCAAAACTCATAGTAAGCCTTAACGAAAATTTAATAAAATAAAGACGATAATAAAATTACATAATTTAAATAAAAATAAAAAGCACAAATGAATTAAAATCCAACACAAACTTAGATAATATATATAATAATAATCTTTAATACACGTTATTCATACATATGGTAATTCAAAATACATCATAATAGTTAACCAATCCACTACTATTGCGATGTTCTAAATTTAAATATACACATGATAATAATATATATATCATGTAGATTTACATAAAACAACTGGAGAAAAAGAAACCCGGTGTAGAGTAGGTTGACTGACAGACGACTCTCGAGATCTTGAAAAAAAATCTTAAGGGAAGTCAGATCTCACTGAGTAAGTTAATAAAAGAAATATATACAGTACAAAAGCCTTATTTAAAATATGTTTATGAAAATAAGAAATTTATAATCTATAATTTAAACTATTTAATCCCAAACCCAAAAGGGGCACGTGACCAGCACTAGAGAATGAGAATATATAAAATACCTGAAATCCATAATAAGCTTTAACGAAAATTTAATAAAATAAAGATGATAATAAAATGACATAATTTAAATAAAGATAAAAATTACAAATAAATTAAAATCTAACACAAACGTAGATAATATCTATAATAATAATCTTTAATACACGTTATTCATACATATGGTAATTCAAAAAACAACATAATAGTTAATCAATCCACTACTACTGCGATGTTCTAAATTTAAATACACGCATGATAATAATATATATATCAGGTAGACCTACATAAAATAGCCAGAGAAAAAGAAACTCAGCGTAGAGTAGGCTGACCGACAGACAACTCTCAGGATCCTGAGAAAAAATATTGAGGAGAGTCATATTTCACTTAATAAGTTAATAAAAGAAATGTATACAATACAAAAGACTCCTTTAAAATATCTTTATGAAAATAAGAAATTTATAATCTATAATATAAATTATTTAATTTTTATCAAAATCCTCTTTTACCGAAATAAAATATTTTAAAATCATAAAATACTTCATAAAATACAAATAAGCTTCTTAAATTATTTTATATATAAAAACTAGGTAGAACCCTAGATCACAAATCTAATAGTCTTTCAGCTCTCTTATAATCCAAAGATTGTCGGTTCCTGAGAGCAAAGCATCAGCCGAGCTATCAGTCACAGTCAATTCATTTAAACCAATATTTACTGGCGATTCCCAAGAGCAAAGCATCACTGAGCTATCAGTCCCAGTAATATATAAATCACGCTCGAGAGCAGAGTATCACTGAGCTTTATATATATTCTCACAAAATCATGCTCAAGTAAAGCATCAATCGAGCCTTATAACCACTAACACTCACTCTCAATCTTATCGGTGTGCACATGGTCCTGATGAAATCTATCAGGTAGCTCGTTTTACCGTAATTTCTTTTAAAAATAAATAAATAAGAAAGATTACAATAAATTAAAATAATATAAAATTTACTAAGCATGTGATACTTAATACAAACATGCTAATATATATATATTCCTATACACATTTAAATTATTAACTTATAGTTAGAATGCATTCCTCTATGCAATCGCGCTCAAACTCGACCAGTCAGCTTGGCTGAAGGCGCGACTAAAAAGAAGAAATAAATAAAAATGGAATTTCTAAAAATTTTAGATTTCTAAGGAAATACTCGATTAAAAAAATACAACTCTACTAAAATAAGCTCGATGTCACGTTTTACGAAAAATTTACTGAAAATTAGACAGGGTTTTCTCTATAAAACAGATATTTCTCTATCAAAGTAGAGTCAACCATGCACAAAAAAAACACTACAAAACTCACAAATGTTCACCACTTCCAGTTGGGACCCCAAACTATTCAATTCCTAACATAGGATCACAATTCACAATAAAAGCAATATTTAATAATAATCATTAAAATTCTTAAATATCAATATCTAACCACAGTACAATATATTCAAATATCAAAAACATTAAAACTAATTATTTTCACATTAGTTAAATAAAATCTCTAATAAATTATATAATATTAATAAAAATCAATTTTTTTATTATTCAAAATTAAATAGTAAGATTCTCCATTAATTATCTAAATAGTTTAAATATATAATAAAAATAGTTAAAAACTCATTTATTCACAAAAATAATAAATAAAACTATTATTTGAATATATTTTTAGAAATTATTATCAATTAGTTATAAATAGTAAATAATTTATAAAATTTTTTTTAATACCATTTATTATTCCAAAATTATTTAAAACATATAATTTAACTATAATTTCAATAAAAATACATAGTTTACCCATAAATCCAAAAATTACATAATACTAAATATTTACTAAAAATTACTCAACATTACTAAAAATTATTTTTGCACTTCTAAAATTAATAATTTAAATTAACTATACTAATTTAACATAATTTCACTATAAAACACATAATTAATAAAAATTCATTTTAATTAGTAAAAATTCAATAATTACCCATAATTCAAATAAATTCGGAAAAATAAACCAAAAATATATTTAAGAAGCTAAAGATGTATATAACAACATTTCCAAAGGGAGTTAACAAGAATCATTCAAACTCAAGCGAAAAAAAAAATTAAAAACCCTATTAGGCATAAACTAAAACTTGAAGATATATAACTACTCGGACGTCCTAAGCTTGAACTGACTTGAAAATCGAGAAGTACGAGTTGAGAGAAGTCTAATAAGCCTAAAAACTTGAGCTAAAGTGACCGGATTCTCACCAGAGTCACTATAGCAACCGTGCGAATTTCGACAACTTCAAGGCTTTTGGTGGTTATAGGAACGTAAGGGGAAGAAGAGAGGACGACGGTGAACTTTGTGGTGGTCTGTTGGGCTTAGGCGTGCATGGTGAAGCTTGTAGAGACCAAAAATGGCAGAAATGGAGAAGGAAAGAAGAAAAGAAAAAGAAAAAGAAAAAGAAAAAAAAAAGTAAGGAAGGGAATAGTTGACCTAAAAATTGACCTAACTTTTCCCTTTATATATATATATATATATATGTATATATATAATGTCACGACCCAAAATAGGGGCCATGACCGGCGCTAGGGAACGGGAATTCTTTCGAATCCAAAACCCGTAGCAAGCCTAAAAATAAAATAAAAACATGCAATAATAATAATAACAACATAATTAAATATAATATCCTGCAGCGGAATAAAATCATAAATATTAAAATAATATTCCACCAAATGAAATTAAATCGAACAACTCATCTCATATATATAAATAAACTATTAATACAAATTCCAGTTCAAATTTTTAAAGTACATATCTCACACGAATATAATACATAAAACCCACAATCTGTTTACAACTACTGCAGTGTCTAGATTAATAAAAAAATAAAACTCAGGTGAGCAGTTTACATAATAAAGCCGGGGCAGAAGAAATCCAGTGTACGGGTCTACTACTGAGGTCTGATGAAGATGACTCTCCTGAAAAATAGTCAACGGAGGGGAGTCAGACCTCACTGAGTGAATTGCCATACTATACATGCATACTAAATGTCAATGCACACAGTCAAAAGTATATATAATATGTATGTATACAAGCAAATACACACAGATGCAATAAAATCATTTTATATATTTTTATTGAAAATCAGTGTTTCTGAAGGATCAAATAGAATCCTAGAAAATCACAACCTCAAAACAGTGTTAGACAACACTCTAACCATATAGGCTCACTTATTCCAAATAGGTTCACTTGTTCCATTTGGACAGTAGACTGGCCCCGAGACACTAAGTCAACCGAGCTCCAACAGTCTGACTGTCAGTGTGATTGGCCTCAAGACACTTGATCAACCGAGCTCTAACAATCACACTCCCAAATCCTTTCTCACACATCAAATAATCAAATCCAATCAATATCCACAAATAGGTTAGTAATATAGCCTAAATACTATCGGCGTACCGGTACGTACTCGGTCCTAGTGCTGCCCACTAGGTAGCACGTTCTATCAATATCCTCCATTGAAATATAAAACATACATTCACAAAAATAAATGATGCATGACTTTAAATAAAATAGCAACATAAACCATATATATACTAGAAATATACCAAAAGTAAACTAGGTATATTTCTAGTATATATACGTCAAGTAAATCCAACATAATCGCAAAATAAACTAGAAATATATTCAAAAACATTTTAAACATAATTCATTAATAAAACATGCATATAGTTTAGAATAAACCAAAAATAAACTAAAAATAAACTTAAGTACTACTTAAATAATTATGCATATTTAATCATAATAAAACATATATTTCTAAAACATGCACCCTAGAACATATATATATAAAATAGCAACTCACTATTTATTGCGCTCCTCGAGATGGGTCCGACGGGCCTGGTCCACTAGGCCTCAGTCTCGGCGCAACTAAATAAACAAATAATGACAGGAATCAGAATAAATCTAACAGAAGTTCTAAAGACTCGATCTAGATTGCTAGAGATAGAATTAAAATTAGAATTTGATCGGATATCACATTTTACGAGAATTCTACCAAAAATTCGACAGAACCTCCCCTGTAAAATGGACATCTCTCTACTCAAAGAGTAGAGTCGGCCCTGCAAAGAAACAAACTTCAAGAATAAACACAGAATTACAACCACAATCCCTCGGTCGGACTCCAAACTACAAATCACCGATCGAGGTCCACAATTCACAGAGTATATACAAAATATCGAGAATACCCTTATATAATAAAAATACATTTGATAAGTAGAAATTACGTAATTAACCCTAAAACACAGTAAAAACCGATAAAAACTCATTTTATTAGAAAAATTGTATATTATATATATAATTGAAAATAATTTACGAAAAATAGTTTTAATTAGTTAAAAATACTAAATAATTTGTAGAAATCATTTTTATACCCTAAATAACTATTAAAACCGATTTAATTACATTTTTAGCCAATTTAGGGTAAAATTATCAAAATACCCCTATATATATAAATCTACTAAAATTAATCCAAAAATTCACCAAAAATAATATAATTACTCAAAATTAATTTTCTCAACATATATTTCAATAATATCAATAAATATACTCAATTTACCAATTTATTCCAATTAAACATATAATTAACCCTATTTTCCAAAATTACATAAACTAAATAAATTCAAAATAAATACATAAAAATTCATAAAAATTACAAATAAATTTCTATAATCCATTTCAACACCTATATTTATCATAAAACACAATTTCATAATTTAATTAATTAATTTTCAAAAATTAGAATATAATAATAAAATAATAAAAAATATCCAAAAATCAAAATAAATTCCAAAAATTCTATAAAAATTCACACATGAAGATTAAGCTAAGGGGAGCAACATTTTTAAGGAATTTTTTCATGAATCACAAGGAAAAACTAAAAAAAAAATTGAAAAACCAATATGGCCGAAATTGAAAAATTGACAAAAACTTTACCAAATTGAGTTTTAAGCTTAAAGGAAGCTTAGAATCGTATTCTATGGCCTCCGAGGAGTTCAACGGCACCGGAATGATGGGTTTTGGTGGCCGAAAACGTGAGGGAGGAAGAAAAGGCCAACTCTTGGCCAAAACGCCAAAATCCACTTCACCGGCATCGGAAGGGAAGTTTGCAGGTGGCGGAACGACTGGAGGAAAGAGGTGGAACATTGGGAGGCGCAGTGACAGTAGGTGGTCGGCGTGCGCAGTGGTGAGAGGGGAAGGGGACGTTGGGAGGGTGAGGTTAGGGGTGAGGGTAGTTTTTGTAATTTTAACAATATATATATATATATATATATATATATATATATATATATATATATATATATATATATATATATATATATATATATATATATATATATCTTTAACTTTAATCATAATATAATATTTCAAATAATTGTGCACCATAAATAATAAATATATAAAAAATATACAAATACATATACATACATGTCCCATATTAATAATAAACTATATAATATACACATACATAATTAAAATAATTACTAACCCTAAAATAATTAAATATAAAAATGTATATATATGTATTCCAATATGACAATTAAAATAATGCATGGATTCATGCAAATGCACAAATCTATTTAAAATAATTAATATTAAATTATTTTCGTGTTAATTTCCTCGAAAGTGCAAGTCCCGGAAAAATTTTATGTAAAGTATTTAAAATAATATAAAACAATTAAAATTAGCTTTAAACAAATAACAACTCATAAAAATATCATATTTATATACAAAATTATTAATACTGCATATCCCGATGCAGAATAAAAATATTTAAAAACTCGGGATATTACATATAAACACACACACATATATGTAACTAAAACAATAATAACACTAATAATAACACTAACAATAATAATAATAATAATAATAATAATAATAATAATAATAATAATAATAATAATAATAATAATAATAATAAGAAGAAGAAGAAGAAGAAGAAGAAAAAGAAGAAAAAGAAGAAGAAGAACTACTACTACTACTACTACTACTACTCCTACTACTACTATTCACAAATAATGATAATTTATAAATAAAAATTCAAAATATTATTAACACTGCACATCTTAAAATAATTTTTTATAATTTAAAATAAAGGGTCATTACAATAAAATTAATGTAATATATTTTATTTTTAATTTATTTAATTATCTTTTTCTCTTCATAAAAATTCTGATTTTAAAATACATATGTTTTATTTAATATAAAACATTTTAATTATACTACATCTAAAATAATACTCTTCTTTTTCATTAGAAATTATATCTTTTATTCTAATTAAAATATCCACATTTTATTCAATTAAAAACACATTTTTCTATAAGTAAAAATATGTAATTTATCAATTATTTTTTTTATTTTTATTTTTCTAATTATTATTATCTATACATATTAAAAATATATATGTAATAAAATTGTTATAATAATTTTCTAAATGTACACTTTTATATTTAATTAATTTGTAGTTTTGAATTTATAAAAATTATTTAATTATTATGTTAAAATGTGTATATTAAGAACAAAAATCAAAACAAAAATAAAAATGTAGCAGATGATGAAACTAAGGATCATGAGTTGGGTTATATGCAGGATAGAGTGTCATCTCTAGACAAGAAGGTGGATGATCTTGCTTTATAGTTTAAACAATTAATGGATCTTTTACAGTAATCAAACAAAGGTAAAACTACTTAAAACCTTATTGATATAAGTCCTCATGTGTTTAATAGTGAAAGAAATTACAATGTGAGAAATGATGGAATGGGTAGAAATGGGTATGGAAATAATTTGGGTACTAGGATTTTGCCTACTCCTAAAGGCAGAAATATCTTTAAGAATAACAATACAAATGAGTTCAGACCTAATTTCTTCAAGTTAGATATACTCATTTTTAATGGAGCTAATACTAAAGGATGGGTTAGGAAGTGAGAAGTTTTTAACAATCAATGGAGTCAATGACTGTAGACACCCGATTCGGTCGGTCCATGTTAGGGGACAAATTAGGGATGCTCAGTTTGATCGACCTGTTGTCAAGCCCAATGATGAGAATGTGAAACTTGGACATGAGAATGAGGCCTGAATCTCTAATGGAAAGTGGACTTGAAAATCCAAAGACTAGAAAGCCCAAAACTCAGCCCTATTATCCAGAATTGGCCTAAGCCCGCTTGGCCCAGCACAGGCCTGGGCCAAAGGGGCGACGCCTTAGTGCAATAAGGCGATCACCTCATCAAAGAGGCGCTGCCTCTATGGCAGCCCACTTGCAACTGCAACTATGGTGGCCAAGTGGTGTGGGCCCCAGCCTCCAGGCATGATTTTTTGTGTGAGAAAAAGATTTTTGGGGAAGAGAAAAAGGCTATGGAGGCTCATGATAAGCTAGAGGGCTTAGGGGTATAGGGAAGCTAGGAAATAAAAGGAAAAAAAAGAGAGAGAAAAAAGGGGGGAGAGGCCATTATTGAAAAAAAAAAGAAGGAAAAAGAGAGAGAGGAGCTCTGAAGAAAAAAAAATAGAGAGAAAATCAAAGAAAAACATCCTCAAGAAAGAGGGAGAGATTGAAGCAAAGAAGTCCACTTTTTCTTAAGAGAAGAAGGAAGAAACTTTTGTCAAAAGTAGAGATCAAATCCTAGCAAGTATCACAATCAAAAATTTCTCTGAGGGCCTCTCATTTTGGTAGAAAACTTGCACTTAAACTCAACATGTGCATAATTTTGTGTGTTCTTGTTCGTGTGTGACTAAGTTGTTAGTGTATTTTAGGTATATTTCTAGTTTATCTTGCTTAATATCCCATTTTATTGATGTGATCTTTGAATACTTTTGCATGTAGTTGTAATTTGATGATTGTAGAGTGTGTATATACATGTATGGTTACTTAAAGTAGAAGTCTAAACGTTTAAGAGTCAGAACCTGCCTGTTGGTTAGGAAACCTCTTCATAGAGGCGTTGCCTCTTGTCAATGAGGCGATCGCCCCATTGACAGGCCTCTAGGAAGTCCCATTTGTTCATGTGTGTTGTATGTTTTTTTTTCTACCTTAGAAATACGGGGGGCCTCTATTGATGAGGCGTCGTCTCATTAATGAGGCAATCACCATATTGGCAGGTTGGCCCATTTTTAGCTTAGCTTTTCTACTAATGCCTGTTGCAATGTTGTCATGACCCAAAACAGAGGCCATGACCGACGCTAGGGAACGGAAATTCTTTCGAATCCGAAACCCGTAGTAAGCCTTAAAAATAAAATAAATACATGCAATAATAATAATAACATAAATAAAATATTTTACAGCGAAAATTAAAATCTCATATGTAATAATATAATCCACCATCTCATTTAAATAAACAAACTCATCTCAAATATTTAATATCTTTTAAATACAAATCTCAGTTCAAATACTTAGAATATAAATCTTATACAATCATAGTACATAAATCTCACAACTGACTACAACTACTGCAGTGTCTAGATTAAAAAATAAAGTCAAGTAAGCAGTTTACATAGTGAAGCCAGGGCGAAAGAAATCCAACGTATGAGTCTGCTACTAAGGTCTGAAGATGATGACTCTTCTAAAAAATAATCAACGGAGGGGAGTTAGACCTCACTGAGTGAATTGTTATAATATATATACATGCATACTAAATGACAACGCACACAGTCAATGATATATATAATAAATATATATACAAGCAAATACACACAAATGCAACAAAATCATTTTTATATATTTTTACTAAAA
The DNA here is from genome assembly GCA_947683625.1 of Mallotus nudiflorus. Classification (NCBI taxonomy): domain Eukaryota; kingdom Viridiplantae; phylum Streptophyta; class Magnoliopsida; order Malpighiales; family Euphorbiaceae; genus Mallotus; species Mallotus nudiflorus. The sequence continues at coordinate 208,550 of CANTUR010000616.1, read as the reverse complement.
ATCACTATTTATGAAGGATCAAATAGAACCCTAGAAAATCGCAACCTCAAATAGTGTTAGAAAACACTCTAGCCACACAGGCTCACTTATTCCAAATATATTCACTTGTTCCATTTGGACAATAGACTGGCCCCGAGACACTAAGTCGACCGAGCTCTAGCAGTTTGACTGTCAGTGTGATTGGCCCCGAGACACTTGGTCAACCGAGCTCCAGCAATCACACTCTTAAATCATATCACACATCAAATCAAATCAATCCGATCAATATCCACAAATAGGTTAGTAATGAAGCCTAAATGCTATCAGCGTACCGGTACGTACTCGGTCTTAGTGCTGCCCATTAGGTAGCATGTTCTATTGATATCCTTCATTAATATATAAAACATAAATTCATAAATAAATGATGCATGAATTTGAATAAAATAGCAACATAAACCATATATATACACTAGAAATATACCAAAAATAAACCAGGTATATTCCAGGTATATATATGTTAAATAAATCCAATATAGTTACAAAATAAACTAGAAATATACTAAAAAATATTTTAAGTATAAATCATTAATAAAACATGCATATAGTTTAAAATATACCAAAATATACCAAAAATAAACTTAAGTAATACTTAAATCATTTATGCATACTTTACTAAAATACTCAAACATGCACCCTAAAACATATATATATATATATATATATATATATATATATATATATATATAAAATAACAACTCACTGTTATTGCGCTCCACGAGATGGGTCTGACGGGCCTGGTCCATTAGGCCTCGGTCTCAGTACAACTAAACAAACAAACGATAACAGGAAATCAGAATAATTTTAACGAAAATTCTAAAGACTTGATCAAGAATCTTAGACACATAATTAGAATCAGAATTCGACCGGACATCACATTTTACAAGAATTCTACCGAAAATCCGACAGAGCCTCCACTGTAAAACGGACATCTCTCTACTCAAAGAGTAGAGCCGGTCCTGCAAAGAAACACAATTCAAGAATAAACACAATTCACAATCCCTTGGTCAGACTCCAAACTACAATTCACCGACCGAGGTTCACAATTCACAAAATAATTACAAAAATACCAAAAATGCCCTTCAATACTCAAAATATAACAATTTAAATACTCAAATGCTAAAAATATTCATTTAACCGATAAATACACAAAAACCCTAATTTTAATAAAATATTATTAAAAATCGGTAATTCTCAATAAATTCATAAATATTGACCAAAATACATTTTATAAATTCAAATTACATAATTAACCCTAATACTTACTAAAAATTGATAAAAACTCATTTATTTAGAAAAATCGTGTATTATATATAATTTAAAAATAATTTAAGAAAAATAGTTTTAATTAGTTAAAAATACTAAGTAATTTGTAGAAATTATTTTTATACCTTAAATAACTAGTAAAACCAATTTAATTATATTTTTAGCCAATTTAGTGTCAAATTACCAAAATACCCCTAGTTACGTAAATTCACTAAAATTAATAAAAAATTCACCAAAAATAGTATAATTACTCAAAATTAATTTTTTCAACATATAATTCAATAATATCAATAAATATACTCAATTAATCAACTAATTTCAATAAAACACATAATTAACCTAATTTTTTAAAAATTACATAAACTTAATAAATTCCAAATAATTATATAAAATTTACAAAAATTAAAAATAAATTTATAAAATTCATTTCAACACCTATAATCACCATAAAACACGATTTCATAATTTAATTAATTAATTTTCGAAAATTAGAAAATATTAATAAAATAATAAAAAATTCAAAAAAATTAAAATAAATTCCAAAAATTCCAAAAAAATTCACAGAGGTACATTAAGCTACTAGGATCAATGTTGGTGAAGGTAGTTTTCTTGAATCATTCAAATCAAAGCTGAAAAAAATCAAAAACCCTAATAGGCAGAAAATGGAAAATCAAAACCTAGGGAAATCTAGACCATTTTAAGTGAAACAAAGCTTGGAATCACACTCACCAGAGCTCAAGGAGAAGATAGAGACTGGTGGCATTGAGTTTGGTGGCCGGAAATGGCTTGATCGATAGTGAGATTAATTTTGGCTTCTCAAGGATATTCCGGTCAAAACACGTTGGAAATGGAGGCTTTAGGCAGTAGGAATGGCTGGAGGTGGTGGTGACAAGCCAAGAGGCACACCGATGATAAAGGAATGACATGACAGGCGGCAGAACGGTGAGGAAGATGATCGGGAAGAAGAGGAAGGAGACAATGACATTTCTGTAAATATGTTGAACTTTTGTTTTTGATAAATAAATATGTATATATATGTATATATATAACTATACTTTATATTATAATATTATATAATATCACACACACAATAAATACTCACCACACATATTTTAATAATATATACATATATATACACATATATAATTAATTAATTAATATTAAAACTATATGATAAAAATTAATTTAATTAATTAAACCCTAATTTAATTTAAATAAATGTACATATATGCATTTTATTTAACACTTTAAAATTATGCATGAACTCATGCAAATTCATAAAACTATTTCAAATAATTAATATTAAATTATTTACGTCTTAATTTCTCCGAAAATAAAATTTTCAGGAAGATTTTGCGTAAATCTCTTAAAATAATATAAAATAATTAAATTAGCTTTAATAAATAACAAACTCATAAAAATATCATAAATATGTATAAAAATTATTAACACTGCATATCCTGATGCAGTTTAAAATTATTTAAAAACTCGGGATATTACAAGCGTCCACTTTGATATGTATTTTTCGACCTTAAACATGGCTATTTCATTGCATGATGATGTTCATCTTGATTTTTTAATGGTTTCTTTAGTTTATAATGCGAGAACCCCTTTTTTATAAAGATTCTTTGTAACTATTGTTATATATGATTTCATTTTTTTTAAAGGAAGGACTAACTGTGTGTTATTTGTAGGGATTGCTTGATGATTTCCATCATTGAGTAGTCACCTTTGTTAGTTATCCCTTTTATATTACCACATTTATGTTATTTTATCAGTTTATTTTTGGTATATGTTTAGTTTATTTTCCATATATTATTATTTTATTTAGCCTAAAAGCATTGTAATCCTTAATCCCTTTCCCCATTTGATTTTGAATGTATGGTTATAAATTATTATTTATTTTATTTTTGTTGAATGTTGGGACTCAAAGGCATGAAACTGGACTAATGTGCAAACTTGGACTTAACTATAAAATTTGGAAAGTAAATAAAGGCAAGTGCAACTTGGAATGTAAATGAGAAAATAATTAAATAATTAAATGGTAATAAAATGCAAAATACAAATGGAGGCCAACCGCAAAGTTGGGTGAGCATTCAAACGCTCATACCCAGTTTTTGAACCCGATCTCTGATGACGGCTTCTGGGAACCTCCATGGGATCCAGTTGTTGTACAGTGTGTCCTGGCTTTTATCTGGATAGCGATTCCATCTCCGAATAGGCCCAAGACCTATATCGTATTTCCTAGTGGGCCTCGAGCCCACACAATGTCGTGGTCGCCAAACACTTGGGCGCACGCTAAACCCCACCGCCTATAATGGCGACTCCATTGGGGATAGAGAAACTGATTTCAGTGTTTTGTGTTTTATCATCTTTAATTATTTTCTTATTTCTTCCTGCATTTATGCATTCACTACACATTTTGCACACAATGAGCACTTCAGTCCCGAATAAATCTGACAATAGTCAGTACTTCGCTACCTACGTTTCACTCAAACCTGGTGGTGGAATATTTGATTATTATCACTTACGACACATACTAATCCACATTGTTTGACCCTTGAGTGGGGAGACGTATATAGATGTATATCGTTGTGGGAGCCGAAGCCTTTTTACCCAAGACTTAAGCCTATGTAATGACCTAGCAACTATCTTTAGGAATTTTCCCACATGCATATGTATTATGCCATATAATGGACCCTTAAAATAAATCTCGAGAACATCAATAAGTAGTCTAAAATAAAATGGGCCCTCACGTCCAACCAAAGCCCATTATAAATAAACTAGTTAACAAAGGCCTCTCATGCCTACTCATAACCCATTTCAAATGGGCCTTAACAAGTGAGTTTATGGTGCTAAGGATTTTTGCTCATAGAAAATGGACTCGGGCTTTATTTAAAGGACCTATTACTTATCTGAATCATTTTGAGAGTTTTTTTGCATACATCAGTTTTATTATCCTCAGCTGATAATTAAAACCCAGGTAAAAAATCCTAGGGTAAGATACTTGCCATTGAATACATGTATAGGAGAAATAAGGGCGGAAGTTTGCACCTTTAGGCTTCATGTTTTAATCTTGTATATCTTTTTGTGTGTAACCTTTTGTTTCTTAAATTTTTAAAATAAAACGGACTTGCACATCATGCATCATTCTAACCAACTGTTTTATAGCACTATAGATCCTTCAAGCTCAGCAAGGTGGGTTCGATCTAGTTCAGGTCACTTGGTTAGGAATTCAGAAATAGGATTGGCAGGAGGGTTCGATCCAGAAGCATTTGGGGCATGGTTGAAAGAAGAAGTAATGGCAGAAACCCGAGCTATAATGAGAGAAATGATGAGGGAAATTACTAAGCTCATCAGAGAGAGTCAGCCAGCACAACCACCTAATGCACCGCTAATCGATCCGGTGGATCTCAATGAGGAAATACCGATTAGAGGAAGGGAAGAAGATAATGTGACAGTGTTGGCCAATCCGGTGAATCAAAGAAATGTCATCTTAACCGAGGATGTGGGTCAGACTGAGTAGGCTAAGAACATGACCAAGGTAATGAACCAAATGCAGGTGATGATGAAGGAGAAGGGTATGCTCGCTCCTTTAGATTATGATATGAATTTAGAAAAGGGTGATGAACCGCTGCCTCGTAAGTTTAAATTCTCAAAGAAGAAGAAGTATATTGGTGATGAGGATCCCCATTTGCATTTGAAGCAGTATGTAAGTTACATGAAGGCTACTGAGCTAACTGAGAGCTAAATTATCAAGCAATTCCCTATTTCATTGGAGGGAGCGCCAATCCATTGGTATTACACCTTGGAACCACATGGTCAGTCAGATTGAAAGGAATTATGTGCCGCTTTTATTAAGCAATACAATTTTAATGTTCCACTAGAGGTGCCCTTAAGAGATCTGTAGAATACTAAACAGAACTTTAACGAGCCTTTTGCTGACTACCTGACTCATTGGAGGGGAAAGTTATCCTTAATGAGGCATAGGCCTACTGAGTCAGACCAGTTAGTCCTAGCAATAGAAGGATGTGTTCCAGCATTGTCTAGGAAATTGAGGGATCTGGGAATCATAAACTTTGAAGAATTGTACAAATTTGGGGTCTAAAAAGAGTCAAATTTGGCTCAAGAGAAGAAATTCTTTGGAAGAGGATCTGGGGGCAAAGAGGGGGCCAACTCAAGTGGTAATATTCATATTCATGCCATTTGACCACTAAGCAACAATGTACAAGTCAGTGCAGTTAGACAACCTCAAAGATTTTCAAATCTGGGACTTCTTATGTCCAAGGTCCTTGATCAGCTTATTGAGAAGAACCTGTTACGGCCTTTACCTTCATAACAACCCTTGCCCGGAGCCAACCCAAAGCTTTTATGTAAATTTCATCAGACCATCAGATATGACACAGAGAACTATGCCCAGTTAAAGCATGAAATCCAAGACTTAATAGACTCAGGCACAATTATTGACCCAGAAAATAGAAAACCAAACACACAAACTAACCCATTACCTAACTACCGAAATGTACTACCACCAATACACCCATTATGATGGTCAAATCTGGCCTAACAAAAGAGCAAGTCCTAAACTCCTTCATTAATGTCTCCCATAATTCCCTAAAAACCAAACCTGAAAATCTAAAACTAAATAAATAACCCATGGAGTTGCAAGTGCACGTCTTGGATATATGGAGTTCCGATGATGAGAGCAAATAATAAGTTGACCTGTGGGACAACGAGGGGTGTGAGCCAAGTCAGTCTGTGGGGAAGGTTGAAGAAAAGAAAGAGGAAATAGAGGCTACCAAGTCTAGGCTCGAAAAGGCAGAAAGTGCAGAGAAGGGAAAGGAGATAGAACTATAATAACCCGAGTTTTTAAATATTCTTATATTTTATTGGGATATGCAGTATTAATAATTTTTAATACATATATTTGATTATTTACTTATTTTATTAATAATTACTGTTATTTACGTTTATTTAAAGTTTTTCACTTAAAATTTTTCCCGAAACCTATTATTTTGGAAAATAATATTTAAATAATATGTTATTGATTAATGTTATTTTATTTTATTAAATTATATGGTTTCATGGATGATTAATTCTTTGTATATTAATATATACATTTACATGCATATATACATTATTAAAATATTAGGATTATTTTATATATATGTGTGTGTATATATATATATATATAATTATTTATATAAAATAATAATGTGTGGTGTGTGTTTATTGTATATTATAAGTTTATTATATTTTAATATAAAGTTATATATATATATATATATATACAAAATAAAACAAAAAAAATTTGTCAAAAACACCCTCTCCCTCACTCCTCTCTTTCCCGACGCCCCCCCTCACCCCTACCTTCACCACCTGTTACTTTCGATCACTAACTGTCAGAGTGCCTCCTGGTGTGCCACCGTCATTTCCAGCCAGCTCCGCCACTGTTTCCTCCCTCCTTCGGCGCCGTTACAGCCTGTTTTAGTCGGAAAGCCGAAAATCATCACCACTGCCGTTCAAGCCGATTTCGACCACCTCCATTGACACTGCCAGTCTCATTCTCTACCTTGAGCTCTAATGAGTGTGTTTCTAAGCTTGGTTTCACTTGATTTGGTCTAGATTTTGATGGTGAGCTTGATTTCTAATTCGGCCATTTTAGTTTCTTGATTTTTTTGAACTTTGATATTTGATATTCAAGCTTAATTCCTTCACAAGAATTGATTCTACTAGCTTAATCTACACTCTGAAATTTTTTTGGAATTTTTGGAATTTATTTTGATTTTTGTGAATTTTTTATTATTTTATTATTATTTTCTAATTTTCGTAAATTAATTAAATAAATTGTGAAATTTTGATTTTTAGGGTTTATGGTGGTTGAAAATAATTATAGAATTTAATTTATAATTTTTTTGATTTTTGTGTAATTATTATAATTCTATTTAGTTTATGTGAATTTTAGAAATATAGGTTATATGTGTATTTTGTTAAAATTAATTGGTTAATTGAGTAAAATTATTTATTTTATTGAATTATATGTTGATAAAATAATTTTTGAGTAATTATATAATTTTTAGTGAATTTTTGAATAATTATTGTATATTATGTGAATTATTATATATTAGGGGTATTTTGGTAATTTGGTAGTAATATTAGTTGAATATTAAGTTAAATTGGTTTTAATAATTATTTGAGGTATAAAAATGATTTTTACAAATTATTTACTATCTTTAACTGATTAAAACTATTTTTCAAAATTTATTTTCAAATTATATATAATATACTATTTTTATAAATAAATGAGTTTTTAGTAATTTTTAATATGTTTTTGGGCTAATTAAGTAATTTGAATTTATAAAATGAATTTCTGTTAATATTTGTGAATTTATCGAGAATTATTGATTTTTAATAATATCATATTAATATTAGGGTTTTTAAGTAATTATCGGTGAAATAATTATTTTTAGTGTTTAAATATTTAAATTGCTATATTTTGGTATATAAAGGGTATTTTTGGTATTTATGAAATTTTAATGTATTTTGTGCATATCTTGTGACTTGTGAAACTCGGTCGGTGGAATTGTAGTTTGGGAATCCGACAGAGGAGTTATGTGGTTATTCTATATTCGAAGTGTGTTTTCTTACAGGACCGGCTCTACTTTTTAAGTAGAGAGATGTCCATTTTACAGAGGAGGTTCTGCCAAATTTTTGATGGAATTCTCATAAAACGTGACATTTGGTCAAATCCTTATTTCTTGTCTGTGTATAGAATTCTATATCAAGTTTCTAAAAATTAAGTTAGATTTGTTCTGATTCTTGTATTGTGATTTGATTGTTTAGTTGTGCCAAGACCGAGACCTAGTGGACTAGGCCCGTCGGACCCGTCTCGTGGAGCGCACAACTGTGAGTTGTTATTTTATATATACGTGTATTTAGGTTACATGTTTTTAGAAATATATGTTTTAATTGTATGAATTATGCATAAATGATTTAATAAATGCTTAAGTATATTTTAGGTATATTTTTGGTATATTTTGAATTTAATGCATGTTTTACCTTTGCTTATACCTAAGTTGTTTTTAAAGTATATATATGGTTTATTTTATAATTGAACTGAATTTATTTGACATATATATACTCGAAATATACTTGGTTTATTTTTGGTATATTTTTAGTATATATATGGTTTATATTGCCATTTACATTAATATCATGCATTATTTATTTTACGAATGTATGAGTTTATTTTAATGAAGGATATTAATAGAACGTGCTACCTAGTGGACAGCATTAGGACTGAGTACGTACCAGTACGACGATAGAATTTAGGTTAAATTACTAACCTATTAGTGGATTATGACTTGTTAATTGATCTGATTGATGTGAGATGTGATTTGAGAGTGTGATTGCTGGAGCTCGGTTGACCAAGTGTCTCGGGGCCAATCACACTGACAGTCAGACTGTTGGAGCTTGGTTGACTTAGTGTCTCGGGGCCAGTCTAATGTCAGAGTGGAATAAGTGAAATTATTTGGAACAATTAAGCCTGTATGGCTAGAGTGTTGTCTAATGCTATTTGAGGTTGCGATCATTTAGGGTTCTATTTGATCCTTCATAAACTGATATTTTTTAGTACTATATATGAAGTGATTTTTCAGCATATGTGTGTACATGTCTGCACACACACACACACACATATGTATAATTTATTATATGCATATGTTTGAATGCTTTTGTCATATAGGAGATGCATGTATATATATTATAACAATTCACTCAGTGAGGTCTGACTCCCCTCTATTGATATTTTTCAGGAGAGTCTTCGTCCTCAGACCTCAGTAGCAGACCTATACGTCGGATTTCTTCTGCTTCGGCCTTGTTGTGTAAACTGCTTACTTGAGTTTATTTTGTATTCTAGACATCGCAGTAGTTATTTTAGTGAGTTGTATTTATAATATGTATGTATGAGATTTAAATTTCAGAAGTTTAAACTGAAAATTTGTACTTAAAGATTTTATTATATAAATGAGATGGATTTTATGTTATTTAAATGAGTTGAGGAATTATTACTTTTTTTATTTGAGATTAGATTCCTGCTACATAATATTTTATTTATTTTAATATATTGCATGCTTTTATTTTTAAGGCTTGCTACGGGTTCCAGATTTGAAAGAATTCCCGTTCCCTAGTGCCGATCAGGGCCCTCTATTTTGGGTCGTGACAAGAACAAAATAAAAAGACCATTGCCAGTGTTTGGGAATTACTCATGCATTTTAGGGATCACAGGGAAGCCCTGGTCCTGACACTATATTAGAAAAAGATTTCCACTAATTCTACTCCGGAGCAGATGGTCCAGTCATTAATGGAAACCCCTCAAGGAATGATAACATTTTCTAACGATGATTTGCCTCTAGAAGGGAGGGATCACCACAAAGCTCTATTTATCAAAGCTAAGGTAAAAGGGAAGATAACCTGCTGTGTGATGGTCGATAATGGTTCTGCTATCAATGTGTGTCCATTGAAGATTCTACTGAAGCTAGGGTTGACGGTGGCCAACTTAAAGCCTTCTGAGGTAGTTATCAAGGCTTATGATGACACCAAAAGGTCTGTGGAAGGAACTTTCAGGGAATTGGTTAAAACGGGACCTATAGAAGTCTGGGTTGACTTGCATATGATTGATATCTCGGTAACATTTGCCATTTTATTGGGGAGGCTGTGGTTTCACCCTCTAGGTGGTGTTCCATCCACTGTTCATCAAACGATTAAATTTCCATATGAATGAAGGGTCGTCACCATCTCAGCTAAAATTGAAGTCGCCGTAGCTGCACTGAAGTTGATCACTAAGGAGATTTCCCTTAGCCTTAATTTAAAGTCTATGTAATCTATGAGGATGAGATGGATGAAAAGGTCCTAAGAATGATGCATAATATAAATTTTTTTCCTGGCATAGGATTGGGGAAAAATCAGAGTGGACCTTCAGAGTTTGTAGGAAATAAAGTACATATTTTAAAGCACGGGTTAGGATTCAAAGAGGCTGACGGAGCTAGGGAAGAGATAAATGTGTAGGGTCAGTCTAAAGAAAAGGAGAAGGAGACCGTAGCTAGAAAGAAAACCTTGTGGGAAATTTTTACAAAGGAAGGCATCAGGCACCCATACAGCGGGACTCCAGAACCTCTCCTGATGGCTGGGGAAGTTATCCCGGGGTTTGAGATTTTTGCTGAATTTATAAACAAAGTTGAGGGAGTCGCTGTTGAAAAAGCCCCTATTGAGGAGCTAGTACTGACTGAAGAGGAGTTTAAAAAGGATAAAGCTACCTTAGAGTAGAAAGGCATTGATGATCAAAGCAAAGACCTTGACTTTGAAACCTATATCCTCAACTCCATCATAGATACCTCTTATAATGACTTTGATGTTTCTTTTGCTTCTCTGTTTGAGACTAATGATCTTTTCTTTTAAAAAGTGAATGCAATGAAGTCTGAGTTTGCTTATTTGTGTGATGTGTTTCTTAATGGTTATTCTGTTTATAATGATCATTTCATGCATATGTTTGACACTAATTCCACGCAAACTGAGTCATTTAATTTAGGCACAAACGATAATCCTAAAAATATATTGCTTGCTTCTGGTTTAACTCATGATGAGAGAGAAAAAATGGAAGAAATCTTAAAAAAAAAAAAAGATAAAGTATTTGCTTGGAGTTATGAAGACATGCCTGGAATTGACAAGGAGATCTCAGAACACAAGATCCCCACATACCCTCACATAGCGCCAATAAAGCAAAAGCAAAGGAGATTAAGGCCGGAATGGGCTCTCTTGGTTAAGGAAGAGATCAAAAAGCAGCTAAAGGCAAAGTTCCTAGAAGTGGTAGAGGACACTCAGTGGTTAGCAAATATAGTTCTTGTTCCTAAGAAGGATGGGAGGGTCAGAGTGTTTGTAGACTATCGAGATTTGAATAAAGCCAGCCCCAAGGATGACTTTCCGCTATCGCATATCGATACGTTAATTGATAGTGCAGCTTCCAACGTAATGTACTCTTTCATGGATGGATTTTCAGGGTACAATCAGATCATAATGGCAATAATAGATAAATTGAAGACATCTTTCATCACTGAATGGGGTGTGTACTGTTATCGAGTGATGCCTTTTGGGTTAAAGAATGCAGGAGCCACTTATCAGAGGATGGCGACTGTCTTGCTACACAACATGATCCATAAAGAGGTAGAAGTGTATGTGAATGATATGATGGTGAAGTCTGCAACTAGGGAAAGACATTTTGAAGCGCCAGACAAGTTTTTGGCTAGGGCAGAAAAGTACAACCTCAGACTAAACCCAAAGAAGGTGTTTTTAGGGTCATATCTGGGAAGTTGTTGGGACACATTGTCAGCCAGAAAGGAATGGAAGTGGATCCAGATAAGATCAGAGGAATCAGGGATATGCCTACACCAAAGAATGAAAAAGAGGTTTAAAGATTTCTGGGGCGTTTACAGTATATCAGCAGATTTATAGCCAAATTGACAGCCATCTGCAATCCCATCTTTAAGCTTCTAAAGAAAGACCAACCTGTTGTGTAGGATGAAAGATGTCAATGAGCCTTTAAAGCTATCAAGGATTACTTGATGAATCCTCCTGTTTTACAGCCACCAAGATCGGGTAAAGCCTTAACTCTGTATCTAGCAATTGAGGAAGACGCAATAGGGGCAATGTTAGCACAATAAGGCAAAAAGAAGATAGAGCATGTTGTGTATTAGTTGAGTAAGAAGCTTCTGCCCTATGAAACTACTTATAGCCTAGTGGAGAAAACGTGCCTAACAGTAATTTGGGTGATGAAAAAACTCCGACACTATTTTTAGTCTTATAAAGTGCAGGCGATTTCTAAACATGATCCCCTCAAGTATCTCTAACAGAGCCCATCTCTTACAGAAAAATTGGCTAGGTGGCTCATTTTACTAACAAAATTTGACATAGAGTGTATAGCCAAAAAGACAGTGAAAGGAAAAGCAGTGGCGGACTTCTTGGCATAGAGCCTAGTGGATAACGCCCAATGGTTAGGGGCGATAGAGATACAAGATTGGGAAATGTACTTTGATGGAGCTGTCAACAACAAGGGGGCCAGAATAGGGGCAATTTTGGTTACACCAGAAGGATAAATGATCCTGATGGCAAAAAGACTTGAGTTTGAAGCAACCAATAACCAAGCAGAATACGAAGCCTGGATTTTTAGTTTAGAGGCATTGTGTAGCACAAGGGCATAAAATGTTACTGTCTATGGGGATTCCATGCTAGTTATAAAATAAGCCACAAAAGAATGAGAGATAAAAGAAGACAGATTGCGGCTATACTGGGAATACTTGGCCATTATCCTATGCTCATTCGCTCAGTATAAGTTTATCTACTTGCCAAGGGAAGGAAACCAGGTGGCTGATGCCCTAGCCACACTAGCCTCCATGTGGGAAAGTGGGAAACAACTAGAAGCCAGGCCCTTAATTCTCATGAAGTCTTGAGTCCCCTGTTATGAGGAGGTGAGAGTAACACTAGTTGATGCTACTGAGAAACCTTAGTTCTATGATTTATAAAGGTATATAAAAATTGGGCAGTTTTCGAATGACGCTGATAAGAAAGAAAGAATATCCTTGCAAATGTTATTTCGACAGTTCATAAGTCACAACGGGATATTATACAAAAGAATGCCAACCGAGGTACACCTCAGGTGTGTTCATAAGGATGAAGCTTGAAAGCTTATGGAAGCAATTCATAAAGGGGTGTATGGGCCACACATGAATGGAATCATCTTAGCGAAGAAAATAGCCCGCCAGGGGTAAATTTGGCTTACCATGGAGGTAGATGTTGTTAGATTTGTAAAGAAATGTCACAATTGCCAAGCTTATGGTGATGTTAGACACCTACCGTCTATGGAGCTTCAAGGAATGACTTCTCCTTGGCCGTTTGCTATATGGGGGATTGACATCATAGGAGAGGTAAGGCCAAAAGCAACTAATAGCCATCAGTATATCATTGTGGCTATCGACTACTTCTCCAAATGGGTTAAGGCTGAATCTTATGCTACTATGGGGTCGAAGGAGATGTCGAGGTTCATCGAAAAGAACATAATCTGCAGATATAGTATGCAGACAATGGTGTTCAATTTCGAGTAGAATGGCCACACTACTGAAAGACTATAAGCTCAAGCACCACAGCTCATCTCCATATAGGCCACAGGCAAATGGGGTGGTGGAAGCATGTCACGACCCAAAACAGGGGGCCATAACTGGCGCTAGGGAATGAGAATTCTTTCAAATCCGGAATGTAGCAAGCCTTTAAAAAGAAATATAAAAGCATGCAATAATAATAACATAAATAAAATATCTTGCAGCGGAAATTAAAATCTCATAAGTAATAATGTAACTCATTAACTGATTTAATAATATAAGTCCATCTCATATATATAAAATCTTTTAATTCAAATTCTCGGTTCAAACCTTTAAAATTTAAATGTCAAACATATATAATACATACTGCTCACTAAAACAACTACTGCAGTGTATAGAATACAAAATAAAATCAAGTAACCAGTTTACACAATAAGGCCAGGGCGGAAGAAATCTAATGTAAAGGTCTGCTACTAAGGTCTGAGGACGAAGACTCTCCTAAAAAAAATAAATCAACGGAGGGGAGTCAGACATCACTGAGTGAATTGTTATAATATATATACATGCATAGCTAAATGACAAATGCACACATTCAATAGTATATATAATAAATATATATACAGGCAAATACACACGAATGCAGCAAAAATCATTTTATATAATACTGAAAATAATATCTGTTTATGAAGGATCAAATAGAACCCTAAATGATCGCAACCTCAAAACAGTGTTAGAAAACACTCTAGCCATACTGGCTCACTTATTCCAAATAAATTCACTTGTTCCATTTGGACAGTAGACTGGCCCAAGACACTAAGTCAACCGAGCTCCAGCAGTCTAACTGTCAGTGTGATTGGCCTCGAGACACTTAGTCAACCGAGCTCCAGCAATCACACTCTCAAATCACGTCTCACATCAAATCAATCCAGTAATAATCCACAAATAGGTTAGTAATTTAACCTAAATTCTATCGTCGTACCGGTACGTACTCGGTTCTAGTGCTGCCCACTAGGTAGCACGTTTTATTGATATCCTTCATTTAAAATAAACTCATACATTCGTAAAATAAATGATGCATGACATTAATTTAAATAGCAATATAAACCATATATATACTAGAAATATCCAAAAATAAACCAAGTATATTTCGAGTATATATATGTTAAACAAATTCAATTTAATTAATAAATAAACCAAAAATAAACCTTAGATATACTTAAAAACATTTTAGGTATAAATCAAGAATAATACATGCATTTAATTTAAAATATACCAAAAATATACTAAAATATACCTAAAATATACTTAAGCATTTATTAAATCATTTATGCATATTTCATACAATTAAAACATACATTTCTAAAACATACATCCTAATACACGTATATATAAAATAACAACTCACAGTTGTGTGCTCCACGAGACGAGTCTGACGGATCTGGTCCACTAGACCTCGATCTTGGTGCAACTAAACAAATAAATGACAACACGAAATCAGAATAAATCTAACGAAATTCTAAAGACTCGATCTAAAATACCGGATATAGACAAGGAATAGGGTTTTGATTGGATGTCACGTTTTATGAGAATTCTATCAAAAATTCGGCAGAACCTCCCTTGTAAAACGGACATCTCTCTACTTAGAAAGTAGAGCCAGTCCTGCAAGAAAACGCACTTCAAGTATATACAGTCACATAACCCCTCGGTCGAACTCCCAAACTATGATTCTACCGACCGAGGTTCGTAATTCACGAGACATACACAGAATACATGAAAATGCAAAAAATACCAAAAATACCCTTTATATACCAAAATATAGAAATTTAAATATTAAAACATTAAAACTAATTATTTTATTGATAATTATATAAAAACCCTAATTTTAATAAAATATTATTAAAAATCCATAATTCCTGATAAATTCACAAATATTAACATAAATTCATTTTATAAATCCAAATTACTTAATTAGCCCAAAAACATATTAAAAATCAATAAAACTCATTTATTTACAAAAATAATATATTATATATAATTTGAAAATAATTTTTGAAAAATAGTTTTAATTAGTTAAAAATAGTAAATAATTTGTAAAAATCATTTTTATACCTCAAATAATTACTAAAACCAATTTAATTTAATTTTCAACCAATTTATTACCAAATTATCAAAATACCCCTAATTAAATATAATTTCACATAATTATTCAAAAATTCACTAAAAATTATACAATTGCTCAAAAATTAGTTTCTCAACATATAATTCAATAAAATCAATAATTATACTCAATTAACCTATTAATTTCAACAAAATACTTATTTAACCTAATTTTCCAAAATTCACCTAAACTAAATAAATTCATTATAATTACAAAAAAATCACAAAAATTAAAAATTAATTTCTAAAATTAATTTCAACCTCTATAAACACCATAAATCACAATTTCACAAATTATTTAGTTAATTTACGAAAATTAGAAAATATTAATAAAATAATAAAAAATTCACAAAAATCAAAATAATTTCCAAAAATTCTACAAAAATTCAAGGATGTAGATTGAGCTACTAGGAGCAACTTTTGTGAAGGAATTTAACTTGAATCATTAAGATCGAAGATCAAAAAAATAAAGAAATAAAAAATGGCCGAATTGGAAAAATTGATCACCAACAAAATCTAGACCAAAACAAGTGAAACCAAGCTTAGAAATGCACTCATCGGGGCTCAAGAAAGAGAATGAGACTGACGGTGTCCAATTTGGTGGCCGAAATCACGGTGAATGGAGTTGAAGTTAGATTTCGATTTCTAGACCAAGAAATGGCCAAATCACGCCGGAAAAGGAAGTAGCAGGCGGTGGAGCAAGCTGGAAGTGGTGGTGGCACGCCGGGAGGCACACCGACGATAAGGAAATGGCGTTGCAGCGGTGAAATGGGGAGGCAAGGGCGTCGAGCGAGAGGTAGGGAAAGAATGGCACACTTCGTAATTTTTTTTAACTTTATATATATATAATAACTTTAACTTAATATTATAACATAACAATATTATATTCAAAATAAATACTCACCACATGTTAAAAAAACTAATATATATATATATATATATATATATATATATATATGTATGTATGTATATATATGTTAATATGATAATATGATCATGCATGGAATCATGCAATTTAATAAAATGGACTAACATAAATAAATAAATAATTATTTAGGTTTAATTTTTTCAAAAATATAATTTTTGAGAAAATTTTACATAAGAAACTTAAAACCATTAAAAATAACTTTACTAATTATCAAACTAATTAAATAATCAAATATATTTATTAAAATTATTAACACTGCATATCCCGATGCAATTTAAAAATATTTAAAATCTCGGGATATTACAGTCTTCCCCCCTTACAAGAATTCGTCCTCGAATTCTAAAAAAAGAAGAAATACAAAATCAAGAAGGAAAGAGATACGGGTAAGAAGCTCACATCTCAGCTTCAGTCTCCCACGTATGCTTCTCTACTCTGTTGCTGCGCCACAGAACCTTGACCATTGGAATCTGTTTCGAACATAACTATCGAACTTCATAGTCAATGATCGCCACAGGTTCTTCAATAAACGTCAGATCTTCATTTACTTCCACGCTGTCGAGCTGCAACACGTGTGAAGGGTCTGAGACATACTTTCTCAACATCGAGATATGAAATATCGGGTGCACTTGAGACATACTTAGAGGCAAAGCCAACCGATATACAACAGTGCCAACTCTCTCCAGAATATCGAACGGTCCTATATATCTCGGTGCTAACTTACTCTTCCTGCCAAATCTCATAACACCCTTCATCGGAGACACCTTTAGGAAAATAAAGTCTCCAATTTGAAATTCCACATCTCTGCGCCTAGGATCCGCATAACTCTTCTATCTGCTAACTGCGGTCTCTAATCTGCGCTTGATCACAACAACTTTCTTTGCAGTATCCTGAACCATCTCAGGTCCAATCAAAGCTCTCTCACCAATCTCATCCCAACTTAGAGGGGATCGACACTTCCTTCCATATAAAGCCTCATATGGTGCCATTCTAATACTGTTATGGTAGTTATTATTATATGCAAGCTCTATGAGTGGAAAATGATCATTCCAGCTACCTCCCAAATCTAAAACACACATCCTTAACATATCTTCCAGTGTCTGGATCATCCTCTCAGACTTACCATTTGTCTGAGGATGAAAAGCAGTACTGAAGTCCAACCTAGTGCCCATCGCTTCCTGCAATTTCTATTAAAAATAAAAGGTAAACATTGAACCTCTGTATGACACAATGGACATAGGTACACCATGAAGGCACACAATATGCTTCACATATAGCTTCGTTAATCTAGGTACATAATAAGTGGCTTTCACAGGCAAGAAATCTGCAGACTTGGTCAACCTGTCTACAATCACCCAGATGGAATCGTATCCATCCTTATAACGAGGTAAACTAACCATAAAATCCATAGCTATCCTTTCCCACTTCCACTCGGGAATAGGAAGAGGCTGAGGCTTCCCAAAAGGCTTTTGATGCTCTGCTTTTACTTGCTGACACGTCAAGCACATAACAACATAATCAACAACATCCTTCTTCAGTCCGTCCCACCAGTACAAATCTCTGATACTGTGGTACATCTTAGTGACACCTAGATGTATGCTATAGGCTATAGAATGTGCTTCCTCTAGGATCTCTTCTTTCAAATTATCCACATCAGGAACACACAATCTACCACTAATCCACAAAACACCGTCATCATCGAGTGTGAAATCAATGAACTTCCTTGCTCGGACATTCTCTGCAAGCTCTTCTAGAATAGGATCTCAGCTCTGAGCTGCCTTAATCCTATCTCTCAGTACAGATCGTACCTTAAACTGAGCTAACAGTCCACCTGATATACTAATCTTAATCATCAGACCTTGATCCACTAACAGATGCAACTCCTAGATCAACGGTCTCCTCTCTACACTGATATGAGCAAAACTACCTGAGAACTTCCTACTCAAGGCATTTGTTACCACATTAGCCTTGCCTGGATGATATAATATCTTATAGTCATAATCTTTTAACAGTTCCAACCATCTCCTCTACCTCAGATTCAGATCTCTCTGCTGGAAAATGTACTTAAGGCTCTTGTGATCGGTAAAAATCTCACAAGTCACCCCGTATAGATAATGTCTCTAGATCTTGAGAGCAAAGATCACTGCAACCATCTTAAAGTCATGTGTAGGATAGTTCTGCTCATGCTTCTTCAACTGCCTCGAGGCATAGGCTGTAATATCCCGTGTTTTTAAAATATTTTTACACTGTACCGGGATATGCAGTGTTAATAATTTCTGTATATTATATGATATTTTTACGAGTTAATATGTATTTAAAACCTATTTTAATTATTGTGTATTATTTTCAGTGTTTTACGTAAAATTTTCCCGGGACTTGCATTTTCGGGGAAATTTTCACGTAAACAATGTAATATTAATTATTTTAAATATATTTACGGACTTGCATGAACTCATGCATATTTTTAAATTATTAAATAAAGCCTGTGTGTGTATATTTATTTAATTAGGGTTTATTATTTCCCTAATATTTTATTAATTATTTATTTGTTTTATTGTTATTTAATTAATTTTATTTAGTATAAATTATTAAAATATTAGATTTTATGTGTGTGGTGTATATTTGATGTGTGTAATTTAATATTATTTTATTATATAGTGTAAAGTATATATATATGCATATATACATTAAAATTTGTCAAATTACAAAAGAATTGGAAAATTACCAAACTGCCCCCGACTACTCCTTCTTCCCCGATCACCTTCTCCTCGCCGTCCGGACGCCTGTCACGCCGTTTCTTCACCGTGGGTGTGCCGTCCGGTGTGCCACCGCCTTCCCCAACCATTTTCGCCGCCTGAGGTAGTCGTTTCCGGCGCCTGGAAGTCGATTTTGGTCGGAGAAGCCGAAAATCGATCCACCGTCGATCACGTCGATTCCGGCCACCGTTTTCGACACCGCCAGTCTCTTTCTTATCCTTGAGGTCCGGTGAGTGTGATTCTAGCTTTGGTTTGAGCTAAAATGGTCTAGAATTGCTTAGGTTTCGAATTTTCAATTTCGGCCTATTAGGGTTTTTGATTTTTTTGAGCTTCTAATTGGATGATTCATGAAAACTTCCTTCACAAATGTTGTTCTCAGTAGCTCAATATACATGTATGAATTTTTTTAGAATTTTTGGAGATTGTTTGGATTTTTGGGTATTTTTGAATATTTTAATATTATTTTCTAATTTTCGGAAATTAATTATTTAAATTATGAAATTGGAGTTTATGGTTGAATTAGGTGTTGAAATGAATTATAGGAATTTATTTGGAATTTTTATGAATTTCTAAGTATTTATTTTGAATTATTGAAGTTTATGTGATTTTGAGAAATTAGGGTAAATGTGTTTTTATTTGAATTTAATTGGTTAATTGAGTTTAATTATTAATATTATTGATAATTATGTTGAGAAAATTAATTTTGGATAATTGTATAATTTTTGGTGAATTTTTGAAGTAATTATAGTATATTTATATATATAGGGGTATTTTGGTAATTTTACCCTAAATTGTCTAAAAATGTAATTTAATTGGTTTTAATAATTATTTAAGGTATAAAAATGATTTCTATAAATTATTTGGTATTTTTAACTAATTAAAACTATTTTTCGTGAATTATTTTCAATTATATATATAATATATGATTTTTCTAATAAAATGAGTTTTTATCGATTTTTACTGTGTTTAAAGGTTAATTATGTAATTTATACTTATAAAATGAATTTCTATGCTATAAGGATATTTTTGGTATATCTGGAATTATTCTGTGTTGTGGACCCCGGTCGGTAGATTGTAGTCTGGAGTCCGACCGAGGGGTTGTGGATTGTGTTGAGTTTATTTTTCAAAGTGTGTTTCTTTGCAGGGTTGTATCTACTCTTTTGAGTAGAGAGATGTCCGTTTTACAGGGGAGGTTCTGTCGAATTTTCGGTAGAATTCTCGTAAAACGTGATGTCCAGTCGAACCCTAATTCTGTTTCCGTATTTTAATACTCTAGATTGAATTCTAGGATTTCTGTTAGGGTTTATTCTGATGTCTATTATTTATTGCTTGTTTAGTTGCGCTGAGACCGAGGGCTAGTGGACCAGGCCCGTCGGACCTGTCTCGTGGAGCGCATTAGGTGAGTTACTATTTTATATATATATGCTTAGGACGCATGATTTAGAAATGCATGTTTTATGTTGATTAAATATGCATAAATAATTTGGTTATTTCTTAAGTTTATATTAAGTATATTTTTGGTTTATTTTTGGTATATAATAAATTGTACACATGTTTTGTTAATAAAATATATTTAAAATGTTTTTAAATATATTTTTAGCTTAATGTATAATTTGATTGGATTTATTTGACGTATATATGCTCGAAATATACCTAGTTTACTTTTGGTATATTTCCGGTATATATATGGTTTATATTGTTATTTTATTTAAATTCATGCATCATTTATTGCGAATGAATGATTTATTATTATTAATGAAGGATATCGATAGAACGTGCTACCTAGTGGGCAGCACTAGGACCGAGTACGTACCGGTACGCCTATAGTATTTAGGCTATAATACTAACTTATTTGTGGATATTGATTTGATTATGATTATCGATATGTGAGATGTGGTTGTGGGTGTGATTGCTGGAGCTCGGTTGACCAAGTGTCTCGGGGCCAATCACACTGGCAGTCAGACTGCTGGAGCTCGGTTGACTTAGTGTCTCGGGGCCAGTCTACTGTCTAAATGGATTAAGTGGATATATTTGGAATAAGTGAGCCTGTATGGCTAGAGTGTTGTTTAACACTATTTTCTGAGGTTGCGATATTCTAGGGTTCTATGTAATCCTTCATAAAAGATGATTTTCAATAAAATATATAAAAATGATTTTTCTGCATCTGTGTGAAATTGTCTGTATATATATTAGATACACATATACTGTTGATTGTATGCATTATCACTTAGTGTGTATGTATATATTATAGTAATTCACTCAGTGAGGTTTGACTCCCCTCCGTTGACTATTTTTCAGGAGAGTCAACTTCTTTAGACCTCAGTAGCAGGTCGATACGCCGGATTTCTTCCGCCCTGGCTTCTTTGTGTAAATTGTCTACTTGAGTCTTATTTATTTTATCTAGACACTGCAGTAGTTGTGAATTAAAATATTGGATTTCATGTATTTTATTTAAAAAGATGTATTATATTGAAACTAGATTTGTATTAAAGAGATTATGTATATATGAGATGATATTTGATTCAAATCCAGTGACGGAAATGTTATTATTATATTTATGATGATTTTTATTTCCGCTGCATATTATATGGTTATTGTTATTATTGCATGATTTATTTTATTTTTAGGCTTGCTACGGGTTCCGGATTCGAAAGAATTCCCGTTCCCTAGCGCCGGTCATGGCCCCTGTTTTGGGTCGTGACAAAGTTGGTATCAAAGCGGAGTTCTGTGTCAGGGCTTAGTTATGTGAGTTGTGGCCCTAGTTTTAAAGTTGTGTTTTCTGTTGGACTACTGCAGTGTATTAGGTTCGAGTACGTCTTGATAAGTATTCCTTGCTGTAGTTTTCAGCATTATTCCTCCGTTGTCTATTTTGTCTGAATCTTTCCATTTGTCTTTTCAGAATGAGGAGGCGAGCGCGTGTCGCTCCACCGGTCGTTGAGGCCGAGGATGATGAGTCTTTTCAGGATGAGGTTTTACCTCCTGAGCAGCCAGTTAGACGTAGAGGTCGTGGCAGAGGTAGACCTCGAGGAGCGACAGGTCGCCGTAGGCAGAGAGAGTTACAGGACGAGGAGCCTGTTGAGCCTGAGTTTGATGTTCCTGTTCCTCCAGTTGTTCAGCCTGTTCAGCCTGCCTATCTGCAGGGTATGTCTGACCCTGAGGCAGCTTTATTCTATGCCCGAGTTGGCAGGATGCTCAGGCATCTAATGCAGTCGTGGCAGGTATTGTTTCTGTTTGTTACCTGGATGCTTGGATTTTGTTTGATCCGGGTGCTACGCATTCGTTTGTTTCTCCCGTTTTTGCTTCTAAATCTTGTTGGCAAGCTTCGAGGATGGCTTTTCCTTTGTCTGTTGCCACTCCTCTGAGCGATTCTTTGGACGTCGATATTGTTCTTTCTGGTTGTCCAGTTCTCGTGGGAGATAGAGAATTACCCGCTGATTTGATTTTATTGGATGTGATGGAGTTTGATGTTATTTTGGGAATGGATTGGTTATCTCAGCACTATGCCGTGGTAGATTGCAGGAATAAGGAGGTGACTTTCAGAATTCCTGGTGAAGTAGAATTTAAGTTTGTTGGTGATAGGAGTTCAGCACCTCAGAATCTTATTTCTGCTATTACAGCTAGGAAGTTGTTGAGGAAAGGTTGTCAGGGGTTTTTGGCATTGGTCAGGGATACATCAGTGGAGAAGTTGTCACTAACAGATGTTCCTGTTGCTTGTGAGTTTCCTGATGTTTTTCCCGAGGAGTTGCCAGGTTTACCACCTCACAGAGAGATTGAGTTCTGTATAGGTGTGGTACCAGGTACTACTCCTATATATATGCCACCCTATCGTATGGCTCCTGCAGAGTTGAAAGAGTTGAAGGAGCAGTTGCAAGAGTTGTTGGATAAAGGTTTCATTAGACCTAGTGTTTCTCCTTGGGGTGCACCAGTCCTGTTTGTGAAGAAGAAGGATGGTACCCTGAGACTGTGCATTGACTACAGAGAGTTGAATAAGGTGACAGTGAAGAACAAGTATCCTCTCCCGAGGATAGATGATTTGTTTGATCAGTTACAAGGTGCACAGTTCTTTTCTAAGGTTGACTTGAGGTCAGGTTATCATCAGCTGTGTATCAATGAATCCGATATTCCTAAGACAGCATTCCGCACTCGATATGGTCATTATGAGTTTCTGGTGATGTCTTTTGGTTTGACTAATGCACCAGCAGCTTTTATGGACCTGATGAACAGGGTATTCAGACCGTATATGGATCAGTTTGTGGTAGCCTTCATTGATGATATACTGGTTTATTCGAGGAGTATGGAAGAGCATGTATATCATTTGAGGATTGTACTACAGACACTGAGAGATCATCAGCTTTATGCTAAATTCTCGAAGTGTGATTTCTGGATGGAGAGTGTTTCTTTTCTTGGACACGTAGTGTCTAAAGAAGGTATTCAGGTTGATCCACAGAAGATTGAGGCAGTATCTGAATGGCCTAGACCTACTTCTGTCACTGAGATTCGGAGTTTTCTGGGTTTAGCCGGGTATTATAGGCGGTTTGTGCAGGATTTTTCCAGAATAGTAGCCCCTATGACTCGCTTGACTCAGAAGAATGCTAGATTCGAGTGGTCAGAAGCTTATGAGAACAGTTTTCAGTTGTTGAAAGAGAAGTTGACCACAGTGCCAGTATTAGCTTTGCCTAATAGTGTGGATAAGTTCACAGTTTACTGTGATGCCTCTAGAATTGGTCTTGGTTGTGTGCTGATGCAGAATGGAAGGGTGATAGCCTATGCTTCGAGGCAGTTGAAGAAGCATGAGCAGAACTATCCCACACATGATCTTGAGATGGCTGCAGTGATCTTTGCTTTGAAGATTTGGAGACATTATTTGTACGGGGTGACTTGTGAGATATTTACTGATCACAAGAGCCTTAAGTACATTTTCCAGCAACGAGATTTGAATTTGAGGCAGAGAAGATGGTTGGAATTGTTGAAGGATTATGATTACGAGATTCTTTACCATCCGGGTAAAGCTAATGTTGTAGCAGATGCCTTGAGTAGGAAGTCCTCAGGTAGTCTTGCTCACATCAGTGTAGAGAGGAGACCATTGATCCAAGAGTTGCATCTGTTGGTGGATCAAGGTCTGATGATGAAGATCAGCAGATCAGGTGGACTGTTAGCTCAATTTAAAGTACGATCTGTACTGAGGGATAGGATTAAAGCAGCTCAGAGCCGAGATCCTATTCTGGAAGAGCTTGCAGAGAATGTCAGAGCAGGGAAGTTCACTGATTTCACACTCGATGATGATGGTGTGTTGTGGATCAGTGGTAGATTGTGTGTTCTTGACGTGGATGACTTGAGAGAGGAGATTTTAGAAGAAGCACATTCTATAGCTTACAACGTTCATCCAGGTGTTACTAAGATGTACCACAGTATCAGAGATCTATACTGGTGGGATGGATTGAAGAAGGATGTCGCTGATTATGTTGCTAAGTGCTTGACGTGTCAGCAAGTGAAAGCCGAACATCAGAAGCCTTCTGGGAAGCTTCAGCCTCTTCCTATTCCCGAGTGGAAGTGGGAAAGGATAACTATGGATTTTATGGTCGGTTTACCTCGTTCGAAGGATGGATACGATTCCATCTAGGTGATCGTAGACAGGTTGACGAAGTCTGCACATTTCTTGCCTGTGAAAGCCACATATTCAGTTGCTAGATTGGCGAAGTTGTATGTGAAGCATATTGTGTGCCTCCATGGAGTACCTGTGTCCATTGTGTCAGATAGAGGTTCAGTGTTTACTTCTCGTTTTTAGCAGAAGTTGCAAGAAGCGATGGGCACTAGGTTGGATTTCAATACTGCTTTTCATCCTCAGACAGATGGTCAGTCTGAGAGGACGATCCAGACACTGGAAGATATGTTGAGGATGTGTGTCTTGGATTTGGGAGGTAGCTGGGATGATCATTTGTCACTTGTTGAGTTTGCATATAATAACAACTACCATAGCAGTATTGGTATGGCACCATATGAGGCGTTATATGGAAGGAAGTGTAGATCCCCGTTGTGTTGGGATGAGATTGGTGATAGAGCTTTGACTGGACCAGAGATGGTTCAGGATGCTGCAGAGAAAGTCGTCGTGATCAAGCGCAGATTAAAGACCGCAGTTAGTAGACAGAAGAGCTATGCGGATCCTAGGCGCAGAGATGTGGAGTTTCAGGTTGGAGATTTTGTTTTTCTGAAAGTATCTCCGATGAAAGGTGTGATGAGATTTGGCAGGAAGGGTAAGTTAGCACCGAGATACATTGGACCGTTTGAGATTCTGGAGAGAGTTGGCACTGTTGCATATCGGTTGGATTTGCCTCCGAGTATGTCACAAGTGCATCCAGTATTTCATATCTCGATGTTGAGGAAGTATATCTCAGACCCTTCACACGTGTTGCAGCCCGATAGTGTAGAAGTGAGCGAAGATTTGACGTTTGTGGAAGAACCTGTGGCGATCGTTGATTATCAAGTTCGACAGTTGCGATCGAAGCAGATTCCGATGGTCAAGGTTTTATGGCGTACCGACAGAGTTGAAGAGCATACGTGGGAGACTGAAGCTGAGATGCGAGCTTCTTACCTGTATCTCTTTCCTTCTTGATCTTATTTTCTGGAATTCGGGGACGAATTCTTGTAGGGGGGGAAGACTGTAATATCCCGTGTTTTTAAAATATTTTTACACTGTACCGGGATATGCAGTGTTAATAATTTCTGTATATTATATGATATTTTTACGAGTTAATATGTATTTAAAACCTATTTTAATTACTATGTATTATTTTCAGTGTTTTACGTAAAATTTTCCCGGGACTTGCATTTTCGGGGAAATTTTCACGTAAACAATGTAATATTAATTATTTTAAATATATTTACGGACTTGCATGAACTCATGCGTATTTTTAAATTATTAAATAAAGCCTGTGTGTGTATATCTATTTAATTAGGGTTTATTATTTCCCTAATATTTTATTAATTATTTATTTGTTTT
The DNA here is from genome assembly GCA_947683625.1 of Mallotus nudiflorus. NCBI lineage: Eukaryota > Viridiplantae > Streptophyta > Magnoliopsida > Malpighiales > Euphorbiaceae > Mallotus > Mallotus nudiflorus. Next base: position 182,267 of record CANTUR010000616.1, on the reverse strand, counting down.
ATTGTTATTTAATTAATTTTATTTAGTATAAATTATTAAAATATTAGATTTTATGTGTGTGGTGTATATTTGATGTGTGTAATTTAATATTATTTTATTATATAGTGTAAAGTATATATATATGCATATATACATTAAAATTTGTCAAATTACAAAAGAATTGGAAAATTACCAAACTGCCCCGACTACTCCTTCTTCCCCGATCACCTTCTCCTCGCCGTCCGAACGCCTGTCACGCCGTTTCTTCACCGTGGGTGTGCCGTCCGGTGTGCCACCGCCTTCCCCAACCATTTTTGCCGCCTGAGGTAGCCGTTTCTGGCGCCTGGAAGTCGATTTTGGCCGGAGAAGCCGAAAATCGATCCACCGTCGATCACGTCGATTCCGGCCACTGTTTTCGACACCGCCAGTCTCTTTCTTATCTTTGAGGTCCGGTGAGTGTGATTCTAGCTTTGGTTTGAGCTAAAATGGTCTAGAATTGCTTAGGTTTCGAATTTTCAATTTCGGCCTATTAGGGTTTTTGATTTTTTTGAGCTTCGAATTGGATGATTCATGAAAACTTCCTTCACAAATGTTGTTCCTAGTAGCTCAATATACATGTATGAATTTTTGTAGAATTTTTGGAGATTGTTTGGATTTTTGGGTATTTTTGAATATTTTAATATTATTTTCTAATTTTCGGAAATTAATTATTTAAATTATGAAATTGGAGTTTATGGTTGAATTAGGTGTTGAAATGAATTATAGGAATTTATTTGGAATTTTTATGAATTTCTAAGTATTTATTTTGAATTATTGAAGTTTATGTGATTTTGAGAAATTAGGGTAAATGTGTTTTTATTTGAATTTAATTGGTTAATTGAGTTTAATTATTAATATTATTGATAAATATGTTGAGAAAATTAATTTTGGATAGTTTTATAATTTTTGGTGAATTTTTGAAGTAATTATAGTATATTTATATATATAGGGGTATTTTGGTAATTTACCCTAAATTGTCTAAAAATGTAATTTAATTGGTTTTAATAATTATTTAAGGTATAAAAATGATTTCTATAAATTATTTGGTATTTTTAACTAATTAAAACTATTTTTCGTGAATTATTTTCAATTATATATATAATATATGATTTTTCTAATAAAATGAGTTTTTATCGGTTTTTACTGTGTTTAAAGGTTAATTATGTAATTTCTACTTATAAAATGAATTTCTATGCTATAAGGATATTTTTGGTATATCTGGAATTATTCTGTGTTGTGGACCCCGGTCGGTAGATTGTAGTCTGGAGTCCGACCGAGGGGTTGTGGATTGTGTTGAGCTTATTTTTCGAAGTGTGTTTCTTTGCAGAGTTGGCTCTACTCTTTTGAGTAGAGAGATGTCCGTTTTACAGGGGAGGTTCTGTCGAATTTTTGGTAGAATTCTCGTAAAACGTGATGTCCAATCGAACCCTAATTCTGTTTCCGTATTTTAATACTCTAGATTGAATTCTAGGATTTCTGTTAGGGTTTATTCTGATGTCTATTATTTATTGCTTGTTTAGTTGCACCGAGACCGAGGGCTAGTGGACCAGGCCCGTCGGACCTGTCTCGTGGAGCGCATTAGGTGAGTTACTATTTTATATATATATATGCTTAGGACGCATGATTTAGAAATGCATGTTTTATGTTGATTAAATATGCATAAATAATTTGGTTATTTCTTAAGTTTATATTAAGTATATTTTTGGTTTATTTTTGGTATATAATAAATTGTACACATGTTTTGTTAATAAAATATATTTAAAATGTTTTTAAATATATTTTTAGCTTAATGTATAATTTGATTGGATTTATTTGACGTATATATGCTCGAAATATACCTAGTTTACTTTTGGTATATTTCCGGTATATATATGGTTTATATTGTTATTTTATTTAAATTCATGCATCATTTATTGCGAATGAATGATTTATTATTATTAATGAAGGATATCGATAGAACGTGCTACCTAGTGGGCAGCACTAGGACCGAGTACGTATCGGTACGCCTATAGTATTTAGGCTATAATACTAACTTATTTGTGGATATTGATTTGATTATGATTATCGATATGTGAGATGTGGTTGTGGGTATGATTACTGGAGCTCGGTTGACCAAGTGTCTCGGGGCCAATCACACTGGCAGTCAGACTGCTGGAGCTCGGTTGACTTAGTGTCTCGGGGCCAGTCTACTGTCTAAATGGATTAAGTGGATATATTTGGAATAAGTGAGCATGTATGGCTAGAGTGTTGTTTAACACTATTTTCTAAGGTTGCGATATTATAGGGTTCTATGTAATCCTTCATAAAAGATGATTTTCAATAAAATATATAAAAATGATTTTTCTACATCTGTGTGAAATTGTCTGTATATATATTAGATACACATATACTGTTGATTGTATGCGTTATCACTTAGTGTGTATGTATATATTATAGTAATTCACTCAGTGAGGTCTGACTCCCCTCCGTTGACTATTTTTCAGGAGAGTCAACTTCTTCAGACCTCAGTAGCAGGTCGATACGCCGGATTTCTTCCGCCCCGGCTTCTTTGTGTAAATTGTCTACTTGAGTCTTATTTATTTTATCTAGACACTGCAGTAGTTGTGAATTAAAATATTGGATTTCATGTATTTTATTTAAAAAGATGTATTATATTGAAACTGGATTTGTATTAAAGAGATTATGTATATATGAGATGAGATTTGATTCAAATCCAGTGACGGAAATGTTATTATTATATTTATGATGATTTTTATTTCCGCTGCATATTATATGGTTATTGTTATTATTGCATGATTTATTTTATTTTTAGGCTTGCTACGGGTTCCGGATTCGAAAGAATTCCCGTTCCCTAGCGCCGGTCATGGCCCCTGTTTTGGGTCGTGACATAGGCTATCACCCTACCATTCTGCATCAACACATAACCTAGGCCAACTCTAGAGGCATCACAATACACTGTGAACTTGTCCACGCTATTAGGCAAAGCTAACATTGGGGCTGTGGTCAATTTCTCCTTCAACAACTGAAAACTGTTCTCACAAGCTTCAGACCACTCAAATTTTACATTCTTCTGAGTCAAGCGAGTTATAGGAGCTGCAATTCTGGAATAATCCTGTACAAACCTCCTATAGTAATCGGTTAAACCTAGAAAACTCTGAATCTCTGTAACTGAAGTCGGTTTAGGCCACTCAAACACTGCCTCAATATTCTGTGGATCCACTTGGATTCCTTCTTTTGATACTACATGTCCAAGAAAAGCAACACTCTCCATCCAGAAATCACACTTCGAGAATTTAGTATAAAACTGATGTTCTCTCAGTGTTTGTAGTACAGTCCTCAAGTGATATACATGCTCCTCCATACTTCTCGAATACACCAGTATATCATAGATGAAGACTACCATAAACTGATCCACATATGGTCTGAATACCCTATTCATCAGGTCCATAAAAGTTGCTGGTGCGTTAGTCAAGCCAAAAGACATCACCAAAAACTCATAATGACCATATCGAGTGTGGAATGCCATTTTAGGAACATCGGCTTCACTGATCCGCAACTTATGATAACCTGACCTTATATCAATCTTAAAAAAGAACTATGCACCCTGTAGCTGATCAAACAAGTCATATATCCTCGGGAGAGGATACTTATTCTTATTTGTTACCTTGTTCAACTCTCTATAGTCAATGCACAGTCTTAGGGTAACATCCTTTTTCTTCACAAACAGGATTGGTGCACCCCAAGGAAAAACACTGGGTCTAATGAAACCCTTATCCAACAACTCTTGCAATTGTTCCTTAAACTCTTTCAGCTTTGCAGGAGCCATTTTATAGGTTGGCATAGATATAGGGGTAGTGCCTGGAACCACATCTATACAGAACTCAATCTCTTTGTGAGGTGGTAAACCCGAAAACTCCTCAGGAAAAACATCAGGAAACTCACAGGCAACAGGAACATCTGTGAGTGGCAGCTTCTCTACTGAAGTATCCCTGACCAATGCCAAATATCCCTGACAACCTTTCCTTAGCAACTTCCTAGCTGTAATAATAGAAATGACATTCTGAGGTGCTGAACTCCTATCACCCACAAACTTAAATTCTTCTTCACCAGGAATTCTGAAAGTCACCTCTTTACTCTGATAATCCACAACGGTATAGTGTTGAGATAACCAATCCATACCCAGAATAACATCAAACTCCATCACATTCAATAGAATCAAATAAGCAGATAATTCTCTACCTCCAACAAGAACTGGAAAACCAGAAAGAACAACATCGGTGTCTAAAGAATCACTTAGAGGAGTGGTGACAGATAAAGGCAAAGCCATCCTTGAAGCTCGCCAACAAGATTTGGAAGCAAAAATAGGAGAAATGAACGAATGTGTAGCACCCGAATCAAACAAAACCCATGCATCCAGGTAACAGATAGAAATAATACCTGCCACGACTGCATTGGATGCCTGAGCATCCTGCTGAGTGAGATGGAAGACTCTGGCCTATCCTCGACCTCCCTGCTGGCTGGTAGAAGCCTAGCCAACACCTCTGGTACCTCTTCTGGTACCTTTACCATGACACTGCTGGAGAACAAGCTGAGTAGAACTTTGATGTTGGGCTGGAGGCAACTGAAAAGGAACGGGTGTAGCACTAGCACTCAACTGCTGAGGAAATCATGGAATTTACGGTTGCTGATACCCGGAATAAGGACACGATCTAGCATAATGTCCCATCTACTCGAATCTGAAACACGTTAGCGATGTCATGTAATATGGTCCCTGATGGACTCTGCTGCAGGTCTGACATACACTGGCAGTTGACCCAGAACTACATCCACTGCTGCTACTTGAAGCACCTGACCCAAGTATGAATGGTCTACGCTGACCTCCACAGCCATGTCTACTGCTATGATGTACCCATTGCTGCTGTCTCTGACTCTGCTAAGCTGGACCTCTCTGCTAATTACTCAATCCAATTTGGAAACTCGAGTATGAAGTGGCCTGGAATCCACCTGACTGTACACCTAACTGGTAATAATCAGGTATAGCTCCCTGCCTAACTAGCCTCAACTTAATCTCCTTGGCCAACTCTATCACTGTCTCCAGAGTAAGGCCCATTGTAGGAATACCAATAAATGAAAAACCTAATCTGGTGACGTATGTGGTGACTGCGAAGTACTGGTCTCGCATCAAATCCTCTGCATATCTGCCAAGTTGGAGGAACTCTCGAGTATACTGCTCAACTGATCTGTCACCATGAGAAATACTGGTCAACCGAAGTCAATAACTCATGCGAAGTGGCTCTGGGTAGAATCTCCTCATAAATCGCTCTCAAAACTAAGCCCAGGTCATCGTCAACATATACGGCTGGATCATCTGAATAAACCAGTCTAGGGCTGGTCCCTTAATAGAAAGCTCAACAATCATGATTCGTTGGTACTCAGTGTGAGCAATCCGAGTCCTAGTCTCGATCGCTTGCATAAAATCTAGAGGGTCGAAAGTCCCATTGAAAGTGAGCCTGCCAACTCTGGCATAAAATAGAGCTGCCTCAGGGTCAGATATACCCTGCTGATAGGCAAGCTAAACTACCGGAGGTATAGGAACATCCTTGTACTCTGGCTCTACAGGCTCCTCATCCTGTAACTCTCTCTATCTACGGCAACTTACCGCTCCTCGAGGTCTACCTCTGCCATGACCTTTGTGCCTAATTGGTGGCTTAGGAGGTAAAATCTCATCCTAGAAGGACTCATCATCCTCGGCCTCAACGAATAATAGAGCGACACTCGCTCGCCTCCTCATTCTGAAAAGACAAACAAAAGGATTTAGACAAAATAGAAAACAAAGGAATACACAGAAAACTAAATCAAGGAATACTTATCAAGACATACTCGAACCTAATTCACTGTAGTTGTTTCAAAAAAAACACAACATTGAAAACTAGGGCCATATCTCACACAACTAAGGCCCTGACACAGAACTCCGCTCTGATACCAACTTTGTCACGACCCAAAATAGGGGGCCATGACCAGCGCTAGGAAACGGGAATTCTTTCGAATCTGGAACCCGTAGCAAGCCTTTAAAAAGAACTATAAAAGCATGTAATAATAATAAAATAAATAAAATATCTTCAAGCGAAAATTAAAATCTCATAAGTAATAATGTAACTCATCAACCGATTTAATAACACAAGTCCATCTCATATATATAAATCTTTTAATACAAATTCTCGATTCAAACCTTCAAAATTTAAATGTCAAACATATATAATACATACTGCTCATGAAAACAACTACTGCAGTGTCTAGAATACAAAATAAAATCAAGTAAGCAGTTTACACAATAAGGCCAGGGCGAAAGAAATCCGGCGTAAAGGTTTGCTACTGAGGTCTGAGGACGAAGACTCTCCTGAAAAAAATAAATTAACAGAGGAGAGTCAAACCTCACCGAGTGAATTGTTATAATATATATACATGCATAGCTAAATAACAAATGCACACATTCAATAGTATATAATAAATATATATACAGGCAAATACACACTGATGCAGCAAAAATCATTTTATATAATACTGAAAATAATATCCGTTTATGAAGGATCAAATAGAACCCTAAATGATCGTAACCTCAAAACAGTGTTAGACAATACTCTAGCCATACAGACTCACTTATTCCAAATAAATTCACTTGTTCCATTTAGACAGTAGATTGGCCCCGAGACACTTGGTCAACCGAGATCCAGCAATCACACTCTCAAATCACGTCTCACATCAAATCAATCCAGTTATAAGCCATAAATAGGTTAGTAATTTAACTTAAATTCTATCGTCGTACTGGTACGTACTCGGTCCTAGTGTTGCCCACTAGGTTGCACATTTTATTGATATCCTTCATTTAAAATAAACTCATACATTCGTAAAATAAATGATGCATGACATTAATTTAAATAGCAATATAAACCATATATATACTAGAAATATACCAAAAATAAACCAAGTATATTTCGAGTATATATATGTTAAACAAATTCAATTCAATTAATAAATAAACCTTATATATACTTAAAAACATTTTAGGTATAAATCAAGAATAATACATGCATTTAATTTAAAATATACCAAAAATATACTAAAATATACTTAAGCATTTATTAAATCATTTATGCATATTTCATACAATTAAAACATACATTTCTAAAACATGCATCCTAATACACGTATATATAAAATAACAACTCACAGTTGTGCACTCCACGAGACAGGTCTGATGGGCCTAGTCCACTAGACCTCGGTCTCGGCACAACTAAACAAATAAATGATAACACGAAATCAGAATAAATCTAACGAAATTCTAAAGACTTGATCTAAAATACTGGATACAGACAAGGAATAAGGTTTTGACCGGATGTCACGTTTTACGAGAATTCTATCAAAAATTTGGGAGAACCTCCCTTGTAAAATGGACATCTCTCTACTCAGAAAGTAGAGCCAGTCCTGCAAGAAAATGCACTTCGAGTATATACAATCACACAACCTCTCGATCGGACTCCCAAACTATAATTCTACCGACCGAGGTTCGCAATTCATGAGACATACACAAAATACATGAAAATGCCAAAAATACCAAAAATACCCTTTATATACCAAAATATAGAAATTTAAATATTGAAACACTAAAAATAATTATTTTATCGATAATTACATAAAAACCCTAATTTTAATAAAATATTATTAAAAATCTATAATTCCTGATAAATTCACAAATATTAACAGAAATTCATTTTATAAATCCAAATTACTTAATTAGCCCAAAAACATATTAAAAATCAATAAAAACTCATTTATTTACAAAAATAATATATTATATATAATTTGAAAATAATTTTTGAAAAATATTTTTAATTAGTTAAAAATAGTAAATAATTTGTAAAAATCATTTTTATACCTCAAATAATTACTAAAACCAATTTAATTTAATTTTCAACCAATTTATTACCAAATTACCAAAATACCCCTAAGTATATATAATTTCACATAATTATTCAAAAATTCACTAAAAATTATACAATTGCTCAAAAATTAATTTATCAACATATAATTCAATAAAATCAATAATTATACTCAATTAACCCATTAATTTTAACAAAATACTTATTTAACTTAATTTTCCAAAATTCACCTAAACTAAATAAATTCATAATAATTACACAAAAATCACAAAAATTACAAATTAATTTCTAAAATTAATTTCAACCTCTATAAACACCATAAATCACAATTTCATATATTATTTAATTAATTTATGAAAATTAGAAAATATTAATAAAATAATAAAAAATTCACAAAAATCAAAATAATTTCCAAAAATTCAAGGATGTAGATTGAGCTACTAGGAGCAACTTTTGTGAAGGAATTTAACTTGAATCATTAAGATCGAAGATCAATAAAATAAAGAAACTAAAAATGGCTGAATTGGAAAAATTGATCACCAATAAAATCTAGACCAAAACAAATGAAACCAAGCTTAGAAATGCACTCACCGAAGCTCAAGGAAGAGAATGAGACCGGTGGTGTCCAATTTGGTAGCGGGAATCACGGTGAACGGAGTTGAAGTTGGATTTCGGTTTCTCGGCCAAATCACGCCGGAAAAGGAAGTAGCAGGCGGCGGAGCAAGCTGGAAGTGGTGGTAGCACGCTGGGAGGCACACTGACGGTGAGGAAATGGAGTTGCAGTGGCGGAATGGGGAGGTAGGGGCATCGGGCAAGAGGTAGGGGAAGAATGGCACACTTCGTAATTTTTTTTAACTTTATATATATATATAATAACTTTAACTTAATATTATAACATAACAATATTATATTCAAAATAAATACTCACCACATGTTAAAAAAACTAATATATATATATGCATGTATATATATATTAATATGATAATATGATCATGCATAGAATCATGTAATTTAATAAAACGGACTAACATAAATAAATAAATAATTATTTAGGTTTAATTTTCCCAAAAATATAATTTTTGGAAAAATTTTACGTAAGAAACTTAAAACAATTAAAAATAACTTTAATAATTATCAAACTAATTAAATAATCAAATATATTTATTAAATATTTAAAATCTCAGGATATTACAAAGCAGTAAATAAGAATGTGAAAAAAATCCTGGCGAAGATGCTAGAAAATTACCAGGATTGGGCTGATTACTTACAATTCGCATTGTGGGGGTACCAAACCACTGCTAGAACTTCGATAGGGGTCACTTCATACTCTTTAGTTTATGGGTATGAGGCCATTTTGTCAGTAGAGGTCCAAATAAGATCATTGAGAGTCCTTCAGGAATCTAAACTCTCGAGTATCAGTGGGTCAAAAGTTGGTTGGCTCAATTGACATTGCTAGATGAAAAAAGGATGAAGGCTATGTATCATTCTCAATTGTATCAGAAAAGAATAGCCCGTGACTACAATAAAAAGATCAAGCCAGGCAAGATTCGAGAAGGGGATTTGGTGTTGAAGTTATTTTTGAAAGGCGCCATCATAGCACCCATCAACCTAGACAAACTCAAGAAATACTTTATGTAAAAAGTCTCGCTAAGGAGAAAACCTTGAAAAGAGGCTATCTAGACAAAAGTTAAAGACTAAAAAGAAAAAAAAAATGCTTGATTGAAAACCTCAAAAGAGGCAGTCCAGGTAAAAGTTAAGGACATGTAAAAAGGGAGAGAGAGACATAACATGATTATTTGGAAAACTTGCAAGGGCAAGCCAACTAAATGAAATGTATATACATTTTGTGCTTAAATGAAATGAAATGGATTACTTTAATTATTGTTAAACATTGCATAATGTGTCCATTACAAGCCGTTTAACTAGTACAAAAGGGAAATTACATCTAACAAAAGGGGAAATGATGACTTTATTTCATGAGCTAATTTTGTTTTCTCTTCTTTTGTTGCCTACCCACCCTGTGAACTTAACATTTGTAACTCTCTTATCCTTTTGTATTTAATAAATTCGTCTCTTTCTGTCTGTTGAAAACAAACCCACGCTTTGTAATGATCATTGGTAGTTTAATCTTCGTCATAGCTTAAATTTCTTTTGATGACTCTTCGAGGCCATGTTGCCACCAAGTGGTCCAAGAAATTTGAGAAAGGGGCCCTGGCTCGAACTCATGAACAGGCTCCACAATCAGTTATTTATGACCATATTGGCGACAGAGGTGGGTTGGATTATAGAAAGTGGAAAAATGGAGACTGGCAATTAGGACACAATATGTGTAAGACCGAATGGTCATATGCTGCAACCCCCACCAGGGGCACATCCCACGGATCAGTGTATCAGGGAATGTTGATAGCCAGCCGTGAATGTCTGCAGGAATGAGATATAGCTTTCTTGTTCGGTAATGTTTAGCTTTGTAGCGTCTGATGTCTTGAGGAAGTTCGATCAGGCTTGACTTTTCATAAAACCACATCTATGAATTTGTAAATGATTAGACATAGATAGTATGACAATTAGAAGTTAAGAAGGGACAACGGGAAATTTACCTCCAACAGGAATGGACTTCCTAAGAATCGTCGTGTCCTTGTGAAGTCGTCTAATCCGATGATAGTTTCTGCTAAGATGAGAGGGAAAGGATTGAACCCTAACTCCACTTGATCAAGGATGGAAAGGATCTTTGAATTGCAATGTCCTGAGGAAGAAACTAATATAAATTGAGCATAGAAACAGAGGGCTATCATGTGGGGCCAATAACTTTCTTCTTTGTCCACATTCATAGTGACCTCGAGAAAAGACTCTAGTTTGATTTTTGAATCGGAGATACAGTGAAGAGAAGACCGGGGTGGAAGGTTGAACATATGCACCATTTAGTGCTGAATGGAGTGAGAATCTAAATTTTTAAGGTCGGGAATCGTAAGTTGGCAAGTAGAGTCTGTATAATGGCCGAGAATTGCCTCGAATTCTTGTAGCAGAGAACATATTTCTATTATATTGAAGTAGAAAATGTGTTTATAGGGATCCCAAAATTGAACTATGGCATGAAGGAAAGGGAAGTTGATTCTCCTAGTATGGAGTGATTTGAAGACCAAAACATGAAACGGTTCTAACCTAGTCCAAGACTTGTTGTTTGGACCTTTCAAGATCGGTTGTAGTAGCCTTAGACTCTATTCAGACATGGTTGTAACTTTCAGAGGTGGTTGGAGAGAGAAATAAGAAGTTAGAGATAAAGGGAACTCAAGAAGTGGGTTGAACACAAGAATGTGGGTTTTTAAAAGGGCAGGACTGCCTGCTGCTAAGGCAATAGCCTCATCAATGAGGTGCCGCCTTAGCAGCAAGAGGCGATCACCTCTTCACCAGAGTTCAATGAGGCGATTGCCTTATCAACAGTATGGGTCATTGCACTTCTTTGAGTCACGTAGTCTAAACAGGTGCAAGTCGGAATATAGTGGGGGAGATATATATGTAAACATTGAAATTAGCTCACATGTGAAAAATGAAAAAAAAAAAAAGCAAACGGATTTAATCGAGGAGAATGATGAATTTTGCAAACATTTTGTCTATAAATTAATAACCAAAATATTGTGTTCACTGTTCAAAGACTACACAAGTTTCAACCTTAGTACATTAAGCGTCTAATCCAGTACCCTCAGGGTCAGCCTCTCCTCCAGCACCACTGCCCCTCCTGTCTTCATCCTCGCCGTCCTCATCAATCTAAAATATGTTAATCTGACACTCGAGGGTGGCGATCCTCACTTTGCTGGCCATGTCCAAATCCTGTTCAGACAAATCACGGGTTAGTAAACCATTCAAGCTTGCATACATGTAGAAAATAAAGAGATTTTTACCCTCCACTACTGGGTGATCTCCAACATGTAGTCTCTCTGGGCTTCTATTATGCGATACATATATAGGCCCTGCTCTAGAGGAATCTGCATTATTGAAATAAATGTTAAAACTAACGGTTGGTTTGAGAATCACAATGAAAGCAAGTCAGGAAAAGAACTTACGTGAGTAGCACCACCTAGGGTGCATGCAGGGGTTAGGTCCTCATCCAAGGTCAAGAACTGATGTGATAACTCTCTAGGAGGAACCCAACATCGGGCTAAAGGGTTAGGGACCTGAATAAAGCTACCTAGGAAGAAATCAAAACCGAGGGCAGTAATCAGCCCGACTTGCTCGCCAATCACAGAAGTCTCCTCCCTACCCGAATCTAATCGACGCCTCAAGGGCACTATCTCCCGTACTCGGGACCTAGCTGAGGCCATGGGTCTAGTAGGTGTAGCTTGAAGATAAATATAGGAGAAACATATTGAGAATGCAATCAATTTGCAAGAAAAGGAAAGCCGACAGGGACATACCTGAGAGGTAGAAGTGGCCTAGAAGGGGACCGTCAGCAGAAGGTGGGTGCGAACGAACTCCATATACCGGCTCTTCACACAAACTGTGTGATCCATAGCTGGTGAGCCTGCAATAGCCTGAACGAGGTCGTTGCCTTCTAGCTCATAAGCCCAAAGCATACTTTCAGGAGAAGACCTGGGAGCCCGTCTCACTCTGGCACCTCTCCTCCAGTTCAAGACCCGCTTACCTTAATACCAAGTTTGATATCTAGGGCCATAAAGGAGTACCCTCTTCTGGGATAAGGGCCTGGAGTGAGTCATCTCAATGGTTCAAGTATCCTTAGGCCCCCACAAGTCATTTCGGATCTGCAAAAAGGGAGACGTCAATATATAAGTGAATTGAATATGTATAATTTACTAATAAGAAAGGTTGTGCTTTGTAGGTACCACATCTTGTGTTAAAGAGTTCAGGTGTTGTCTATGGATATGAACTCGCGCAAGGTGCCTCTTCACGACACGGTTGGCATCCCACCTGCCGAGGGCTGGGAAGTGGTCCTTTACTCATGTAACGCCCACAGGCAGCTCTAACTCTAAAGCCCAGACCTAGAAAAAATAAAATAGAAGAAGTTGAAAAAACTAATGTAAATAATAAAGGTCAGAACAAGATGGGGAAAAAGAGGATCATGACGTACTAGAACAGCATGCCAGAAGCCACAGAATCTTCTAGCCCCTCGGACTACCTTGTCCATACTCCGGTACAAGTACGCTAGAGCGCAGCTACCCCAATCGAATGTGCAAACCTGGTCAAGATCCTGAAGAGCCGGTAGGAACATCAAGTCGATGGAGTTGGCGGTGTCAGCAAAGAAGGTGGTACTGAGCAAATAAAGCAAGAAGGCCCTCACTACCTGGTCAATCTCATGGAGAGTAATCATTACCGTAGCCTGCTCTTAAGTGTAGAAACTCTTGATCGTGTCCAACTTAAGGGTATAAGTCCCTTTCATGTCAAGAGTCATCCCCAAAAATTGCTCGATGTATGTAGCCTTATCCGGATATAACTGATGTAGACTCGCATTAAAAGAGACAGGGTCCCTGGCGCAGGCAATCCCCCGTGATGGCGAAAAATGACACTGGGTCTAAAGTAAGCTCACTGAATGGCAGGTGGAAAGTGTGAGTCGTATCAAACCACCTTTCCATCAGAGTGTGCAGTGGCTGATAGTCCTTGTGTTCTTACTCGAAAGGAAGCGAGAGTACGAAGTCCTCAAACCCAGTCTCCAGAATCCAATCCCTCTGCTCATCGGTCAGCTCACCACAGAAAACCCAGGCTTCGTGGAAATTCCCGACACCTTTGAATGTCTGAGTGTCATGCTGTAAACAAAGAGATAGGGAAGTAAAATTTATGCATTTTATAGTTTCAAAAAGAAATTCAGAATGAACGGACATGTAAATAGCGCAGTTCACCCTGTTAATGAAGTGATCGCCTCATCATAGAGGTGATCTGTCCTGACCCAAACCAGGGGCCATGACCAATGCTAGGGAACGAGAATTCTTTCGAATCCGGAACCCATAGCAAGCCTTAAAAGAAAAGTATGCAATACAATAAAATAAATAAAATATTTATGCAACGAAAATTAAATCTCAAATAATAAAATAATTTCCTCAACTTCCTTTAATAAAATGATATCACATCATATATCATAAATAAAATCTTTTAATACAATTCTTGAGAGAAACACTCTAAATTAAAATCTTATACATGCATAAAATCAAATGCAACTCTCGACAGAATCAAACACAACTGCTACTGCAGCATCTGGAGTATAAAATAAAACTCAAGTAAGTGATTTACATAATAGGGCCGGAGTGGAAGAAATCCGGCGGATAGGTCTACTGTTGAGGTCTGAAGAAGAGGACTCTCCTGTAAAAACATCAACGGAGGGGAGTCAAACCTCACTGAGTAAATTGTTATAATATATATACACGCATTACTAAATGTCAAATGCAACCAATCATATGTATATAATAAATATATATATAGGCATGTACACACAGATGCTAAAAATCACTTTATTTATAATACTGAAAAATATTAGTTTAAGAAGGATCAAATAGAACCTTAAATGATTGCAACCTCAAATAATAACAGACATCACTCTAGCCATACAGGTTCACTTGTTTCCAAATAAATTCACTTAATCCTTATTAACAGTAGACTGGCCCCGAGACACTAAGTCGACCGAGCTACAACAGTCTGACTGTTAATGTGATTGGCCCCGAGACACTAGGTCAACCAAGCTCCAGCAATCACACTCCCATTCACCTCACACAATAATCAAATCAATCAAGTCATGATCCACAAATAGGTTAGTAATTTAACCTACAATCTATCATCGTACCAGTACGTACTCGGTCCTAGTGCTGCCCACTAGAAAGCACGTTCTATTGATATCCTTCATTAAAAATAACTAATTTCATTCATAAGATAATGATGCATGATATCATTATAAATAACATTATAAACCATATATATACTAGAAATATACCTAAAATAAACAAAGTATATTTCAAGTATATATACGTAAAATCAATTCAAATAAATCATGGAATATATTAAATTAAACCAATAATATATTTGAAAGTAATCTAGATTTAATTAAAAAGCATGCATGTATTAAGTCATTTATGCATAAATCATACAATTAAAATATATATTTCTAAAACATGCAACCTAAATGCACGCATAAATAAAACAACAACTCACAGGTATGCACTCCTCGAGACAGGTCCAACAAGCCTAGTCCACTAGGTCTCGGTCTCGGCGCAACTAACAATAAAATAATAACACAAAAATTAAAATAAATCCAACCTAACTTCTAAAGACTCGATCTAGGACTACTAACATAGACAGAGAATAGGAAAAAGACTCACTGTCACGTTTTACGAGAATTCTATCGAAAATTCGACAGAACCTCCTCTGTAAAACGAAAATCTCTCTACTTAAAAAGTAGAGTCAGTCCTGCAAGAAAAATACACTTCAAACCAGAATTCTTACAACTCCTCGGTCGGGATCCCAAATTATAAATTTTCCCGACCGAGGTCCACAATTCACAATAAAATACAATAAAATATATAAAAGTTCAATAAATACCAAAAATACCCTTTAAGTACCAAAGTATAGCAATTTAAGTATTAAAACACCGAAAGTAATTATTTTACCAATAATTACTTAAAAACCCTAATAATAATATAATATTAATAAAAATCAATATTTCTCAATAATTCCACAAATATTAACAAAAATTCATTTTACAAAATCAAATTACTTAATTAGTCCAAAAACATATTAAAAATTACTAAAAATCCATTTATTTACAAAAATAGTATATTATATATAATTTGAAAATAATTTTTGAAAAAATAGTATTAATTAGTTAAAATTAGTAAATAGTTTGTAAAAATCATTTTTATACCTCAAATAATATTAAAACCAATTAAACTTAATATTCAACTAAAATTATCACCAAATTACCAACATACCCCTAATATATAAAAATACACATAAAATACAAAAAACATTCAAAAATTCAATAAAAATTATATAATTTCAAAAAAATTATTTTCTCAACATATAAACTAAAAATAATTATAAAAATTAAAAAAAAGACACAAAAATTATAAATTAAATTCTAAAATTAATATTAACCACCAATAACACCAAAAATCATAATTTCATAATTTATTTAATTAATTTACGAAAATAATAATAAAATAATCAAAAATTCATAAAAATCAAAATAATTCCCAAAAATCATACAAAAATTCTAAGATGTAGATTAAGCTAAGGGAAACAACATTTGTAAAGGAATTTCTCAAGAATCAAGCAAAATAATAAAAAAAAATTAAAAACTCAAGAATGGGTTTTTGAAAACAAGCTAGAAACCCTACCAAATCACGTT
The DNA here is from genome assembly GCA_947683625.1 of Mallotus nudiflorus. NCBI lineage: Eukaryota > Viridiplantae > Streptophyta > Magnoliopsida > Malpighiales > Euphorbiaceae > Mallotus > Mallotus nudiflorus. Next base: position 165,971 of record CANTUR010000616.1, on the reverse strand, counting down.
TTCAAGTTGGAAGAAGCTTGGAATCCTTCTCCTCGAAGTTCCAAGAGTCCAATGGCACCAAAATCAACTAATTTGGTGGCTGGACGGAGGAGAATGGAGGAGGAGAAGAATTTTGAGTTTCCGGCTTTAAATGGACCAAACGACATCAGAGAAGAAGGCTGGCGGCGGCTGAGCTGGCTGGCAGGTGGGGAGGCATTCTGAACATAGAAGAAATGGATGGTAGACAGTGGTGATGGGAGGGTGATCGAGAAAAATGGTGGAGGGGAAGGTTTTTTCTTGTTTGTGCTTTGTAAATATATATTATATATTATACGTGTATATATATATTATATACTATAGTTTAGTACCTTATATTAATATAATAACACAACGTCCACTTTGATATGTATTTTTTGACCTTAAACATGGCTATTTCATTGCATGATGATGTTCATCTTGATTGTTTGATGGTTTCTTTAGTTCATAATACGAGAACCCCTTTTTTATAAAGATTCTTTGTAAGTATTGTTATATGTGATTTCATTTTTTTTTAAAGGAAGGACTAACTGTGTGTTATTTTCAGGAATTACTTGATGATTTCCATCATTGAGTAGTTACCTTTATTAGCTATCCCTTTTATATTACCGCATTTATGTTATTTTATCAGTTTATTTTTAGTATATGTTTAGTTTATTTTTTGTATATTATTCTTTTATTTAGCCTAAAAGCATTATAATCCTTAATCCCTTTCCCCATTTGATTTTGAATGTATGGTTGTAAATTATTATTTATTTTATTTTTGCTGAATGTTGGGACTTAAAGGCATGAAACTAGACTAATGTGCAAACTTGGACTTAATTATAAAATTTGGAAAGTAAGTGAAGGCAAGTGCAACTTGGAATGTAAATGAGGAAATAATTAAATAACTAAATGGAAATAAAATGCAAAACACAAACGGAGGCCAATCGCAAAGTTGGGTGAGCATTCAAACGCTCACACCCAGTTTCTGAACCCGATCTCTGATGACGGCTTCTAGCAACCTCCGTGGGATCCAGTTGCTGTACAGTGTGTCATGACCTTTATCCGGGTGGCGACTCCATCTCCGAATAGGCCCAAAACCTATCTCATATTTCCTAGTGGGCCTCGAGCCCACACAGTGCCGTGGTCGCCAAATACTTGGGCACGCGCTAAACCCCACCGCCTACAATGATCATCAAAAGATAAAAGTAGCTTCAATGTATTTTCTAAAAGAGTAGACTTGTGGTTTCAAGGTTGGTTGGTCAATAATGATAGTAGTTCTTAGAAAGTATTTATTGATGATTTAATGAAACGATTTGGGGAAAAGAGGGCAAATGCAATTATTTAAGAGTTTAATAAATTACAGGAAGATAGTTTTGTAATGGAGTACCAGCTTACAAGGAACGATTTGAGAAGCTTTAATCCTTAATGGTAAAGTATATTCCAGGATTAAATGAATCTTATTTTTCCAAAGTTACATTAATGGACTGAACTTGGAAACCTATGGTTGAGATATTGAAACCCGAATCATTATACCAAGCCTTTGAATAATCAAAATTATAAGAAAAACAAATTCAAGCCTTGTCCCAAACCAGATATCCATATAAACCTACCTTTAATTCCTTCAATCCTACCCAAAGAACCTCTTTCAAACCTTATTCAACCATTTCCAAGCTTAAAACTTTTGCTTATTCCCAACCTCCTCAAAATAATTTCACTACCAATTCTAATAGTATCGATCTAAATTCCAAACCAAATAATTACCATCCACCTAAACCAATTAAAATAAAAAAAATAACTTTGTACTTGTTATAAATGTAGGATAGATTCTTTTTAGGCCATCAATGTAAAGCTAGGCAATTACTTGTACTAAATACAGAAGAAATAGAAAAGACTGAAGAGCGTAGTATCATTCCTTAACCTAAACCAGGAATAGAGTATTATGATTCTGAAGATGAAAATGAGTTGCACATATCTATCTATTAGCGCTATTGAAGGTCATATTTCTACTAATATTATTTCAGTTAATGGAATTATAAATCATAAGAATGTGATTAGTTTAATGGATGGGGGCAGTACTTATAGTTTTATTATAAGAAAATGGGTTAAGGAGATGAAATGTAAAATTGTAAAAGCTACTCCATTTTCAGTATCTATGGCTAATGGGTCTAAGTTACTGAGCACGCAAAAATTCTTGGGGTTTATTTGGACTATAAAAGATCAATAATTCTCTTACAACATAAGACTTTTAGAGTTAGGCGACTATGGCATGGTACTGGGGGCTAATTGGATGATATGCTACAATCCAATTACTTCTAATTACATATTGAAATAGGTGACAATTCATAAAGATGGTAAACATTTTTTAATTCAAGGGATAAAAAATATTGGTTTTATTAATTTGATGAATGGCAAGAAACTACATAAGTTGATTAAGAAATGAATTGTGTAAATAATGGCTCAACTATTTTCTTTACAAGCAAAACTACAATAGTCATTTGTTTTAGTTCTTATAGATTTGTGAAGCTTGTTGGATGCTTATAAAGATATTTTTAAAGAACTAATTAGCCTTCCTCCTTCTAGGTTTCATAATCATGCCATCCCTCTACAACCAAATTCAAAACCTATAAATATAAGGCCATATTAGTACTCTCATGTGCAAAAGAATGAAATAGAGAAATTGGTAAAGGAAACACTGTAAAGTCAAATCATTCAACCCAGTCACAGCCCTTATGCTAGTCTTATTCTTTTAGTGAAAAAGAAAGATGGTATTTAGCATTTTGACATGGATTATAGGCAACTCAATTATCTCACCATAAAAGATAAGTTTCCTATACCAGTAATTGATGATTTGCTTGATGAATTAGTAGGTTCCATGCATTTTTCTAAACTTGATTTATGGGCTGGTTACCATTAAATTTTGATAAAGCTAGAGGATAGTCATAAAACTGCATTTAGAACTCATTAAGGCCATTTTGAATTCAAAGTCATGCCTTTTCAGCCGATGAATGCTCTTGCCACTTTTCAAGCCTTAATGAACTTAGTTTTTACTAATTATCTTCAAAAATTTATGTTGATATTCTTTGATGACATTTTAGATTACAGCCAAACTTAGGAGTCCCACTTGATTTACCTTCAAATTGTCTTTGATCTTCTACGGTCAAATTAGTTATATACTAAGCTTTCTAAATGCACTTTTGGCCAACATTAGGTTGAGTATCTAGGCCATATTATTTCAGCTCAAGGTTTTTTTATTGATCCTAAAAAGATTACAACCATGGTTGATTGGCCACAATCTAAGTCAATTAAATCTTTGTAGGGATTTCTTAGATTAACTGGGTATTACCAAAAGCTTATACAACACTATGGGTTAATTTCTAAGTCTTTAACTGAGCTTGTAAAGAAGGAATCTTTTGTTTAGACTACTTAAGATGAAGAAGCATTTTAAACTCTTAAGCAAGCTATGACTAATGCACCTATTTTAGCCTTGCCAGATTTTTCTCAACAATTTATTCTTAAAAATGATGCTTGTAATACTGGTATTGGTGTTGTGTTGATGCAACATGGTAGGCCATTAGCTTTTTTTAAGTTAAACTCTCAATCCTAAACATTATGGCCTTTCTATCTATGAGAAAGAGTTCTTGGCTATTCTTATGGTTGTACAAAAGTAGAGGCATTATCTCTAACATTCTAATTTGGTTATTCGCACTAATCATAAGAGCATTAAACATCTTTTAAAGTAATGTTTACATACTTCTCTATAACAAAAGGGCATGACAAAACTTTTGGGGCTCAGTTATAACATTATTTATAAAAAGGCATTGATAATAAAGTTATTGATGCTCTTTCCCATTAAGATTGTAAGGGTTCAGCAACAACACTTTATACCTTGACTAATATGATCATTTCCACTTGGATTTCTGGTGTACAAGCATTATATGTCAATGATTCCATAACTACTAAATTAATTCCTACTTTCTCTATTAATTCCTCTTCTCATAGTGATTCTACGTATCACAATGAGCTTTTTGGATATAATGGTAGAGTTTTCATTGGCTCTACAGGTCCATTGAGCTAATAACTCTGTTGACCATTATTATGCTTTTGGAGGGCATTCTGGTATTCATGGCACCTATCAGCGACTTAAAGCTCATTTTTATTGGCCTGTAACAAAAAAAGAGGTTATTTATTAAGTTTCACAATGTCAAATTTATCAAACTTATAAGTCTAAATATATTGCTTATCCAAGTCCCTCCAACCTTTATCAATTCCTTCATAAGCTTGGCTTCATGTGTTCATGGATTTTATTAAACAGTTGCCAAAGTGAGATAGTAAGGACACCATTTTAGTGGTCGTTGATCATTTCACTAAGTATGCTCATTTTCTAGCTCTAAGTTATTTGTTTTATGCTTCAAAAGTGGCCAAACTCTTCTTTAACAACATTTTTAAACTTCATGGTGTGCCTTCTTCTTTTATTTTTTATCGGGATAAAATCTTTATTAGTTTATTTTAGAAAGAGTTTTTTCATCATTTGAGTACTAAACTTCATTTCAGTACTGCTTACCGCCCTCAAAGTGATGGTCAAATTGAGCATTTGAATCATTGTTTGAAAACATATCTTCGTTGTATGACTTTTTCAAAACCACATAAATGGTGTGCTTAGTTGCGTTTTACTGAATGGTGGTATAACACTACCTATCATCCTAGCATTCGCATGTCTCCATTTTAAGCTTTATATGCTTATTCTCCTCCTTTGTTTCCAACTTAATTGAATCTCATGCTTCTTTAGCTTCTGTTGATGATTAATTACAATAAAAGCAGCACTTTAATTCTCTTTTAAAGAAGTCTTTGAGTCAAGCTCAGTATCAAATGAAGCAATATAGTGATGCTCATAGGACTGAACGCGAATTTCAGGTTAGTGATTTTGTGTATTTAAAGCTTTAACTATATAAACAATCTTCTTTGGCTCTTAGGAAGAATTTAAAACTTTCAGCCAAGTGATATTATCCTTTTATAATTCTGCAAAAAGTTGGTCATGTGGCTTATAAACTCAAGCTACCTGCTCACTCTCTCATTCACCCCTGTTTTTCATGTTTCTTTACTTAATAAGCATGTTGGTTCTGCTATCCCTATTCAACCTACATTGCCTGCTGTTAGCTCCCATAGTGTAATGACCCAGTATTTTAAATAAAATAATATTATTTTGAAATATTATTTTATATTATTATTGTTAATTGCTAATATTATTTATGTATTTTATTCTAAGAGATTTGTTTATGTAAAATAATTTATTTTACATGGGAATTTTATTACTTTATTATTATTATTATTTTATTATTATTATTATTATTATTATTATTTTGGTTCTTGTTGTTGTTGTTGTTGTTGTTGTTATTATTATTATTATTATTATTATTATTATTATTATTATTATTATTATTATTATTGTTGTTGTTGTTGTTGTTGTTGTTGTTGTTGTTGTTGTTGTTGTTGTAATAATAATAATAACTATTATTATTATTATTATTATTATTATTATTATTATTATTATTGTTGTTGTTGTTGTTGTTGTTGTTGTAATAATAATAATAACTATTATTATTATTATTATTATTATTATTTTGATTGAAGGGAAATTTAGTAATTTCACAATTAAATAAAAAATAGAAAAGTTCAAAATCAAAATCGGGTCAACTTTCCTTTTTCTTCTTCTTCCACCGTGACCTTGCAATCCCATGCCGGAGCCGCCCCAACCTCAACCATCGACCGCCATTACCTTAAGCCACTTCCAATCACCATACGCCGCCGTCAGCTTACCTGGAAGACGTCGAAATCGCCGGAAACTGAAAAAGACCGAAAGTGGAGCTCCATCATTGTTGGTGAGCTTCCGGCTACCATAGGACTTCAAACCAGACACTTTTGAACACTCTTGATCCGGTGAGTCCATTTTGCAAGCTCCATTTGAGCTCAAATCCCTTCAATTTTTAAATATCTTCGATTTTTAGTTTATGTGTTTTAGGATTTTTATATTTATTTTTGAACTTGATAATGTTTGATTCATGCAATCTTGCTTAAGAAATGTTTTTTGTCGTAGTTTTAGCTTCTCAAATATATTTTTTGTGTATTTTCTTGAATTAATTTAAATTTTGGATAATTTTTTATTATTTTAATATTAAATATTGATTTTTTTATAATTATGTTAATTAATTAGTTTTAATGAAAATTTAGTTAAATTTGTGTTAATAATTTTAGAATTATTAAAATAATTTTTGGTGAATTTCTATAATTTTTTAGAATATTATATATATTATGTGAATTTTGTATTTATGAGTTAATTGTGTAATTTTATGGAAATTATGGTTAAATAATATGTTTTAGATGATTTTAGAATTATATAGGGTATTAAAATGATTTTTATAAATTATTTACTACTTTTAACTAATTAATACTAATTTTTTAAAATTATATTCAAATAATATATTTTTTACTATTTTGGTGATTAAATGGATTTTTAATTACTTTTAATATATATATTTTAGCTATTTAAGCTATTTGAGTATATATAAAAGTGAATTTTTACTATTTTATGTTGAATTATTGAAAAACTTGATTTTTATTAATATTATATTATTATTTGAGATTTTATTTAATTATTGTGTAAATAATGGTATTTAGTGTTTTAATGTTTAAATATATTATATTTTGGTATTTTGTGGACATTTATGGAATTTAATGATTTTTAATATATTTGTTATGTTATTTATATTTTTGGTGAATTGTGAATCTCGGTTGGGAAATTGTGCAGTTCGGGATCCCAACCCAAGGTGTTGAGCCTTGTGTGTTAGAAGTGTGCTTTTTCTTGCAAAATCGACTCTACTTTTTAGTAGAGAGATGTCTGTTTTACAGAGGAGGTTCTGCCAAATTTTTTATAAAATTCTAGTAAAATGTGACGTCGGGTCAATCCTGAATTTTTGTGTTTGTTTGGATTTTGTATTCCTAGATCAAGTCTCTTTTAAAAAAATAAGTTAGAAATTTATTCTGATTGGTTATTATTATTTATTTTCTAGTTACGCCGAGGCCGAAGCCTATCAGACGGGGCCTGTCGAGCTAGTCTCGAGGAGTGCAAACTTGTGAGTTATTATCTTATATATGCATTGCACATACAATGCATAAAAACTAGCATCCATGAATTTTATAATGAAATTGAATATGAATATTTCTTTAAATGTAAAATATATTTTTGGTATATTTTTAGTATATTTTAATATACATGCGACGTGTATATAATTGATATATTCCTAACATGCAATCGGTATATTTCTGGTATATTTCTGGTTTATTTTGGTATATACGTGGCTTATATATTTGGAATATTTTTAGTATATCTCCAGTGTACAATTGGTATATTTTTTGTATATGATGGGTATATTTTGCTATGACTGGATGCTATTACATTTAAATTATGTATTTTTTTATTATTTTAATAATTATTAAGTTTATTTGAAGGATATTAATAGAACGAGCTACGTAGTGGGCTGCACTAGACCGTGTACGTACCGGTACGATAGATTTTAGGGTTGAGTTATAAAATCAGTTGAGGTGACTTTTATTTGATCGATTATTTGAGATTGATTTGATTGAGTAGTGTGGTTATTGGAGCTCGATTGACTTAGTGTCTCGGGGACAATCACACTAACAATAAAACTGCTGGAGCCCGGTTGACTTAGTGTCTCGGGGCCAGTCTACTATCCAAAATGGAATAAGAGAATTTATTTGGAATTAAGTAAGTCTAAACGGCTAGTGAGATATTTGCTTGAGGTTGCGAATATTTAGGGTTCTATTTGATCCTTCACCTAAATAAGTGTTTTCTGTAATTACAAATATAAAAGTAGATTTTAGCATCTGTGTGAAATATGTGTGTGTGTATATATATATATATATATATATATATATATATATATATACCGATGCCTGACTGGATATGTTTTAGATTGTATGTATATATATTATAATAATTCACTCAGTGAAGTCTGACTCCCCTCAATATTTTTTTCAGGAGATTTTTCGTCTTCAGACCTCAGTAGTAGACCCTTACGCCAGACTTCTTCAGCCCTGGTTAAATTGTGTAAATTATTTATCTGACTTTTATTGTATTCCAAAAAACTATAATAGTAGTGTTTGTATCTGTAGAATGTGGTTTTAATGTCAGAGACCTTTCTCTGAATATTGTATAAAATATTTTATTTTATGATATGACATTAAGTATTTATTTTATATCGATTTATGATTTTAAGTCTAGTGTTTTTTTTATTTGTTTATTGCATGTTTTTTATTTCTAAGGCTTGCTACGAGTTACGGATTTGAAAAAATTCTCGTTCCCTAACACCAGTCATGACTCCTAATTTAGGTCATGAAAAAGTTAGTATCAGAGCCCTAAGTTATTAGTGTTGTGGACCTAGGTTTTCAGAGTTTTATTTTCTTTGAAACTACTACAGTTATTTAGGTTCACGTATGTCTTTAATAAGTTTTCCTTCATTTAGTATTCCGCGTAATCCGTAGATTGTCTATTTTGTCTTAATCTCTTTAGTTTTGTCTTTTTAGAATGAGGACGTGAGCATGTGTCTCTCCACCGGTCATTGAGGATGAAGATGATGAGTCCTTTTAGGACAAGGTTTTGCCTTCTGAGCCGCTAGCTAGGTGCAGAGGTCAAGGTAGAGGTAGACCTTGAGGAATAGTAAGTCGCTTTAGACAGTGAGAGCTACAGAATGAGGAACCTGTAGAGCCAGAGTACGAGGAAGCTACAATACCTCCAGTTGCACTGCCGATACAACTTGCCTATAAGCAGGTTTTGTTTGACCTTGAGGTAGCACTGTTCTACGCCAAAGTTGGTCAGATAGCTTTTGATAGGACGTTAGATCCATTAGACTTTCTGCACACAATTGAGATGAGGACTCAGACTACTCACACTGAGTTCCAGCGGATCATGATCATCGAGTTTCTATTGAGGGAACAGCCTTGAATTGGTTCGTTCAAGTGATTCAGCCATACATGACTACGATGACTTGGGCACAGTTCAGAGAGAGATTTATGAGGAGATTCTACCCAGAGCCACTCCAGATGAGTTACAAACTTCAGCTGACGAGTATCACTAGGGGAGATAGATCTGTCGAGGACTACACTAGAGAGTTTCTCTGACTTGGCAGATATGTAGAGGATTTAATGCGAGATCATTATTTTATTGTTACTACATACGTCACTAGTCTAGTTTTTGCATTTGCTGGGATGCCTACTGTGGGCCGTACTCTGGAGTCGGTGATAGAGTTGGCCAAGGAGATAAAGTTGAGATTAGTCAAGTAAGGAGCTATGCTTAATAACTATTAGTTAGGTATTCAGTCAGGAGAATTTTATACTACTCTATATTCGACCTTTCATAATGGTTCCAATAGTCAACAGAGAGGCTCAATGCAGTAGAGCTAAAGGCAACAACAAAGAGTAAATAAGAGTAGCAGACATGGTCGTGCTGAACCTCATAGACCTATCAGATTTGGATCACGTGCTTCTAGCAGCAGTAGTGGTTGGACTTCAGGATCAGTAGCCAGCACCTGTCAGACTTGTGGTAGAGTCCATCAGGGACCCTATTATATGGCGCCACTGACATGCTTTAGATGCAGACAAATGGGACATTTTGCCCGATCATGTCCATATTCTAGTTTTCAACCATAACACTTTCTGCAGGAGTCGATTGCTAGTGCAGCACCAGCTCCTTTTCAGTTGCCTCCAGTTCAGCATCCGAGTTCAACTCATATTGTTGTTCAGTAAGGACATGGTAGAGGTACCACAGGCAAAGCCAAAGGTTTTGGCCAAGCTTCCACCAGTCAGTAAGGAGGTTGAGGTCAGGCTAGGGTTTTCCACCTTACTTAATAGGATGCTTAGGCATCTAATGTCGTCATTGCAAGTATTATTCCTGTTTGTTTCTTAGATGCTTGGGTTTTTTTTTTATTTGGGTGCCACACATTCCTTCGTATCTCCCATTTTTTCTTCGAAGTCTTATTGGCAAGCTTTGAGGATGACTTTTCCTTTTTTTATTGCCACTCCTCTAAGTGATTCATTAGACACCGATGTTGTTCTTTCTAGTTGTTCAGTGTTCATTGGAGGTAAAGAATTGCTAGAAAAATTGTTGTTATTAGATGTGATGGAGTTTGATGTGATTTTAGGTATGGATTGGTTGTCTCAGAATTATGCTATTGTGGATTATCATAGTAAAAAGGTGATTTTTGAAATTCTTGATGAAGAAGAGTTCAAGTTTATGGGTGATAAGAGTTTTGCACCTCAGAATCTCATCTCCGCTATCACAGCTAAGAAGATGCTAAGGAAGGGTTGTCAGGGATAATTGGCATTAGTTAAGGATACTTCAATGGAGAAGTTATCACTCACAGATGTTCCTGTTGCCTTTGAGTTTCCTGATATTTTTCTTAAAGAGTTGTCAGGTTTACCACCTTATAAAGAGATTTAGTTATGTATAGATGTGGTTCTAGGCACTACTCCTATTTTAATGCCACCCTACATAATGGCTCCTGCAGAGTTGAAAGAGTTGAAGGAGCAGTTACAAGAATTACTAGATAAGGGTTTTATCAGACCTAATATCATGACCCAAAACAAGGGCCATGACCGGTGCTACGGAACGGGAATTCTTTCGAATTCAGAACCCGTAGTAAGCCTTAAAATAAAATAAAACATCCAATAATAATAATAACATAAATAAAGTATTATGCAGTGGAAATAAATCTCATAAATAATTAAATAATAATCCACCACGGAATTTAAATCAATAACTCATCATATATATAAATAAACTTTTAATACAATCCAATTCAAATCCTTAAAATATACAACTCACACAATATAATACATAACCCTTTAATAATTTTTACAACTACTGCAGTGTCTATATTATAAAATAAAACTCAGATAAGCAGTTTACATAGTGAAGTCGGGGCGAAAGAAATCCAGCATATGGGTCTGCTACTAAGGTCTAAAGACGATGACTCTCCTGAAAAATAGTCAACGGAGCGGAGTCAAACCTCACTGAGTGAATTTTTATAATATATATACATGCATAACTAAGTGGTAATGCACACAGTTAATAGTGTATATAATAAATATATATACAGGCAATTACACATAGATGCAGCAAAATCATTTTTTTTATATATTTTACTGAAAATCACTATTTATGAAGGATCAAATAGAACCCTAGAAAATCACAACCTCAAAACAGTGTTAGACAACACTCTAGCCATATAGGCTCACTTATTCCAAATATATTCACTTGTTCCATTTGGACAGTAGATTGGCCCCGAGACACTAAGTCAATCGAGCTCCAGCAGTCTGACTGTCAGTGTGATTGGCCTCAAGACACTTGGTAAACTGAGCTCCAGCAATCACACTCCCAAATCATATCACACATCAGATAAATCAATCAATCCAATCAATATCCACAAATAGGTTAGTAATATAGCCTAAATGCTATCAGCGTACCGATACGTACTCGGTCCTAGTATCGCCCACTAGGTAGCACGTCCTATTAATATCCTTCATTTATTATATAAAACATACATTCATAAATAAATAATGCATGAATTTGAAATAAATAACAACATAAACCATATATATACTAGAAATATACCAAAAATAAATCAGGAATATTTCGAGTATATATACACTTCAAATAAATCCAATTAAATTACAAAATAAACTAGAAATATATTCAAAAACATTTTAAGCATAATTCATTAATAAAACATGCATATAGTTTAAAATATACCGAAAATAAACCAAAAATAAACTTAAATACTAATTAAATCATTTATGCATATTTATCAAAATAAACTATACGTTTCTAAAATCATGCATCCTAGAACATATATATATAAAATAACAACTCACTATTTATTGTGCTCCTCGAGATGGGTCCGACGGGCCTGGTCCATTAGGCCTCAGTCTCGGCGCAACTAAACAAACAAATAATGACAGAAATCAGAATAAATCTAACAGAAGTTCTAAAGACTCGATCTAGAATACTAGACACATAATTAAAATCAGAATTCGACCGGATATCACGTTTTACGAGAATTCTACCGAAAGTCCTGCAGAACTTCCCCTGTAAAATGGACATCTCTCTACTCAAAGAGTAGAGCCGGTCCTGCAAAGAAATACACTTTGAAAATAGATACAGAATTCACAACCACAATCCCTCGGTCGGACTCCAAACTACATTTCATCGACCGAGGTCCACAATTCACAGAATATTCACAAAATACCAAAAATACCCTCATATAATAAAAATACATTTTATCAATCCAAATTACTTAATTAATCCTAAAACACATTAAAAACCGATAAAAACTCATTTATTTAGAAAAATCGTATATTATATATAATTTAAAAATAATTTACGAAAAATAGTTTTAATTAGTTAAAAATACTAAATAATCTGTAGAAATCATTATTATACCTTAAATAACTATTAAAACCAATTTAATTACATTTTTAGCCAATTTAGTGTAAAATTACCTAAATACCCCTATATATATAAATTTCATAAAATAAATCCAAAAATTCACCAAAAATAATATAATTACACAAAAATAATTTTCTCAACATATAATTCAATAATATCAATAAATATACTTAATTAACCAATTTATTTCAATTAAACATATAATTAACCCTATTTTTCAAAATTACAGAAACTTAATAAATTCCAAATAAATATATAAAAATTCACAAAAATTACAAATAAATTTATATAATTCATATTAACACCTATAATTACCATAAAACACAATTTCATTATTTAATTAATTAATTTTTGAAAATTAGAAAATAATAATAAAATAATCAAAAATACCCAAAAATCAAAATAAATTCCAAAAATTCTACAAAAATTACAACATGTAGATTGAGCTTCCAGGATCAAATTTTGTCAAGGAAGTTTTCATGAATCAATCAAATTAGAGCTAAAAAAATTTTGAAACCCTAAATGGCCGAAATTGAAACCTAGGAAAATCTATACCATTTTAAGTGAAAAAAAGCTTGGAATCACACTCACCGGAGCTCAAGGACAAGATAGAGACTGGTGGCATCAAATTTGGTGGCCGGAATCACGTCAATCAGAGCTTGATCAATTTTCAACTTCTTTGAGAAAAACCAGTCAAAACTCATCGGAAAAGGGTGATTCAGGCATCGGGAATGGCTGGAAAGGGAGGAGGAAGGAGGAGAGGCACACTGACAGCAAAGAAATCAGCTGGAAATGGCCAGAAATGGTGGAAACCGATCGGGAGGAAAAATGAAGAAGACAATGGCATTTTGGTAAATAATGCAAACTTTATAATTTTGATAATAAATTATGTATATATGTATATATATATATCCACACTTATATTATAATATTATATATATTCCCACACACAAATAATTCTCACCACACAAATATTTTATTATATTTAATAATTTATACACTTAAAATTAATTAATTAATATTAAAACTAAATAAAAAAAATTAAGGAAACTAATTAAACCCTAATTTAATTTAAATAAATACACATATATACATTTTATTTTAGCACTTAAAAATTATATATGAGTTCATGCAAATTCGTAAAACTAGTCAAAATAATTAATATTAAATTATTTACGTATCAATTTCCCCGAAAATATAATTCCCGGGAAAATTTTACGCAAGTACTTAAAATAATGTAAAACAATTAAAATTAACTTTAAACAAACAACAAACTCATAAAATATCATAAATATATACAAAAATTATTAACACTGCATATCCCGATGCAGTATAAAAATATTTAAATATATTACACTAGTGTTTCTCCTTGGGGTGCACCAGTCCTGTTTGTGAGGAAGAAGGATGGTACCCTGAGACTGTGCATTAATTACAGAGAGCTTAATAAGGTGACAGTGAAGAACAAGTATCCTCTCCCGAGGATAGATGATCTATTTGATAAGATTCAAAGTGCGCAGTTCTTTTCTAAGATTGACTTAAGGTCGGGTTATTATCAGTTGCGGATTAGTGAAGTAGATGTTCCTAAACGGCATTCTACACTTGATATGGCCACTATGAGTTTCTGTTAATGTCATTTGGGTTGACTAATGCACCAATTACTTTCATGGATCTAATGAATAGGGTATTCAAACCATTTATGGATCATTTTATAGTAGTCTTCATTAATGATATACTAGTGTATTTGAAGAGTATGGAGGAGTATATATATCACTTGAGGACTGTATTGCGGACATTAAGAGAACATTAGTTTTATGCTAAATTCTCAAAGTGTGATTTATGGTTGGAGAGTGTTGCATTCCTTTGACACATAGTATCTAAAGATGGTATCCAGGTTGATCCACAGAAGATTGAGGCAGTGTCTGAGTGGCCTAAACCGACGACAGTCACTGAGATTCGAAGTTTTCTGGGTTTAGCTGGGTATTATAGGAGATTTATGCAGTATTTTTCTAGAATTGTAGCTCCTATGACTTACTTGACTTGGAAGAATATGAAGTTTGAATGGTCAGATGCTTGTGAGAATAGTTTCCAGTTAATGAAGGAGAAGTTGACCACAACTCTAGTTTTAACTTTGCCTAATGGAGTAGATAAATTCACAATGTATTGTGATACCTCTAGAGTTAGCCTAGGTTGTGTGTTAATGCAAAATGGTAAGGTGATAGCTTATGCTTTAAGGCAGTTGAAGAAGCATGAACAGAATTATCCTACCCACAACCTAGAGATGGCTACAGTGATCTTTGCTCTCAAGATTTAGAGACATTATCTGTACGGGGTGACTTGTGAGATTGTCATAGATCACAGGATCCTTAAGTACATTTTTCAGTAGAGAGAACTAAATTTAAGGCAGAGGAGATGGTTAGAATTCCTGAAAGACTATGATTATGAGATTCTTTATCATCCAGGCAAGGCTAATGTGGTAGTAGCAAATGCCTTGAGTAGGAAGTCCTCAAGTAGTCTTGCTCACATCAGTGTGTAGAGTTACACCAGTTAGTGGATCAAGGTCTAATTATTAAGATAAGTAGATCTGATGGATTGTTAGCTGAATTTAAAGTTTGATTTGTACTGAGAGATAGGATTAAGGCAACTCAGGGCCAAGATCTTATTTTAACAGAGCTTGAAGAGAATATTTATGCAGGGAAGTTTATTGATTTCACACTTGATGACGAAGGTGTTTTATGGATCAGTGGTAGGTTATGCGTTCCTGATGTGGATAATTTGAGAGAAGAGATCCTTGAGGAAGAATATTCTACAGCCTACAACGTACATCTAGATGTCACTAAAATGTACCACAGTATCAGAGACTTGTACTGGTGGGATAGACTGAAGAAGGATGTCGTTGAATTTGTTGTTAAGTGTTTGACGTGTCAATAAGTGAAAGCTAAACATCGGAAGCCTTCTAGGAAGCTTTAGCCACATCCTATTCTTGAGTGGAAATGGGAGAGAATTGCTATGGATTTTGTGGTTGGGTTACCTCGTTCTATGGATGGATACGATTCCATCTGGATGATTGTGGATAGGTTGACCAAGTCTGCTCATTTTTTGCCTGTGAAAGCCACTTATTCTGTAGCTAAATTGGCGAAGTTGTATGTTAAGCATATTGTGTGCCTTCACGGAGTACCTGTGTCCAAACCAATTTGGACCATTAATATAAATCCATAAATAAATAACAACATATATATATTTATTAATTTAAAATATATTAATTAATATTCAATATTAATTAAAAATTAATTAATAAATAATACTCTTATTTGAATTAGATTTCATGATATACTAGAATCATTATTCAAAACATAAATCTAATTCTATTAATCTTGATTAATTGATTAAACTCTTTTAATCAATAATTAGATTAATACTATAGTGAATAAATAAAACTCTATTAGGTGTGACTTACTAGGTTCATGTCTAAATGGCAAAGAGAAAATATAATATTAACAATTAATATTATTTGAAACTCTTTTCAATTCTAAATGTGAAAATCCTAATTATTCACATTTAGTTCTCATAAGCTATGAGTAACCCCTAGTATCGATATCACAGCTACCCAATTAGAAATAAATGCATATTATGATTCATACGAACCTGATCATAATTACCGTGCACTAAATTCCTTTCATTAAATATCCCAATATAGCCTAGAGTCAAGGTATTATCAAACTCTAATAGCTTTATTATATGACCTCATCTTAAATTTTAATTCTTGATAAAATACAACAAATACTAGAACTCTTTTTTGTACTGAAACTCTTTTTTAGACTGTGTTGTATTTATCCTGGTCAGGAATTTATTCATCAAGAATAAACTTAGATAGCATAGGATCTATCCTGGTTCACACCAGGTAATGAATCCCATCTTGATTAAACATTCATCCCTACATTTAACAAATTAGAGCCACCACATGCCATATAACCATGTGATGATTAACACAAGTATATAAACGGTAACAAACTCTAACCACCTAAATGTGGATGACTATACCACCTCAAGTCAAAGGACTATATGCACCATTATAATCTAAATTGTGATTGTTGATTATATGTGAATATCCTTGCAATCACAATACTAATGTCATTGTTCGATTAACCCATCCAATGAGTATCCATATGTCTATTCTAATCACTCATATCAAGTAGCATGAGATTCACTACCTCCCACTATTAGTTTCTCATACTAATCAAGGAAAATAGACAGAGGTGATAGTCTAATTAATATTATCCAAATATTAATTAATCGACTACAAATAATTTATAGTAAATGTATTTATTAATTTGTAACTCATATTATCAACTCTTTGATAATAAATTTATTCAACATAATACTAAAGGATAAATACTCAAAAAATAACATATTTATTTAAAAAAATATTTTATTACCACAGGGATTATATACAAGGTCTAAATAATTACAAGAATGCCACTAGGGCATACTTTATACTAACAGACTTGACGTTTGAGGAGGAACCTATTGTGATTGTAGACTATCAAGTTCGTAAGTTGTGATCGAAGCAGATTCTAATGATCAAGGTGTTATGGCAAAGCAACAACGTGGAGGAACATACTTAGGAGACTGAAGCAAAGATGCGAGCTTCTTATCCTTATCTCTGTCCTCGATAATTCTTGTTTTTGTTCTTTTCTTTGAATTCAAGGACGAATTCTTATAAGGAGGGGAGATTGTAATGACCTAATATTTAAAATAAATAATATTATTTTGGAATTTGTAGTGTTAATAATTTTAAATTTTATTTGTATATTATTATTGTTAATTGCTAATATTATTTATGTATTTTATTCTGAGATTTGTTTATGTAAAATAATTTTTTTACGTGGGAATTTTATTACTTAAATCTATTAAGGTTATTATTATTATTATTATTATTATTATTATTATTATTATTATTATTATTATTATTATTGAAGGGTAATTTAATAATTTCATAAATAAATAAATAATAGAAAAGTTAAAAATCAAAATCAGGTCAACTTTCCTTTTTCTTCTTCTTCCACTGTGACCTTGCAAGCCCACGTCGGAGCCGCCCCAACCTCAACCATCGTCTGCCATCACCTTCAGCCACTTCCAATCACCATCTGTTGTCGTCAGCTGCCTGGAAGATATCGGAATTGCTGGAAATTAAAGGAGATTGAAAGTGGAGCTCCATCATTATCGGTGAGCTTCTGGCCACCATAGGACTTCAAACCAGACACTTTTGAATGCTCTTGATCTAGTGAGCCCATTTTGTGAGCTCCATTTGAGTTCAAATCCCTTCAATTTTTAAATATCTTTGATTTTTAGTTTATATGTTTTAGGGTTTTTATTTTTGAACTTAATAATGTTTGATTCATGCAATATTGCTTAAGAAATGTTGTTTGTGGTAACTTTAGCTTCTCAAATATATTTTTTGTGTATTTTTTTGAATTAATTTGAATTTTGGGTGGTTTTTTATTATTTTAATATTAAATATTGAATTTTTTTATAACTATGTTAATTAATTAGTTTTAATGAAATTTTAGTTAAATTTGAGTTAGTAATTTGAGTTAATAATTTTAGAATTATTAAAATAATTTTTGGTGAATTTCTATAATTTTTGAGAATATTATTTATATTATGTGAATTTTGTATTTATGAGTTAATTGTGTAATTTTGTGGAAATTATGGTTAAATACTATGTTTTAGATGATTTTAGAATTATATAGGGTATTAAAAAGATTTTTATAAATTATTTACTACTTTTAACTAATTAATACTAATTTTTTAAAATTATATTCAAATAATATATTATTTACTATTTTGGTTATTAAATGGATTTTTAATTACTTTTAATATATATATATATATATATATATATATATATATATATATATTAGCTATTTAAGCTATTTGAGTATATATAAAAGTGAATTTTTACTATTTTATGTTGAATTATTGAAAAACTTGATTTTTATTAATATTATATTATTATTTGAGATTTTATTTAATTATTGTGTAAATAATGGTATTTAGTGTTTTAATGTTTAAATATATTATATTTTGGTATTTTTTGGACATTTATGAAATTTAATGATTTTTAATATATTTATTATTTTATTTATATTTTTGGTGAATTGTGAATTTCGGTTGGGAAATTATGCAGTTCGGAGTCCCAACCTGAGGTGTTAGCCTTGTGTGTTAGAAGTGTGTTTTTCTTGTAAGATCGACTCTATTTTTTAGTAGAGAGATTTCCATTTTATAAAGGAGGTTCTGCTAAATTTTTTATAGAATTCTCGTAAAATGTGACGTCGAGTCAATCCTGAATTTTTGTGTTTGTCTGGGTTTTGTATTCCTAGATTGAGTTTTTTTTAGAAATATAAGTTAGAAATTTATTCTGATTGATTATAATTATTTATTTTCTAGTTGTGCCGAGACCGAGGCCTATCAGACGAGGTCCTTCAAGTTAGTCTCGAGGAGCGCAAACTTGTGAGTTATTATCTTATATGCACATTGCACATACAATGCATAAAAATTAGCATCCATGAAGTTTATAATGAAATTGAATATGAATATTAAATGTAAAATATATTTTTGGTATATTTTTAGTATATTTTAATATACATGCAATGTGTATATAATTGATATATTCCTAACATGCAATCGGTATATTTCTAGTATATTTCTGGTTTATTTTGGTATATATGTGGCTTATATATTTGGAATATTTTTAGTATATCTCCAGTGTACAATTGGTATTTTTTTTTATATGATGGGTATATTTTGCTATGAATGGATGCTATTACATTTAAATTATGCATTTTTTATTATTTTAGTAATTATTAAGTTTATTTGAAGGATATCAATAGAACGTACTACCTAATGGCTGTACTAGGACTATGTACATACCGGTGTGATAGATTTTACGGTTGAGTTATAAAATCACTTGAGGTGAATTTTATTTGATCGATTATTTGAGATTGATGTGATTGAGATTGTTGGAGCTCGGTTAACCTAGTGTCTCGGGGCCAATCACACCTGACAGTGAGACTGCTGGAGCTTGGTTAATTTAGTGTCTTGGGGTCAGTCTACTGTCTAAAATGGAATAAGAGAATTTATTTGGAATTAAGTAAACTTGTAAGGCTAGTGAGATGTTTGTTTGAGGTTGCGAATATTTAGAGTTCTATTTGATCCTTCACCTAGATAAGTGCTTTCTGCATTTACAAATATAAAAGTGGATTTTAGCATCTGTGTAAAATGTGTGTATATAATATATATATATATATATATTGATGCCTGAC
The DNA here is from genome assembly GCA_947683625.1 of Mallotus nudiflorus. NCBI lineage: Eukaryota > Viridiplantae > Streptophyta > Magnoliopsida > Malpighiales > Euphorbiaceae > Mallotus > Mallotus nudiflorus. Next base: position 146,132 of record CANTUR010000616.1, on the reverse strand, counting down.
TGGATATGTTTTAGATTGCATGTATATATATTATAATAATTCACTCAATGAAGTCTAACTCCCCTCAATATTTTTTTTAGGAGATTCCTCGTCTTCAGACCTCAGTAGTAGACTCCTACGCCGGACTTCTTCAACCTCGGCTAGATTATGTAAATTATTTATCTGACTTTTATTGTATTCTAGAAAACTGCAGTAGTAGTGTTTGTATCTATAGAATATGATTTTAATGTCAGAGACCTTTTTCTGAATATTATATAAAATATTTTATTTTATGATATGATATTAAGTATTTATTTTATATCGATTTAAGATTTTAATTATGATATTTTATTTATTTATTTATTGCATGCTTTTTATTTCTAAAGTTTACTACAGATTTTGAATTTAAAAGATTTTTTATTCCCTAATACTAATAATGACTCTCAATTTAGGTTATGACACATAGTCAATTCAAAGTCTTGCTAGATTCAGTTCAAGCCACTAGAGTCATCCAATGTAACAACTATTTTGTCCCTCAAGTTTTAATTAGATGGGTGAGCATAGGTCATGATGATGACACTTGGGAGGATTAGTTTGTCATTCAAGCACAATTTCTAAATTTTAGTCTCAAGGACAAGACTACTTTTAAAGAGGGGGTAATGTTACATTTGTATAGTGAATTCATGGCACAATCAAGGTTCAATATGCTGAAGACAATAATTGTGTACGTGCTGGTGTATTAGTAGCAATATAGCCTTGTAGTTAGTTTAGTGGAATTAATTGTTGAGCTGGTAAGTTAGTTTTATTTTTGTAATAGAATTGTAAAGTTGTATTGTGATTGGTTGGTTAAAGAGCTGTAACCGTTTCTAAGTTGAGAGAATATATATTGTAACAAGTGTATGGTATGGACAACTTTTGATCAATAACAAAATTCTGTTCTTTTTTTCTTCTTCTACTGTGTTTTCATTAAAAATTTGATAAGCGTCTATCGTCATATTTGAATATTCATCTTAAAATTTAATGTGTTAAATTTTAAAAATTTTTAATTTTTATTAAAAATAAAATATTTGTTATGTTTTTTTAATATTATTTTTTAACTAAAACACTATTATACATATTCTAATACTACTTAAATTCTAAAAATTTTTATATAATATGTATTTTTTTTATCTCAAATAATTGAATTATTTTTTCTAAACCATTAAAAATTCTACTTTTAATAATTTTTTTTAATTAAAACACTATTATACATACTCCAATAGTATTTTAATAATCTCAAAATATAACTACAATATAACAGTAATTAGAGGTATAATTAAACACAATAATTGTTTTGGTTTAATCTTTGCGTGTAAGTTAGAATGTCTATCATGTTCCATACTTATTGATACCATCCAGAATGTTCCCGTCTAGTTAAGAGCTCCTTACCCCCTAAATAGGGATACTTGGATTAGCAAGAAGGCATATCCGTCCAGAATGGGGACTACCCCAAAGTGGAGTCCTAAGCATAGAAGGAACACTCTCCTATCAAGATTATCTATCCCACACGGAATCTGACTCCTCACAGGTTTGAGTATTACTATATATAGAGCCCTACATCCCTCACAAATGGACATCTCATTCTCATATATTCTAGCTATCTTGTATTCTCCTTACTTCTGTTCTCTAACTTAGCCATCGAAGTGTTCATGAGGACTCTCCCCATCTCTCACCTTGCCTCCTGTTCGTGGATTGCAGGACACTAAGCCCAAGAGTTCCGAAAACCAATTATCAAGTGGCGCTGTTTGTGGGAACTCCTTGGGAAAAACCATTCATTTACTTGCTAAGCTAAAGACATCTTCACTATGACTTCTAGCCCACCACCTGCCCTGACTCCTGAAGCCGGCACTAACCCTTCCGCACCTATCATTTCGACCGACCTCTCAAACCCTCTCCCAGCAATAATGCTTCCACCCACCTTACAGCATGCTAGAGCCTCATCCGGACATATACCTTCACTCCCTGACAACATTCCAAGATACCCATCCTTAGGCACAGACCTCCCGTATTATGCTCCGTTACAACACCATCAATCAATACCTTCTATACCTTTTCCAAGTCTACCAGAAACATCAGCAATAACCACTCTAAATTTAAACACTGTAAACCAAACAATGAGCCTCGAACAAACTAGCAGGGAAGCCATGATAAAAAATATTCAGGCACAGATACCTTTGATGCAACAATAACTAAATGCTATATAATACAGAGTGGGTGCTCTGAGCCAGCTCAAAATGATGATAACACAACACCCCGACAAGCCCCAGGAACGAGCATGGGGAAGGGTAAAGTGCCAGAAGGGGAGTGCAGTTCAACCATTCCGGCCCTTGATGATTCAAAATTAGCTCAGAAGGTTGAAGAAGCAATATGCAAAGCCCGAACCAAACCTAGAAAGGAAGAAGAATGTGTTATGGATAGCAGAACTCCGTTTGTCAATGAAATAATTCAAACAAAGATCCCTAGTAAGTTCAGGATCCCGCAGCTTGATCAGTACGATGGGATGGGAGACCACATCAGTCATATATCAGCGTTCCGAACAAAGATGCTGCTCTAGAATGTAAATGATGGAATCATATGCAGAGTCTTTCTAAGCACGCTCATAAAAAATACTCAAAAGTGGTTTCATCAGCTCTCGGAGAATTTTGTCACTTCTTTTGAGGATCTAGTGGAACAGTTTCATATCAGATTCATCACCAATATTCCCCCAGCAAAAAAATCAATGATCTTCGAATGTGCCGGCAAGAAGTTGACGAATCTTTACGAAGTTACCTTGACCATTTCAATAAAACAGTCATGCAAATTGAGCATCTTATTGATAAAGTCGCCATAGAAGCTTTAAAAAATGGCACCAGACTCGGAAAGCTTAAAGACAAAATAATGACTAAAGAACCGAGTACCTTTGCAGAAGCAATGGCAATGGCGATCCTGATGATAAAAATGGACGAAGACAGAAGGATGCGACGGGAAGAAGATAGGCCATCGATCAAGGATGAACGATCAAAACAGAGACAAGCAAGCTTCCCAAAAGCGAATTTTAGAAATTCGATAGAGAGATTTGATAGGGAAGTAGACAGATATACACCCTTGAACACCTCTCAATCCAAAATCCTCATGTGGATCAGGAAAAATGGAGTTGGGATCACCCCAGCCAAGAGAATCAGCCCAAGCCGGAGATTTACCAGGGACAGAGGACAATACTGTGAGTCCCACCGGGAATACAGGCATGACATAGAGGGTTGCAGAGAGCTTAAGAATGGCATAGAAAAACTAATGCAGAGGGGAAAGCTTAATAATTTCACAGACACATCGAGGAGAAGCGAAAACTCTAAAAGCCAGGAACAGGACAGACCCGAAGCAAAGAAAACCCAAAAGGAGCCAATTGGAATGATCAACATGATCATAGGGGGAGAAAACACTGAAAGGAGATTAAAGTGTACTATAGGAGAAAAATCAGTACCCGGGAGAAGTGATATTGTGTTCAATTTGGAAGATGATTCACATTTACACTACCCCTATTGTGATTCTCTGGTGATAATTACGTGCATAAACAAGTATCGGGTCAAAAGGCTACTGGTGGATAATGGAAGTGCTATCAATGTATTATCCTGGAATGCGTACAAAGCAATGGGTGGCTCCATCACCAACCTAAAAGCCATCCAAAACCCCATCATAAGTTTTTATGGTAGAACCGTGCAACTAATGGGGATTGTCGAACTGAACCTAGAATTTGGAAACCAAGATAATGAGGAGACAAAAGTCATCCAGACTGTATTCAATGTGGTGGATATACCACTGGCCTATAATAGGATTATAGGACGGTCGACACTTTATGAGGCAGATGCAGTCACCAGCATCCGGCGCTTAACCATGAAAGTTTCGGTCAAGAATGGAACCCTTACTATTCGGGAAGATTAGCACATGGACAGACAGTGTTATCAGATGGCCATGAAGCCTCAAGCAGAGGCTTTCCCTTTAGAGGCGTGGGAAGTTGAGAAGTAAGGCACCGATCCATAACCAGTAAAAGACACGGAGACATTATAAATCACGGAAGAAAAGACCGTGCAAATTGGCAACGCACTTAACCAAAATATCAGAGACAAAATAAGGGAAGTCCTTACCAAACACTCAGAGGATTTCACTTCACAAGCATCCAAGATTTTCAGTGTGGACCCACAGGTTGCCTGTCACTACCTAAACATCAAACCAGGAGCCAAGCTAGTAGCACAGAAAAAAAAAGAACCTTTGCCTATGAAAGATAAAGAATCATTGCTGAAGAAGCAATGAAGCTGTTAGCAGTTGGGTTCATTAAAGAGGTTACTCACCTGGAATGGGTAGCCAACGTGGTACTCGTCAGAAAAGCAAATGGGAAGTACAAAATGTGTGTAGACTATACCGACCTCAACCGAGCATGCCCTAAGGATAGCTACCCATTGCCCATGATTAATCAGCTCATCGATTTCATCGCTGGTCATGGATTATACAATTTCGTCGATGCAGCATAAGGTTATCACCAGATTCTGATGAAGGAAGAGGATCAAGACAAAAAGTCCTTCATCACCCATAAAGGGTTGTACTATTATAAGGTGATGCCCTTTGGACTGAAAAATGTTGGGCCCATGTATCAAAGAATGAAGAACCAAGTCCTCCAAGACCGGATTGGAACAAGTGTAGAGGTATACATGGACGACATCATCATCAAAAGCAAACATCCGGAACAACACCCAGCGAACGTGGATTGGGTTCTCCAACTACTGAGTAAATCCAGGATCAAGTTAAATCCTGAGAAATGCATCTTTGGAGTCCAAGCAGGTAAGTTCCTAGGATTCATGATATCTCACCGAGGCATTGAAGCCAATCCAGAAAAGATGGAAGCCATATTCAACATAGAAGCACCGAAGAACATCCATGAGGTACAAAAGTTAAATAGCAGAATCACTGCGTTAGGGCATTTCATTTCTTGCTCGACAAGGCGGTGTCTACCATTGTTCTGAGCTCTCAAAAATTCTGGGAAGTTTCAGTGGTCCGCTGATTGCCAAGTGGCATTCGAAGACATTAAAAGATTTTTATCTTCACCACCCTTACTCAGCCGGCTGGTCCCAGATGAGACCTTGTATTTGTACCTCTTTATTGGTCGAGAATGCATCGCTTTAGTACTGGTAAGAGAAGAAGGAAGCCAGCAAAGCCTTGTCTATTACGAAGATGCTCCGAGGACATGAAATTCGGTATCCCATGTTGGACAAGTTAGCTATGGTTGTAGTCCACGCCTCTTGAAAGCTTCGACATTACTTCCAGGCTCACCATGTCGTGGTCCGATCTCACTTCCCGCTGTGAAAAATCTTACAAAGACCAGAGACTTTAGGCAAGCTAGTACAATGGTCGATCTTACTCGGTGAATTTGACATTGATTATGAGCCCCGACAGCAGATGAAAGCCCAGGCATTAGTAGATTTTGTGCAAGAAATGGCTCCAGAAGATATAGCTTTGACCAAAGCATCGGAATGGAAGCTCTATGTTGACGGAGCATCCTCAGCTCAAGGTTCTAGTGCTAGAATAATCCTCAGTGGACCGTACAAGGTTCATATCTGATACGCAGTCTATATCGAGTACAATGCCACCAATAATGCAGCCGAGTACAAAGCACTCATTACAAGTTTGAAGTTGGCCACCAAAGTCAGGGACGAACACCTTATCATATACTCGGACTCCCAACTAGTAGTCAACCAAGTCAGTGGAACATTCCAAGTCAAAGACACCTATATTGCCAAGTACGTAGACAAGGCCATGCGGCTTTTGCAACATATCAAACGGGACGAAGGCCGATGGGAGATCATCTAGATTCCCAGGGAAGAAAACAGTGAGGCCGACTATCTTGCCAAATCCACAGTTGAAAATAGTCAAGCATTCTGGGATATGAATTTCACCGAGTCGCTAACCAGTCCCAGCACATAAGACACCAAAGTTTTGGAGACATAGGTAGTCTCAAAATGGATGCGATCGATAATCCAATATCTGGAGCACGGAACACTCCCAGAAGATAAGCTGAAGGCTCAGAAGCTCAGGACTAAGGCAGCTCACTATTCCATCCATCAAGGGAAGCTCTACCAAAAATCCCTTTCACACCCATGGTCTAAGTGCGTTTCACCAGAGGAAGAAAATTACATACTCCGAGAAATCCACGAAGGAATTTGTGGAGCGCATGAATCCCACTATTTGCTCACTCGAAAGGCACTACTCTAAGGGTACTATTGGCCCACCATATCCAAAGATGCCCAGCAGCTAACATAAGCATGTCCCCAGTGCCAGTACTATGCTCGACTCAGTCATCAATCTTCTCGGCCCCTGTATCCCATCGGCAACCCTTGGCCATTCGCCATGTAGGGGATGGACATCCTTGGTCCTTTCCCTCCCTCTACCTCATAGAAAAAGTTTTTAATTGTGGCCATTGACCATTTCACCAAGTGGGTAGAAGTAGAAGTAGTCTCAACCATTACAGAAGCCTGGATATAGCACTTCTTCTGGAAGGAGATCATTTGCAGGTTCGGCATCCCCCACACTTTAATTACGGAAAATGACAAATAGTTTGGCAATAATAAATTCAGAGGTTTCTGCTCAGACCTTGGCATAAAGCTGCGCTTCACCTCAGTAGCTCACCCACAGATAAATGGACAAACGAAAATCATAAACAGAATTCTCATGCAAAGATTAAAGAAGAGACTTGACGAGAAAAAGGGAAATTGGGTTGAAGAACTCAACAATGTAATTTGGGTCTACAGAACCACACCTTGATCATCCACTAGTGAGACACCATGTAGACTGACTTATGGCATGGACGCAGTAATTCCCGTGAAAATTGGGTCATTAAGTTACCGGATAAGCCAGAATCTCAATCATACCATCAACAATGTTGACGCCCGGATATGCCTAGACCTACTAGAGGAATGGAGAGAACAAGCTACAGCCACAGCTGAAGCACATATGCAAAAGGTAACACGGTACCATCGTCAATGGCATCGAGCAAAACAATTCAAGTTAGGAGACTGGGTACTCAGAAGAGCAGATATCAGTAAAGGCACCTTAGGAACCGACAAGTTAGGTCCAAACTGAGAAGGTCCATACCAAATCTCGATAAGCACAACGAAGGGAGCATACAAACTAAGAGAAAGAAGAGGCAAAGAACTACCACGATTTTAGAACTCAGACTCTCTCAGAAAATACTATCAATAAAATTGTATTCAACATATGTTTTAATAAAGTCTCTCTTCATTTATAAAATGCCTTTACATGTGATTAGTTACAAAAAAAAGAGAGAGAAAAGGAACATATATATATCTACTTCACTATATGTACACCCGGACCCCCAGGCCCAGAAACAAAAGGGGAAACCTTATCAACAGTCTCTGGCTGAACTACAGACCCAGTAGAAATAGCAACCTCTGTAGTCTCCCTCACAGGAATAGAACTGGCCTTTCAACGGGCGTCCTCCTCCATAGCAAGTTTGGCAAGGTCTGCTAGCGTTATTCGATTAAACGCCCCTAGATCCAGTCCCGAGTCTTGAGAGAGCAGGATCCTCTTACACTAAGCGTAATAATCTTTGAGAAACCTTCCTACCATGGCTTGGTACACCTTCTTATCATCTGATCAAGATTTCTCAAGCTCCGCCAGCCTCCCCTGGAGCTCAGCGATTTAAAGATCCTGCTCTTCGATCCTCCTCGTCAGCTGGGCTTGACTATATTCCAGCTCATAAACTTTCTTCTGATTCACCTCAGCATCAGACTTAGCCTCAGCATATTTTTTCTGGCAGTGCTCCAAGGCTGCCTTTGCGTCATCCAGCTTCTTCTCAAAATCGATGGCTATGGTTCCCACCTCTGTCTCCTTTAGGTTGTACTGGCTTTTCAAATAGAAATACTGATCCTTCGCCAACAACAAGGCCTGAGTCATCTGCCAAAAAACCAATAGTTAGCTTCAACAAGAAACACATACAATAATAACATCAGTGGTAGAAGCTAGCTTACCTCTAGTGACTGGCCAATTATGGGGTCAAGCAACCCCTCTAGGCCCTCATCGGACTAACACTGCATATCACCGGGCAGCCTTAGCGACTCTATGTACTAACCCCACACTTGGTTGTTGGAGATACTCAGGGGCTTTATCCACTTCAATATCCAGCCCCTTATGACACCCAAATAACCACGGGCATTGAATATAGATCTCTTCATCTAACCCTTTCGCATCAAACTCCAGATCAATTAACCACCTCTTTCTTCGACCAACTCACTCTGGCTATTCAATCTCCATCATCGCTTTGCCCTTAAGGTCGGCAGGAACCGCTTTAGGGGCCACAGGAACTTCAGGTTTAGGGGAAGGAGAGGCCCGTACTTCCTCCGTAATAGCCGGCTCATCAACTAAGGAAATCCCGCCTATAAAATTAAAAAAGTTAGCCATCTACAGTCATAAAAATAGAGCAAGTCAAAAAGATAGCTCAAAGTAAAATAGACGTACCAGGGGAGTGAATGCAACTCGGATAGACTCTTCATAGGTACCTCTGGGACGCATCCTCCATCGATTGAGCATCGGTAAGCCTATCAAGATGTAGCAGCAAAACCATCTCCGTATCATGGTTGAAAAGTTTTACAGCATGGGTCACCTTATGACACTCATCCGACCACATCCTCCGGACATCCAAGAAGTCCGACTGATGCTCTACAATAAAAAAATGGTGTCTTCACTTCTTGTGGAGATCCGGAAGCTTTACAAAAAGGGTATGGTTGGGTACAATTGACAGGGAGAACATTAACTCTCCCTTCTTTCTAGTTAGCCTATACAGATATCGGATAATATCTAAATTGGATCCCTCCCCTCTTCATACATTAGTTGGATGAACCCGATCAGTATCCTATAGCTATTCGGGTGAAGCTGATCGGGCGCTATGTTATTTCTATTCAAAAATTCTTTTACAAAGGGATCTAAAGGAAATTTCAAACCCCCCTCTAATTAGTCAAAATACACTACTAATTTACCTAGCCCTAATCAGGGAGTATGGGCCCTATACCTCCTATCTACGGTATGAAGGGTGTAATCGACGAGGATACAGAACCGCCTCTAATACCACCCCAGTAACTCACTATCTACATTGGAGACAAAAAGGTCAAAACTAACTTCTTCCCTTGGGACCATAGTGAAGAAAAATACACAATAGTAGAAAAAAGAAAAAAGAGGAAGAAGAAGGATAAAAGAATCACTTGGTTGCCACAAGTAGGAATTACAGCAGGCAGAAATGAAAACAGCAAAGGCAATTAGATGAGGGGTCACGACAACGATGACAGAAATGCTTTGTTTACTGACATACGAAATTATGCATCACTCACGCGATTTTAATTACAAATCCCTAAGAGTTGAAGCGACACCACCACGTGTCGGCCCACCCACATTTCAACTGGGCCACTTCATCAAGCGACTCGGAATGCATTTCAAGCAATATTTTTAGCCCATTCTGGGTATCCGAGCATCTAAGCCTCATGCGACTAAGTCCAGTGACTAAAGCTGGTACCCTCAGGTCGCTTCTGTAGTACTGAGGTTTTGAGCATGTAAGCCTCGCATCCCTGAATCGAGCATCTAAGTCTCGCACATCTAAGTCTAGTGACTGAAGCTGGCACCCTCAAGTCGCTTCTGTAGTATTGAGGTTTCGAGCATGTAAGCCTTACATCCCTGAACCAAGCATCTAAGTCTTGCGCATCTAAGTCCAGTGACTAAAGCTGGCACCCTTAGGTTTCTTCTATAGTACTGAGGTTCCGAGCTTATAAAGTCTCGCGTCAATGCACCGAGCATCAAAAATCCAATGACGACTGGTTCTATCATATCGTTTCCAAATGGACGGGTTAATCTATTGTTGTGCTCATACGCACTTGGCAGATATCCCAGCTCTATAAATTACGATTCAGCAATGACTATCTCGATACTCAGCATCGAGCTCTACCCATTATGATTGAGGCTGGCCACCTTAGCTCACTCACCTCTATTACCGTATTATACCCCTTATGAGAAAGCATTAGCATCCTACCCGGACACGATGGACATAAATATCTGAACACCCCAAGGGGGACTCTTGATACCATCCAGAATGTTCCCATCTAGTTAGGGGCTCCTTACCCCCTAAATAGGGACACTTGGATTAGCAAGAAGACAAATCCGTCCAGAATAAGGACTACCCCAAAGTGGAGTCCTAAGCATAGAAGGAACACTCTCCTATCAAGATTATCTATCCCACACGAAATCTGACTCCTCCCAGGTTTAAGTATTACTATATATAGAGCCCTACATCCCTCATAAAGGGACATCTCATTCTCACATATTCTAACTATCTTGTATTCTCCTTACTTCTGTTCTTTAACTTAGACATTGGAGTGTTCGTGGGGACTCTCTCCACTTCTCACCTTACCTCATGTTTGTGGATTACATGACACCAAGTCCAAGAATTCTGGAAACCAATTATCACTTATTAATATTCAAAAAGTTATCTAAAATTTTTTTTCAATTTTCTTCTATGACTATTTTAATTAACAGGTTGTTTTACAAAAATTATTGTTGCATGTATATACATAGTGTGAATTTCTTCATTTAAAATTAGAGGTGGACAGATAGTAAAATTAATGTTTAATTTGTTAAATAAATTTGATAATCCTATATCTATTGCTTGTATAATTATATTTCACATTATGGAATGATCCAAAGAGGAGGAAACCTCCAAATATCAAGATAAAGTAGACATAACTTCTATATTAAAATTGGTCTTTTTATTTTTGGGGTGATCAAGTCTATTGTTTACCTTATCATCAAATTCTCTTAACAGTCACTTCCTACTTTAGGTAATCCTTCTTCAAATATCAAGGTTACACATATATATATACACACACGTGCACCCACACATTATCTTTGTTAAAGCAAACTCCTTTAATATCCATTCTTATCGTCCAATTCTAATACTAATATTTCCAATTTAAATCCAACCAATACTCATATAAATTTTGTGCATTGCTCAATCTTTCAAACCTCAAATCAACAAGTAGCATGGAAATGAAAATAAAATAAATAAAAAATTGTTAAAACAAATAAAAAATAATAATTTTAACAATATAGGGCATAAAATATGAAAAATGCAAATATTAAATATATAAATATTAAAAAATTCATTACTAATAGTATAATATAAATTATTTTATTTAGTTTAGAAAAACAAATAAATTTACAAATTAATTAATTAAAAAATAAAAAAAATGGATTTTCCAATTGAAATATAATTTTTAGTTTTTTAATTTATGAAAAATTTCCTAAAATATTTTTGAGATATTTTCTAAAATTTTTAAAATAAAAATATTTCCAACATAGAAAAATGTATTAATTTAAATTATTTATTTTAAACATAATTAAAATTGTATTTAAAATGTATTAATTTAAATTTTACTTTATTAACAATCACAATAATTTAATGCACTCTCATCCAATGATAATAAAAATAAAATGAAAGTAAAGTAAATTAAAATCAAAGTCATTCTAGAATTTTTTTTAAATAAATAAATTAAAATTATTTAATTAACATATATTACTTATTTTACTTTTTATATCTTTAATAATTAAATAAAATATATTTTAATATATCATCCACGCAATATGCGAATTTATGATTAGTTAATCATTAAATTTCTAAACTATTGTGAACGATATATTTCCCTGCTCTATAATGGAAATAATGATAAAGTGGTCAAAATTGTTATCATTTTAATTTAGGAACATAAGATAGAAACAGCATTTAATATATATCAAAAAATACTTTATACAAAAGCACTTAATTATTTACAAAAGCTAAAGCGCGTGAAGAAAAAAAGGGGCAAAAAGAAGGAATTTAGTAGCGAAAATAGCATCCACAAAACCTGCTTTTTGGTTATCGCTTATTGGCTAATCACACTCAAGTAGTAGGCTAGTAGCCAGCCAAATTATCAACAAAAGATTAACACAAGATTCAAAGCATTACCTTCTTGTTCTTGGGCGTTAAAAATCGATGCTTGGGTTTGGTTTTGCTTTGCTTTTTTTCTGCCGTTAAATGGTGATACTTAACACTTCAATTACTGCTTGGATCCGCCACTTTCTTGCTTGCATGGGGTAAGTTAACTTGATTTCTCGTTTTGGTTTGTTCTTTTGTTTCTGGGTTCCATAAGTAAATCTGGGTATTTCTTGAATTTTTGGGATTTTTTTGTAGCTATGTGAACTGTGAAGTAGTAGAAGTAGGTAACCATGTATCTGGGATATGGGTCAGATTGGTTGAGTATAAAGATTTAGTCTTTTTTTTCTATTTATAGGGCTTTCATTTTAATGAAATCAAGCTAAGGCTTTCATTTTAATGAATCAAGCTAACTTTTCTTGATTAAATGTTTCATGAAATTGATGCTTGTGTTATTATTGAATTAATTTTTCCCATCAAATAAGATTAATTTTAGAGCTCAAGAACTTGTAGTCTAATAGTGAGGCATTTAATAAATTGAAAGAAATGGGATCTAGAGTCATTCACTTTTTAGCTATAAAACAAACTTTTGTCAGGATATTGCTTCAAATGCTGGAACTTTAGTATCCAAAGGAGATGAAGTTTCTTAAACAGAAAGTAGCACACCAATTATAGCATTGTTAGTGATAATTCAATGGTTGTGTTACAATGGAAGTTTACCCATTTCCTCGTGTACCTCCGTTGCATATCGCACATGTGGGGTTAATGTTCATCTCTTCATCAGTTGGCAATTGAAATATACTGAGAGGTATTATGACTAATACAGGAAATATGATGCAAAACAAAGGTCAAATAATTGCTCCTTTTATACATCGTACTTGGTCTTTATATTAAAGCCTAATTAGACAAACTCAGCTTAATCAGATTAGTATGTCTTTGGTACAGTACGTCTTTAGATCAAACCCTAATTAGACAAACTCAAAGTTTGGTATATGTATCAACTACTTGAATCCTTTCTGCTCCATTCGTTCTTGCCTGTTATAACTTAAAAATAACTTCTCCATTGGTGGTTGGCCCCTCAAGAAAGTAAGAGAGATTATGAATATGAATGTCTCTATGTTCTTGATGCAGTTATCACTTGACAACAAGAAATTGATCATCTTCTGCACCGCAATTGATGATTATGAATTTTATTTTAGATATTTTATTCTTGTGTCCAATTTGAGAGGAAGGAAATTTTTGGTGGGGACAGAGAACAAAAGAAAACATGTTGTAGCCATTGCCAATCTTAGCTCTTCTTCTACATATGGTTTAACTTGGTCTGAAACAGAGCAGTGGCTGTTTTGGATGCTGTTCTAAACCTACACCGATTATCGCTGTGGATGAGCCATCAAAAGGATTAAGAATACAAGGACGGGCAGTGAAGAAACCTAGCTTATCAGATGACTTTTGGAGTACCAGCACTTGTGATTTGGAGAACAGTGCTATTCAATCTCAAAGAAGCATCTCATCAATCAGTGTATCTAATGCTAATCTGAGTAGCAGCAACAGTGGCATGAACAGCAATTCTGAGTTTGTAAATCATGGTATGTTTCTGCTTCTCTTGTACCCCATTTTGTGATAATCTCCTAAGAAATATTGCTTGCCACTTTGCTGCTATTGGATAAAATCATGGTTGTCATTTCTGTGAATTATGATAGTAACATGCACTAATTCAGGGTTGGTCACACTTGACACTGTAGTTTCCATAATTTTAGCCTTAATAAGAACCATAATTGTGAGCAACTTGGATATGTGTGATATTGATCTAGTCTTGTGTACAGGTTTCCTTCTCTGGCAACAAAGCAGGCTTCAATGGACTGGAAATAACACTTCCAGGAGTCAAACCCAACATAGATGGGAACGTAGATTAAGGTATTTGTCTTCTGAAATTACACTCGGGTTGTTCATTTAGCATATGAGGATCGATATTTTCACCTCATTTATTAAGGCAAGGGCCACCATGGGGAAAAGGAGTTTTTCTTTAAGCCAGGACTATTAACTCACTTTGTCCAGCCCCCCACTTTTTTGCTTCTTCCAAAGTCTTCAAACATGTTGTTCAAAAAGTCTTGGAAACGTGATGTGTTACCGGTTTTATCAGTGTACATGCTTTTATATGGAGAAATCGTCATCTTAGTTGAATTAAGTCATGATTGTACAGTTTGCATTCAATCTTTTTATCATGTTGACTGCCTGTGTCTTTTCAGTTGGAATGCAACTTATGAAGGTTTACTTGGAACCAGAAATCCTTTCCCTCGGCCCATTCCTCTCTCTGTAAGTTCGGCTATTTTTGTTTTCCTGGTTTTTATTGCAGCACTTTTCAGCATTTGTTGATTGTTCTGAACTTTCAGGAAATGGTTGATTTTCTGGTGGAAGTATGGGAGCAGGAGGGATTGTATGATTGAAGAAACTGAAATGCAAAAAAAAAAGTGTTTCATCTTTTTACTTAGTTTTTTTCATCTCTGTAAGCATGACTCGTAAGAGGCAGGCAGATATCTGTACATAGGCATGGGAAACGGAAAAAAAAAAAGGACCAGGCAAATGTTTCTATTCAATTGTAATATCCTTTGTTAATGTCAATGAGCGTTCTCCTTCCTCAGTTTTTAATTTAATGTCAAATGTACATACATTTACCACTTAGGAATTTAGAATGAAGATATGTCTATTTCGTTGTTGAATGTTGTTGGTGATGAATGTTTCAACTTCCTGCAATGCTGCGCTATTGCAAGCAACAGGAAGGTGAAATAGCGGAGGACTGGATCGATGCCGCAAACATTTTTCTCTCTTCAAGCTTGGTGGGGGAGATATAACTTGTCATCCAGCCACTAAATTACTGATGAGAAACTTGTTTGTCTGTGGTTTTCCTACTAGCCTTTCCTTTTGAGTAGCAATGCCAAGTTATGGTAGACAATTAGGAGTATAATCGAGTCGAGTTGACATAATGTCAAATTCCAACTCGAGTTGATTCTAAATAGTTCATGAATCGGTTTGATTCTGTTATACTCCTATCAGATATATTTTGGATACTCCAGTAGTGACTAAAATAGAGACATTTATTAAGATGTTTCGAATTCAAAAAGGAAAGGGGAATTGCTTTCTCTTTGCACACTCGCTCACCTGCTTGAACTGGCATGCAGGGAAGGGATGCTTTACTGAACCTTCAGAAACTTAAGCTCATGTTCCACTCTTTTCAACAAACAAAAAACTAGGATTTTTTGAGATCTTAGCACATGACTTGGTGTATTAAAACAAGAAAGATTTTTTGAAGAAATATTTCTATTTGTTTGTTGAGATGCTTAAGAATTATGTTGATATGATACTGTGCTGATAGTTTAGCAATCAATTTGATACCAACCAAAACCATAAGACAAACCAAATCAAACCCAAAGCTAATCATATTTGATTTTGTAATAAAGCTACGTCATTATTTGTTTGTTTTTATTTATAAAAGAATATGTATATATATGTATGTATGTATGTATGTACGTATTATTTTTTTGGTATCACATTAATTGATTGGGTCAAAAGGTGCATAATTTTTAATTTTTAATTCATGAATAAGATTTGGTTGTTTTTCTCCCAATCTTCATCTCTTAAATGCATGCACAAGCAAAAGCCTTGTCTCATACAGTGAACAATAAGAAAAAAGAAATCTTCAACTACTTAAAAAAGTTGAAGTTTGAAACCTTGAAGAAACTATGACTATGATATGTAATTCTTTTTCCACGAAAGATGTCTTTGTGTAGGTTCAATATATTTTCGCAATCAAAATGTACACATCTTAATGAATTTTTGAGTTTTCCACTAGAAATTATCCAATATACATGTATGAATTTTCCAAGAAAGATAACAATCTTTTGAAGGATTTGAAGATGCAGCACTGATCATAGGCTAAACTTGATTGTTACTACGTATATATCTAAATTTTTCATAAGTTTAACTTGTCATTGTATAGATATTTCAATTTTGATGGCCTAATTTTAATTATATATTCTTTGGATATAAATTTTAAAAAATTGAAATTTCAACTTATTTTTAAAATTTATCTCTAAATTTTTCCAAATCTTGTATGGAGAGATTCATGCATGATAAAATTAGAAAATGACGTTATGTAATTTAAGATTCATTGCATATATAAGCTAATTGTAATTTTTCATGTACCTTCACATCATATATATTTTGAATGGTAAGATATGTTCTAAGTAACCCAAGATTCAATTTATGAGCAAACAAAAGTATACATTTTTTGTTATTTTCTTGAAACATCTCCTAATTGAACATTGCAAAGATCTCTAGGGAGTAGATTTGGTCATGCAGAGAAATACAAAATCTGGATTATTCAAAGCACAAAGCACATTCATGATGATATGGGAATCAGTAACACCACACGAGAGGTTTAATTATAAATGTTTTATTATATAATATAATATATATTAAACTTAATTCAATGAAACTAATAATAAATATGAAGTAGATGATATCAAATCAGATCAAATCATTTTTTTTTATGTTTAATATTGAAATATGATGTAGTGGTTAAGATTTGGAGCATCTTCTTATCCAAAAGAGACATATATCCCTTGAAAATACCAACATGTTAATTACATTTCCATCCTGGTTATCATCAATTTATTATTAATCTCATGTTTAATTATTAATCAAGTACCATTGAAGGTGCTTTTAAAAAAATTTTACCCTACTAATTGATTTATATTGTATCTAATTAATATTGAATGAACACTGCATGAACTCTAACTTAAAGTTAAATAATTTAATGGTATAATTCATTTTAATATATCTATAGGTTATGGATTTGATCTTTATTTTTCCCCTCCTATAATATTTAAATTGAAATACTGAATATTAAATTGTATAATTAATTCATATATTTTAATGAATAATTGAATGTAACATACTTTTTTCTCATCTGATACCACTGGTGTCTAATAATTAGTACTTCAATTATTCCCGAATTCAAACTAGATGGATCGATAAATAAAATAAAATTTTTTAATATTTATTTATTTTTTATATATAAAATTCGAATTCAAAATATTTTTTATTTATAATAATTAAATACACTAATCGATATATTTTTAACACAGCATTAAAAAAAGAGATTGTTTACACCTTATTTAAAGGGGTTGAGTTAGAGAATCATTTAATAAGGATAAGTAAGGGGTATGGATAAAAAATGCAAGTAAAGGTAGGGGAAGGGAAAAGGTTTTACTTGACTCTTGTTTGAGAATAAGTCAGTGAGATAAGAGTTACATTATGCTCTTTTGTTATGTATTTAAAAGATAAAAATACCTCAATTTTTAATAATAAGAATAATAATTTATATGCATTAAAAATATAATTCTAAATTACATGAATATTACTGTTGTTATTATTATGTAATTTAAAAAACATAAATCTAGCTACAGAATATATGGACGGGATCTTTATAAAAATCTCTTTATTAAAAAATAGGGCCATTAAAAAAAAGACCAGTATAGTAGTTTACATGATGTGGGTCATAAACACCACAAATACAATTTAATTATAATATAATTTTCAGTAGTTATATGTGTTATTTTGATTTTATTCATATAATTGTTAGTGATTATATGTTGGGGTTGAGAATTTGTTTTATTTTATTTAATTTTTTGAGGAAATGGGTTTAAAAATTATTAATTAAAATTAAATTGATAAATAATAATAATAATAATAATAATAATAATAATAATAATAATAATAATAATAATATTATTATTATTATTATTATTATTATTATTATTATTATTATTATTATTATATTGCTAATATTTTTCTATATGCATTAAAAAATGTGAATCTAACAACATGAATATTGATATTATTATATTTATTTAAATATAAAATTATGTTATTTTTGTAAAACAAAAATTGTATTATTATCTTTAATGAGTTAGAAATTCAAATTAATAAAAGTTGGCATTTAATTAAAGTAATAAAAATTAAAATTTAATATCAGATTAATAAATTTTATATAGATTAATATTAAAAACAGAATCATTATAAAATTTATTATACAAAAAGATGGACTTCATGTAACCTCTTGTACCAATACCTATTCATTTACAATCATCCTTCCAAATAAAAATATAAGAGCATTTCGTCACTCACGAATATTTCAAATAACAAAAAATTCAAATTTTTATTCTTTTATGATGTTTCAAATTAACCATTTACACTAATTATTAAAAAAAACATATACATGAGCATCTTATCTTCCATTGCTTTACTTCTCCCTATTTACACCTCTCTCAAACAAACCCTTACTCGTAAACGTAAATAGTTGAATTTTATGAGCAACGGTCGCTCTGCGACCTTCCCTGATATGCTTAGAGGGAGTACACTTTTTATTTTTTTTTTAAGATCAACGATTTTTCTCCATTACCATTTCAAATAATTTGAATAGTGATGAATGGTAGGGTAGGAGATAAATGGATTTTTAAATTAATTGTTAATTTTATAAATTAATTATAACAGTATATCTCTTATTCTTTTATGGGGTTTTTGTTTTTTTTTTCAAAATGATGAGGTAGGTTTAGCAGTTGTAATTGCCAAGAATGTGCAATATCTTGCAAGCATTCAACAGGCATCTTTTTAGATCTAACGCATCATGGATTTGGAAAGTTTCTTTGATGCACATGCACGTAAGCGTCAGCCATGGACTGCTATTCATATATATGTACACATTGCTATCCTGAAGATGGAGACTGGGAGCAGTCACCTTCACTGAACCGAATCATGATAACCCTACAATTAATCATCATAATTCAGACTCCCTTCATTATACTTTTTTTTTTTTTTTTTTGGCTCATTCATTATGCACGTATCCTGGTTTTTATTCTTTTGTCGTAAATGATATTCCACATAAAAAAAAAAATTAGAGTTATGAATTTTTATACTTTCTCTCATAATTTCTAAGAGCTTATTATAAATATTAAATTCGAAATAATAAACTAATCCAGTTATTATTCAGTGTAATTACTTATAAATTTCTTCATTTATATGAACTTTTGAAATGTAATTTTCTTGAATAAATTAGGAAGATGAAGGTAAAGATCGAATGCAGAAATTATTTAATTTTGAATATATATATTTTATGAATTTGATTTTTGATGAAAATATTTTTTACCAATAATGTTGATAACATAGAAAGCATAGATACATATAATTAGGCCCTGCAAAAGAAACGTGCGTGTCACATGATAATGTTGCTCTAGAATGCTCTTTCCCTGTGAATGAACATTCTTCCAACATCATTTAGTTCCATATGATCATAATTAATTCTCATACAGTGAATATTATCTAAATTTTAATAAAATAATGTCAACACCAACCAATTTGAGCGTAATTGACTCATATATTCTGCTTACTTTTTCTACTTCGAAATTTTTTATTTTTTTTTGGCCGAGTCTACTTTGAAATTTAGACAAAACAAAATTATATAAGAATAAATGATAATTTACAATATATAAAATTTAATTATCTGTATAAATATTATCATTATATGTGTAAAAAAAGTAGGATTTGGAAGAAATTTATACAGAGGTTTTGATTGATAAAAAGAAGAATATTCTTAAAATTAAATAAATAAATAAGAGATTGGAAAAGAACAATTTTGGCAGGCATGAAGAGGCTACAATGAACCTGGGCTGCGATGCCAAATTAATTTTAAATTCAACAAAGACCCACTTTGATTAAACAACGTCTCCCCATTCTAAAATAATTTCTTCTTATCATTTGTTTAATAAAAAAAATGCACACCCAAAAGTTCATTTGTTTTTTATTTTATGCTTTAGTGTGAATGTAATCACAGGCCAACCTCTTTGATTAGCTATTTGATCAAATGGGTTTTTTTTATACTTATATAATGCATGAACCATGTGTGAATGTTTCATTGATCACTATCTACAAACAAACAAACGATACCTTAAAAACCATGTCCAATTTTGACCAAATATTTTTTTCTTGTGGGATGCTTAAAAAAAATATATGAACATATATACTAATAATATAAAAGATATATATATATATATATATATATATATATATATATATATATATATATATATATATATATATATAACATTTGTTTCTTTGCCACTATTCAAAATTTTATGATATGATTTTTTTTTAATAAAATGAGTAAATCTCTTAACTTTTTTGAAAGGTTAAACTATACTCAGAACTAATATTTTAGCTAAATGATAAAATATTTTACTATTCATTTTAAGCTGGTAAACAATTTTATGATGTGATTACACATACATATTATTATTAATTTTTTTTTTAGTATAATTTTTTTAGGTAGATAAACAATTATATTTTTTACTATTCATTTTAAGCAGGTAAATAATTATAAAATGTTTTACTATTCATTTTTAGGCAGGTAAACTAACAATTATAAAATCTTTTACTATTCATTTTTAGGCAAGTAAACAATTATGAAATGTTTTACTAGCAGGTAAATAATTATACATTTTTTTTAGTTTAAATAGTTAGTATTTAAATTTAGCCAAATGCATAGTTTCACCCCTAAACTTTACACAATTAAACTTAAGCATTTTTTAACTTTTTTTATATTTTATTCAACCTTTAAACTTTTATTTTGAATCTATATAATCCCTATAATACATAAAAATTGAAGTATTTTATATATCAATATTGATATAAAGAAAAACTTATATAAATTAAAATAATATTTGATAAAAGAAAGAATACAATTAAAAATAAAAATTTTCTAACTTTTATAATATTAGTTTTAAAATCTATTTATGTTGTTTTGAAGTTAATTTTAGCATTTTATGTGTTTAATCATTTAAAATTAAATTTTTATCTGTTTTAATATTGTATGAGTTAAATATAATTAAAAAGTACAAATTTAAAGGTGAAAAATGTTCAAAATAAAAATTTAAAAGTCGATAGAAAATAATAAAAATTAAGTAGTGTAAAAAATTTAAAAGTGTAGAATTTAAAGGTGAAACCATTTAAATTTCATTAAATACTTACAAATATAGTTTTATTCGGACAAAATGATATGAATGAAATATAGTTATTAATTTAATAATTGAATAAAAAGTGATTTCCTAATTAACTTAGTAAGTGACTATTTATTCTATTTTTTAAAATTTTAATATATTACTTATAAGTTCTATTGATTTACGACTGAGCCAATATAAATTAGAAAAAAAAAACAGTTGTAAATATTTATTTATTTAATATTGCAGCATAAGCCTAAGAGTTTAAGCTACAACAACCCTACAAATAAAGCACTTAAATTTCATTAAAACCTTATTAATTAGGTTTTATGATTGCTTTGTGAAATAATATAAGAAACCATAGAAACTGACGAAGGACTTGAGAACAACTTATTAAATGGTTTTTAGGCACAAGAGTTAGTACTGGTTTTGCTTTAATTAGGTGAGCTAGCTATAGGGATAATTCAGAAAAACAAATCATAAAACTATATAATACAGTTTTAATTTACTCAACTTAGCAAAGCAGTTTAATTAATTTATAAACCATTTGCTAACTGTGATTTTTTTTTATTGACAAAAAAAAACTATGATTTTTTTTTTTATTTTCAAAAAAAAAATGTGCTTTTTTTTTTTCCTGATATGTTTAGAATGGCTGACAGCTATCCCTATTTCTCTCACAACAACATACTTCAAATTGTTCAACTTGCTCTTATTTTATTGGTAATAATTAGTAAAATTATTTACATTTATATATTTTCTTCAATCATAATTCATGCTCAGATCGGACAATAATTATTTTTTAAGAACAGAATATTAATATACCATTAAAATTGATCAAGAGTTATAAATACAAGCTGAAATGCTAAAAAAAATACGGTATATATAAATTATTAAAATTAAAAAATACTGATATAATATAATAGAATAAAAAAATAAATCAATAATAATTGGAAAAGTTAACACCCACTTTTAAAGCATCTACACGTAGAATTTTTAGATGAAAAATTATAGCTAGATTATTCTCATTATTCTCATATATGTGGAATATTAATTTATTTTTGTGAAATTCGGAGGTATATGTATATTACATTGAATATAAGATCAAGTTTCATTCGTATTTTTTTTATATGATATTAATGTCCTACCTGCAGAATATAATTTTTGTTTTTTACAGTTACAAGATATATCTATATTACATAAGATATAAAATTAATGTTTCTTCACGCTTTATAATTGATATTATCTCAAAAAAATTAATTTAATAAAAATTTAAATATAAAATTTCTCGGTATAAAATATCATATATAAAAATTTAATGAGATTTTACATTAGAGAAACAACCTTTTGAATTAAAAAATAATTTTAATTGAAATATCCTAAATCCTTCTTTTTAAATATATAAAAATATATATTGAAATTATATAGTGTTAATTTTAAAATAAAATATTAATTTCAAAAAAATAAACTTATAATATATATTTTAAATAAAAAAATTTTGGGTATTATAAATTATTTTAATACCATAAAAATTGATACTATATATCAAATGAAAAATAAGAATTTGTAGTATATTTTATATCTGAAATTTCCAAGAAAAGAAAAAATACAGGGTGTTGAAGTATATCTTGACTTTTATGCATGCATGAATTGTTTTTCTTTTGTTGTTTTTAACAAAGTCTAAGTTGAAATGCGATGGGCAATTAAAGGTAGGCACAGGCTGCAAGGGTTGAAATAAGGATACAATGATTCTAGCCTTTGTATTGTAAATAATAATAATGCAAGTAAAATCCGTAATTGCTCTTTATTCCAAACTTTTTGTAGCCACACGTAACATTTCATGCATACACATATCCGTATAAACTTATAAATGAAATTAAGCTTATATAATATAAAATTAATTAATTTATATTAAGATTTAGTTTACAATTGATACTATGTTAAGCAAGTGTTGCATTTTAAACCCATAAATGCACGATTGTAGTTGCAGTAGAAAAATATTGTTCCCTCAGAGACTATTTATTGATTACTAACAATTTTTACTTATGATCTTAGCTAGTAAATTGAATAATTCAGCAAGATTTAAAAATTTAAATAACAGAAATATAATTAAAAGTAAAATCAAATATTTGTAAACATAAAATCTAGGTTTAATTTCGAATATTTCAATCAAATCATGAACATATTAATAAACAAAAGACATTGAATTCAGTTAAGAGTAATTATTCTAAAATACCTAAAGATTCTCTTGAGTTCAATTAAGTATGTTAAAATTAAAGTTTAATCTACTATCGTGATTAAGAAGTTAATCAAAATTTATTAAGTTCTTTAACAATTATTGGTTTACCACTATAGACCTCTACTTATAGTCATGGTTTCCCGAAGAACTCGCCTCCTCTCGTGGTTGAGTAATCTAAATTCTAAGTGTCATAAGCTAATGAATTCCCTTAACTCTTATTGGCGAATTCATCCATAAACATGCAATCAAACAAGTCTGGAATGATAACAAGATAAATATTGCAATATAAAGAATTAACTGAAATACAAATTAAATATAAAAATTAGGGTTCAAATCATGTCATGGAATAACTACTCATAACCAGTACTCTGAAAGAAAATTTAGCCACACATGGCCATGATGAAATCCATAATCAAAAATCAAGAAAACAAGAAGATGAAAAACGAAAAAGAGAATAAAAATAAGCTCTTAGTCTTTTGTGATTTTTGTCTGGCCACCTTCTAATCTCTATGTCTCATCTCTTCCCCTGCCTAAAAAGGTGTTCATTCCTTATATAGTGCTAAGGTATGAAAAAAATCCTTGTTGATTTTTAATTCCTTCTAATTTTCAAAATAGGAAAAATTTATGCCTTCTTGATACGACTTTGGTACACGGCTATACTTAATTCAGATAAAACTGTGAATTTACTCAACTTACAGCACTACATCTAACATGAGCAAGTTCATTAACCGTGCTTCATTCTGGGTTAGAATTCTTCACTCATACAGCATGTGCATGCCGTGACATCGCTCATGGTGCATATGGCTTCTTCATGGCTCACGCATGACTTGGTAATGGCTTTCCTCTTTTGATGTTCTATCACACGACATGTGCATGCCATGTTATATAAAGATATGTCAACTCCTTTGCATTCTAAGGTCCACTAGATATAAATTACCAAAACTAATTAAAACTTAAATAAAACTTTCAAAATATACAATACATAATAATAATTCTAAATAAATACTAACTCATACAAAATTTTTCAAAAAAATTACTTAAATTAATTTATTCCTTATTTAGAATTTATTTAAATTCAACTCTAAAATACGTGAATACTAAACATATCAACAAGTTCACTAGTTTTGAGAGTATTAGCATACGTATACACATGTGAACTTATAAATAGGGTTGAACCCATATAACACAAAACTAATTGGCTTGTATTAAGATCTAATTTATACCACTTATAAGTCTTTTATTATTTTGCATATTTTCATTGTAGGATATATTCTCCAACAATATTCTTGCATACTTAAAATTCAGAAAAGTCATGCATGCTCTTTTCTCTCCATGGATTTAATGAATTATTTTTGTTTATATTTGAACATTTTTAAAAATAATAAAATAAGTCTTTCATATATATATATATATATATATTTAACGTGAAAGGGGAGGGGTGGGTGGATTCGATCCTTCTCCTTTATAAGTGTCTTGTCTCATGAATGGAAGATTTTTGTCATTCTATCCCTAGGTGGACAGACACTCTTTCATATATTAAATAGTATAAAATATTTCTATTTAATTTGTCAATGAACTTATGCTTAATAACAAATGAAATTTTACTAATGTCTTGATGTTGCATTATCAATTTAGTCTAGCTAAAGAATTTTTCGTTTTGTAATGTTTAAAATTGTCCTATCATCTAATACTAATTTTCTTTAAAAATATTATGAGGTATGATATTTAAATTTTACTGTGGATAATTTATAGAATTAATTTTTTATTTAATTTAAAATGAAAATTATTTTTTATTTTGTAATACACTAATGTTTAAATCATCTAACCATTCTATTAATAAAAATTTTTTATATCAGTAACCGTTGGAATCGACTGATAAAGATTATTCTCACTTAAACAACGTTTGATTTGAATTATAATATATATAGTCAAGTTAAATTAGTTGTTAAAAATTTTTTATCATTTTTAAATTTTTATCTGAATTGAACTGAATTAGTTACAATTTAGTGGCTAGACCCCGAATTTCAGTAGTAAAGACAAAAAGAATCTAACTAAATTACTTTGCAATTATAACCGCCAAATCTAATTAATTGATGAGTGATTAAAGTTATACTAATTATATGGTTTGGCAAAATTTAGTAATTTCTGCTTAATTAATGATATTTAAATGATATTTTCATATGTAAAAATTTACCTGACCAATTTGTATTTTCATGGAAATTTCAATTAGCACCAAAATTAATTAATTGATGGATGATTAAAGTTTCACTAATCATGTGACTTGTTCAAAATTCATCCTACAAAGACTTCCTAACCACCAAAGAAAATGCAGTCTAAATTCATCACAAAATGGCCCTTCTAGAATTCAGACTGGACCCACTTCTAGGATTCAGATTGGACCCATGCCTCTTCCTGGACAAATCTGACAGGTCTTTAATTACTTAAATTGTTTCTATTAATGTGTTAATTACACTGACATTATATTTTTCATTTACTTTTTTTTTTTTTTTTGAGAGTCTTTGCAATAAACGTCATTTTAAAATGTGTGTGTGGTTGCATAGGGTGATTCATTTTCAAACATTTTGACATTGGGTACTCACTCTAGTAATAAAAATACAAAATATAAATATAAGATAAAAATCAGAAATGACTAGATATGTAAAAACCAAAAACTAGGCCTAATGAGAATTTAGATACGTTAATAAAAGAAGAAAATGGAGTCAAGTACAAGTACTCGTTGCCCTGATAGCTACTAAACTTAATATTTTATCCATAGATAGCCATAGATATTCTCTCAATTGCTCAACAGTCTTTCACAGTACTTTTTTTCTTCTTTACCTTCTAAAGCTTTTCTCCATGGTTTTTCTTTTGCATGTTTTATCACTTCAATCATTTGATCTCCACCAAAACTTCCCCCGCAACATCCTTTTTCACCTTCCTCAATGTCGATCTTGTCATTGAATTACCAGGGCTTAGGACAATCACTCGCTCACTGAACACTTTGCCTATTTGAGCATAAGCCGAATCTTGTTTTTCTAATAGAAACTAATCAAAGGAAATCAGAGCTAGAAGAGCTCATATCTAGATTTTGATATAACTATGTAGATCCTATGGGTAAATCGGGTGTGTAAACATCTAATTTCGGGATGATGTGTTATGAATATAATAAAGGACTTCAATATAAAAATATCATGAATAAATTTTTAATACTTAAACTTTAAAATTCTAAGAGTTTAAATGTATCTTTTGAGGGAAGGATTTAGTGTTTTCAATTATTACATTGTAATATTTTTTTAGGATCTAACTGCAAAATTTAAATTTTTTCAGGAATTTTTTTGTAATTAAATGTTAAAAAAAAATTTGTCGGAATTTCTTAATTCCAACCGGAATTATGTCATTTCGGACGGAATTACAGCAATTCTGATTGGAATTACACAATCTCAGTCAGAATTGAATTCTTCCATCTCTGTTTTTTGTCTTTTAACTCAATTCTAATTGGTTTAAAATTTCTAATTAATTTAAAATTTTTAAATATAATTTTAAGTATTAATCTTATATTTTGAGGAGTTAGAATCATGTTAGGAAACTAGGTTTTTTTAGTTATTTTTTTCATTATATAAAGAAGACGGCAGCTAAAAGAAAAGGAGGAAAAAAAAAAAAAATAAGAAAAGGAGAGGAACATATTTTTAAGCTTTTGGGTTTTTTGTGAGTTGTTTTTCTACAAAAATTTCTTTTAGTTTATCAATTAATTAAAGATCTTTGAAAAATTTTTGAAAAATAAGACTTGAAAACTTATCTAAAACGGTGAATCAAAAATCTAAGGGGTACCTTAAATCACTCATAAGCATCATCATTTTCTTTTTATTCTATTATTTATTTATTTCTTTTTTATATTATTGATTATTTTTTATTTTTCATTTGAGTTATTATTATAATTTATTCATTAATCATATTTTTATTTTTTTTATGATGATTATGGAGGAATACACATGGTGACCATTGTTTGGAGGGATGAATTTATGAGAAATTCATGAAAAATCATGGATAAAACCTCGTAGAGATTTAGTTTTAGGGGTTTTTATTTCATTTTATTTATTTCTTTTTTTGTTTATTTTATTAACTGCTTTATGAATTATTGTAATAGCCCTAATAGAGAGAATAGTAAAATTATGTGTGTGTGGTTGCATGTTGATTTTAATTAAATTGGTTAATAAAATTATTATTTTATGGTAACTTGTTAGGTAAATAATTTATTTATATTATTTTTTAATTAAAATATATTCCTAAATTGTTGATGCTTCTTTTGCTCTAGAAAAAATTAACTTCTATTACTCACATTGACATTATATTTTGCATTTAATCATTTTTCTAAAATTCTGTTCGTAATCAATGTTACTTATATATATATAGTAAATTTTGTTAGGTGAAATGTTAAAAAATTAAAAAAAAAATTCTATCGATACGCTTTTAAATTTCATTTTCAATAAAAATAAAATAACAATTTTTTTTTTGGAAGTTTTTAACATTTCACCTAACAAAATTTACTATATATACAGTAACATAGGGTGATTCATTTTTCAAACATTTTGACAATGGTACTTACTCTAATTATAAAGACACAAAAATTTAAATATAAAATAAAAAAAATCAAAACCACTCAAAAAAAGCCCAACAGAATTTTAGATACACTGATTCTAATCCCACTATTTAAAATGAAAAAACAAAAAAAAAATTTACAAATTGATAAAAACGTTCTTTCTATAGAAGTCTCATAAAATTGGACCTACATAACATGTTTAATTAATTATAATCACATATTATATAAAAAATTCATTGTATATACATTTTTATATTATCTCTCCATCTTCCCTATTTTTGTCCAAGAGAAGAGAACCCAAAGAAGATTACGTACCTTCACCTAAAGACATGGGTCCCTTTCTTTTCTTTTTTTTAATTTCTTTGTGTTTTCAAATGGTCAACCAAAATTTATGATCAGTACACAGAACCAACAAAAAAAAAAAAAGAAGGGCTAAAAAGTTGACTTAAATTGTTGGCCAACTTGATGCAGATTCTATTAATCTGATTCACTCTGTAAGTTGGCTTGCTTCTGCTTTTCATTGTTCAGTTGGACCAACCTTAATTAAATTTTAACTTCAAATTTTTCATAGGAAAATGAAATTTTCTTGCCACATCAAGATAAATTTTCATAGGAAAATGAAACTTTCTTGGCAGGTGGGCAACATAAAATTAATATTATTTCTTAAAAAAAAAAAAAAAAGCTCATCTATATTTTTTTATTGTTTATAAGATATAGTAATTGAGTGGGTGTTAACATCATGATTTAGTAATAGATTTTTTCACATTATATTTGATGTGAGAAAAATAGGAGAGGTTTTATCCAGTAACATTTTATGAAATTTATCACCTTTTTATTTTTATGGTGAGTGTTGTCTATAAGAAAAACTTACTTTTTACTGTATCTCATGCATAAATTTCGACTTATCTGACCTTTAATGAATTTTAAAAATTTATAAAAAAAAAAAGTCTGTTAATATTGATGAGTTTATATTATTTCTCATGAAGTAAATTACCAAATTTGTAAGAGTTAAATATTACTTAAACACTTTTCAATTTATTTTTACTAGACTTGATGAATTAATTTTTTCAAGTGGATTTAAAAATTCATCCTTGTGCTTTAATTTTTAATATATACCTATAATTTAAAATATTGGGTTTTGAGTATTCTAATTAATTAAATAAATTAGCATTTTGAAGGGTAAAAAAAACTAACTTTTAATGTAAGAGATAATTATTGTATGCCCCTTATATTTTGACCTATTGTATTATTTCATCCTTAATATTTAAAAAATATTTATTCATTCCTGCTATTTGTAAAATTGTACTATTTTATTCATAAATAAGGACTAATAAATATTAACTATTACAAATATCAATAATAAATAAATATTTTTTTAAATATTAAGATAAAATAATATAATATATTAAAATACATAAGCACACTTTAATTATTTCTAATGTCAATTTTGGTGTTTAACTGTCTCAGCTATAAACATGAACAGGCAGGCTACCCATTTTTCATGATAAATGTGGTTAGTGCATGACAACTTTTAAATCAATGATATATAGTGTCTTAACTAAACTGTGTTAATTATTTAATTGTCATTTATGGTTTTTTTTTTTTTTTTGCCATTTTGAATGGATAAGATTTTAATGGACATTTTGAAATAATAGCTGCTGTAATTATTAACTGCTGAAAGTTACAAGTTAAATGCTTTTTTTTTAAAAAAAAAAATTGTGCTTTCAGTGCAAATGTATAAGTGATGAAATGACATATATAATAAATTTTTCTAAAAAAAAATAATGATCAATTGAACTTGTGTCCAATAGCTAAGAAATTATTGATTAGTGTTTTTCTTAGTACTGTTTTATTGATTAGTGTTTACAATGATTAAGTTTACTCAAAGCAACAAAATAATTGCACCAATTAGTGGCTCTTCTTTTTTTTTTTTCTTACTTTTTTCCAATGCTAGTTTTTTCACACGGGTATTGGTGAGCTAAGCTGCAGTTAATGTCAAATATTACCTAGTTAATTTATATGTAGAATTAAAAAAATAAAATTAATACAATATATCAAAAATAAAATACTTTTATATTCCAAAATTATACATTAACATTTTTATAAAAAAAATTATATATTTATTTTAACAATTTTTATATATTAAAAATAATATTATTAAATTAAAATTTATACATTTGAATTATATATTTATTTTAACAACTATTGAATCAACCGGTAGAAAATTGTTCTCGTTTAAACAAAGTTTTGAGTTTGAATTCTAATATATATAACAGAGATTTTTACCATTTTTATAGTTTTATCCGATTCAAATTAAATTAGTTAAAATTTAATATATTTTAAATATCGGTAGTTTATTTTAAATTATAATTTCTAACACACGCTTGATTAGACAACTCATATTATGTTGTTAAAATTATATGATAGAAATAGAAACACAAATTAAATTAGAACTCATTAGTAAGTTAACATATAAATTATTTTTCCAAAAAAAGCAAGAGACTTATGACAATAAAAAATAAAAATTACATCAAAATCTTACTTTATCCATAAATTATATAAAAGGGGCAGAAGATAAAAAAAGCTTATCTCCTCTAATCATTCCAATTTTGTCTCTAATTAATTTTGAAAGCCTAAACCCCATTAGTGGACATTAGTCCCTTCCAAAAAGTCATTATCTCTGATAAATTATCTAACTTTTTTATAAGTCTAATACAACCTCTTTAGCCCTTTTTTTTTTTTTTTTTTTTTAAAAAAAAGGTTGTTGTCTGATAAGCAAAGTTGAAATCCCAAGTTGCATAAAATTTTGTCCATATGAGTAGCATTTGGAACACTATAAAATACCATCCAACACATAGATTGCTTATGTTCAATTAACCACAATTTCAACCCATCTGTCATTTGCTGTTTCTGCTAATCCAATTGCTATAGCACATTATATTTGTAAAGATTAAAGAACAAGTGGTAGAAAAAAATAAATGATGAAAGGTCTTCTTGTGTTTTGTTTTCTACAACTTCACATGCCAATTATCTGTTGGATTGTCTAAATTAAAATGACAAAATGAATGAAAAGGAAATAAACTTCTCTTAGTATTTTTTTTTTTAAATTGGAAGGTCATATGATATTAACATTGATAAATTGCATAATAGAGAAATAATTCTCTTATTTTAAATCGACGACAACAGAAATTAAGAGTTATCAGTTAACTACTATTTTAGTAGTATTTTAACTTCATAGACATGAAATTCTATTGGACAAGTAAATAAGAAACTATTTTGCCACAAAAATGAACTAATTATTTATTTGCCCTTAATTTCATATGTCCTTGAATGAAAGGGAAAATAAAAAATAGAAATTATTTGCCTATCCATAAAAAATAAATTTATTTTTTCATTTCTTTTGAATTACAAATTATTTGTAATAAATATAGTTCATTTATTAATGTATTAATAATTCCTATTCAATGCATATTTTTATTTGAGCCAATTAATATTAATAAAATAATATAAAATATTTAATTAACAAAAATTATTTTAAAAATATTAATTAAATATATTCATTTACATTAAAATCTTTACAATTTTGTTTTACAAATTTAATTTCATTCTATATTAAGGAATGTGATTAATACATGTATAAAATATTACATTAACTTTATAATAATTTCTTTAATTAATCATTAGTTTTGTATAATTTTAAAAGGAATATATCTATTTAATTAATAAAATAAGGGTAGAATAAAAAAAAAAGTAGTGAAAATATATTAGTAACTTAAAATTTCAAATGATTAAGAATAGATGGAGTAAGAAACATCATAGTCTGTTTTGAATTTTTAGCAAAACTTTTTTAAGTTCAAAAATTAAATTAATTTATCTTTAAATTCCTAA
This sequence comes from Mallotus nudiflorus, assembly GCA_947683625.1. NCBI lineage: Eukaryota > Viridiplantae > Streptophyta > Magnoliopsida > Malpighiales > Euphorbiaceae > Mallotus > Mallotus nudiflorus. Next base: position 114,351 of record CANTUR010000616.1, on the reverse strand, counting down.
ATTTCAACGCCTTTTGGTATTGCTCGAAAAAAAATAAAAGCCTTTGGTAATAATTATTATTAGTATTAATTATTACTAAGCCCATCAATGCAAATAATTGACAAAAATATACAGTAATGATTTGAAGAAGCTTTGTAAAATAAAATAGCTCTTGCAATGCAAGAACAAACGAATAAATAAAAAAAATTTAAAAAAAGAAGAAGAAGAAAAGGGAATAGCCAGTAACCGGTAAGCAAGAAGAAGCAGAGCTGGACCGTTTGGACCGAAGGGAATAAGCGGTTTTTGGGAAGTATTCAATGCATGTTCTAAAGCCAATGTATCTCTTTGCTCTCTTACCTTTCATTTCATTTCATAATTATATATATATATATATATTCCTTCATCAATCCTTAAACCACTACCCACTTCAAGGAAAACTTCAAAGAAAAAAAAAACTACACCCTCTCTTCTTCTTGTTTTCTTTTTTTGCCCTATTTTGATAGGGTTTCAAGTTCCTTTTTTCCCCCTTTTTTGGTGATGCATTCAAGCTTTCTTGTTTCTTTGTTGATCATCTTGTTGGTTTCTTTAGAGTTAGAGGTTGTTTGTTTTTGGGATCTTGATCAAGGGTTCTTTTTCTTTTGGATTCAATCATGCCTGCTCTTGTTAACTACTCTGGTAAGTTTTCTTTTCTTTTGTTTTTTTAATACAGTTTTTTTTTTCCTGTTTTTATGCTGTAGATGTTAGTTATATGAATTGGGTATTTCTTGATTTTTGGATTTAGATTGAATTTATTGAGAATAGTATGCAAGGAATCAATTTGACTGAATTAATTGATAGGCTTTTGAAACATGCAAAGACTTTAGCTTTTTGGTTGTGTCAAGAGAAAGCATAATTTAGGAATTTTAGTTTGATGTGATGTTTAGGTTGTATGATCAGAGTAATTAATTTTGAGGGGAAACAAAGAAAGAAGACATCTTTAGCTCACTGGGTTCTTTTTAATGGGTTTTTCAGGCGATGATGAATTCTATTCTGGGGGGTCTTTTTGTACAAATCCCATTGATTTGGGTAGACTTTGTTCGATTGGCTCCCACGTTGATATATACAGCCCTCCCTGCAAGCGGGCACGCTTTAGTTCCTCATTTCTCTTTGGATCATCCGAGTTTGAGCAAAATAAGCAGCCATCAATTGATGTTCTTCCAGATGAATGCCTTTTTGAGATCTTTAGGCGCATTCCTGGTGGCAAAGAGAGGAGTTCCTGTGCTTGCGTTTCTAAACGCTGGCTTACACTGTTGAGCAGCATCCGGAGGGCCGAAATTTACAATGAGAGAACACTTCCTGTTTGCAATGATGCAGAAATGGTATCTTGTGATGAAAATGAGGAAACTGAGAGTGATGGATACCTTACACGGTCTTTGGAGGGAAAGAAAGCAACAGATATGAGACTTGCTGCAATTGCTGTTGGTACTAGTGGCCATGGAGGCCTAGGTAAGCTTTTGATTCGTGGAAGCAACTCTGTTCGTGGAGTTACCAATCTTGGCCTATCAGCAATTGCTCGAGGCTGCCCATCTTTGAGGTCTCTCTCTTTGTGGGATGTTCCTAGCGTTGGGGATGAAGGTCTATTTGAGGTTGCTAAAGAATGTCATTTGTTAGAGAAGCTTGACCTTTGCAACTGCCCTTCAATTACAAGCAAAGGTTTGATTGCAATTGCCGAGAACTGCCCCAATTTGATCTCTTTGAGTATTGAATCTTGTCCAAAGATGGGTAATGAAGGCTTACAAGCTATTGGAAAGTTTTGCACCAAGCTACAGTCCATATCCATTAAAGACTGCCGTCTTGTTGGGGATCATGGAGTATCTAGTCTATTGTCTTCAGCTACCAACGTGTTATCAAAGGTAAAGCTTCAGGCCTTGAATGTCACTGATTTCTCTCTTGCTGTAATCGGGCACTATGGAAAGGCTGTTACCAATCTTGTCCTCAATAATCTTCAGCATGTGAGTGAGAAAGGCTTTTGGGTCATGGGTAATGCTCAAGGGTTGCAGAAATTGCTGTCTTTGACAATTTGTTCTTGTCGGGGGATGACAGATGTAAGTATTGAAGCTATAGCGAAAGGCTGCACAAACCTGAAGCAGATGTGCCTTCGTAAGTGTTGCTTTGTGTCAGACAAAGGGCTGGTTTCTTTTGCCAGAGCTGCAGGATCTCTCGAGAGCCTGCAATTGGAAGAGTGTAACAGGGTTACTCAATCAGGGATTGTTGGTGCCATCTCAAATTGTGGAACAAAGTTGAAAGCTCTTAGCCTAGTGAAGTGTATGGGGATTAGAGATGTACGGTCAGAAATGCTAGAGTCTTCTCCTTGTATCTCTCTTCGATCCTTGTCTATTAGAAACTGCCCCGGATTTGGCAGTGCCAGTCTGGCCTTGGTAGGCAAGCTATGTCCTCAGCTTCAGCATGTAGATCTCAGTGGCCTCTGTGCAATTACAGATTCTGGACTTCTCCCACTCTTGGAGAGCTCTGAGGCAGGGCTTATTAAGGTGAATCTTAGTGGCTGCATGAGTTTGACTGACAAAGTGGTTTCAGCCTTGGCTAGGCTACATGGTAGATCTCTTGAATTGTTGAATCTGGATGGATGCAGGAAGATTACAGATGCTAGTTTGATGGCCATTGCTGAGAACTGTATGTTTCTTAGCGATCTAGATGTGTCTAAATGTGCAGTCACTGATTCTGGAATTGCAACCTTGTCTACTGCAGATCAGCTCAATCTTCAAGTCCTCTCCCTGTCAGGCTGTTCTGAAATATCGAATAAGAGCTTCCCTTTCCTAAAGAAATTGGGCAGGACTCTGATGGGGTTAAATCTTCAAAACTGCAGTTCTATCAGCAGCAGCACTGTTGAGCTCCTTGTGGAGAGCTTATGGAGATGTGATATCCTTTCCTAATTGGGAAGGATAACAGAAGGCAAATTTACTGGATCAAATGAGCAGAATTGAAGACAGTGAACTGTCTTGGGGGGGTTCATGAACAGAAATGAAGGCCTCGACTGCCTTAGGGTGGTCAAGAATTCCAGTTGGACTCGATAGGTCGTGCAAGGCTTGAGTTACTATAGTTGGCTCACATGGGTAGCAGCATTCAGAATAGGTTTTTGGCCCATCAGCAAACGGGTCCGCTTGTAACTCTGGTTTGGTTGTTTTCCAGGGAACTTTGGCAGATCATTCCTCCATCTTTTTTTGCATGCTTTCTACGGATTGAAAGCTTGTTATAACTGTTTGGCCCCCATTGATTGGGAGGCCACCTCTTTCATATCCATGGTTTCTTGAGAATACAGTTACCAGACCCTAGTTTTTATTTTCCCCTGTGGCTACTGGTTACTCCCTTCCATATCATGTCGAGTCATTATTATGTTTTTGCTGGATATAAACATAACTCCCCAGTATTGTAGCTGTTGGCATATGTTGTTCTGTAGTACACCGATCGCATGACCGAGTTTTCTTGGATTAAGTCTTAAAAAGTCCTTGTCTTAATTTGTTTATGTTAGTTGCATGTATCTAATAAAGGGTATTGGTGCTTGAAACCCTTGTCGGCGATCGGGTTGCTTATGTGTTTTTGTTCATCCGAGTCCTTTGTGTGTAAGGTTGCATAGGGCAGTTCTGTATCTGGGTTCCTCAGATAGGCAGGTTGTGGCTTGTGGTTATCAGGTTCATACCTTTGGCCACTACATTCATTGTTTTTTATGCGACACCTGATTTTTCAGGCTTCTCTTTGATTATGAATTGTACTCTGCAACTACTTCAATAAAATGTGATATTCCTTGTTCTGTTTATGTAATTCAATTGTGTTGATGGAACTGCTCTAATCGTTATGATTAAAGCTCCATGTCCTTCAATTTCTTGTTTTAGAACCTTGCAATTTCCCCCTTAAAAAAGGACCAAATTTCATCAAAATGATGATCTATTTATTATAGCGGAGAGCCTGTATTCCTGTTTCAGGATGCATTTATTGCATAGGAGACCTTTGGCTCTATAGAAACACATGGTGGAGTCCTTCAGTATTCATTGCGTCGGCAGTTTATATATATATATACATGTACTGTTATATAGAACTACTCAAATTCTAATATCAGGAGTGCTCATCAAACCAATTGAACTCATGGCTCGACCTGCAACCTGCAATTATTTACAGGAGTACCAGGGAGCTGCACCCAGTCGATATGAAACTAATTGGTGCGAACCCAGATATAAACTTCTGATTCTGAATGTATTCTCTCTCTCTCTCTCTCTCTCTCTCTCTCTCTATATATATATATATATATGAACATGGATGGAAGTTAATGACCTGCTTTAATTGCTGCTACTTGTAAATAAAGAATTGTGTGGCCCAGCTTTTTAACACCACTATCAGAAGAGATAAGAATGAGGTAGCGAAACGTGTACTTGTCCTCGTCAAGTAGCATCATTCATCTATAATGCCTATACATTATAGGCACTTGCAGAAAATTCAGGTTTGCTGCTCTCAGTTGTCTTCCTGGTAAATGATAATTTTATCTGGAGCAATGAAAGAGACTTGACCACCATTCTGAGAATGCTTAAAAAATACTGCATTGAGAATTAAATACTTATTGCTTGGTAAGTTTGAAATAATTAAAAAAACATCTCCCTTTCTATTAATAATTAATAAATTAACAGTAAAAATTTATAAGGTACTACTAAACGACACCTAATTAAAAAAAAGAAACAAAAACTCCTAGCAATCTTACCGAAAGATGCCGGCCTTAAGTGGTCTAATGCCACCTAGCCCCACTGCATCAGGGATCAAGGAGGTCAAAGGGGCAGCGGCCCCTGCTTGCCCTCCCAATTCTGTCTGTGTTTAACTTCAGAAAAATGTAACTTATTCAAGTTCTTTCTTTTCTTGAAATTGTATGCGCAAGTGTCTGAAACAATTCTGGATTTGAATGACCACAAATCAATATTTTTAGAGGTAGCCCATTATGACTTTTTTTTTTTGTTATTTATTGAACATGATAATTATGAAAATGCCAAAACAATATCCATGCATATAGCTTACTCATATAAACAGTTTTTCACTAATTTTTACCTGATCGTACCTGATCTTCACCAATACGTACTCATAAAGAGTGTCATTGCACTGCATAGGTGTACTAATTGATTTCTACTATTATCTCTTAATTACTCTTACTCCTGAAGGTACCCTCATTGGGTTTTGGAGCCGAAAGTTAGCCCTGGAGGTAAATTTTAGGAAAAAATCAGGTTTGTTATTGAGATTCTATCTTTTAATTTTGTTTTATTGGATTTCTGTAGTTTTATTTTTTTTATTATTGATTACTTATGTTTTTATTTTTTTTATGCATTTAATCCTTCAATCCTAATTTCAGCTCCTATATTTAATATTATAAATATTATATCTAATTAAGTCCTTACAAAATAAATAATTGAATGCTTATATTTTTAAATTATACTACTTAAATTTTTATAATTTTTATTTTTAACCAATTAAATTCTTATTTTCAAAATTTTAAGTTAATTGTTATCATTTTTTTTATCTTATTAAAAATATAGATGATCAATTTCTAATAATTTTTTATTGATAAAAATGTGTATGATTTTTTAAATATGTATAATAAAAATGTAAAATATATATATATATATATATTAGCTAGTTATTAGTATTTGTATAGTGAATTAATGAATTTGTGTGATGTCTTTAATTTAAAGTTTTTATTAAACATGTAAGTAATAAAACTTTTCAACATATGAAAAATTTAAATTTTAGATCATCATTATTAAAATATAAGAATTTAACAAATAAAAAATTATACTAACCAAAATTTTTTATTAACCAAATATTTTATAGTTTATGTAACCTTAATTCGTACATATAATTGAGATATAAATATTTTTATTTATTAAATTCATCTATCAATTGGCAAACATATGAAAATATTTATAACATTATTTAATATTTTTATAAGTAAATGATTCATAAAAGTTTTAATTCACCAAATTAAAAGTCTCAAATTGCAACTAAATAACTTAAAGGTAAATTAGATAAGAAAATAATGATTTGAATTCTTAATAGTTTTATCTTTGCTATAGTAAGAAAATTATTGAAATTACAAATTTATTAATTAGGTATATAAATGTTGATGATTAATTAAAATTTTTTAAATCGAAACAGATAAAAATATTTATTATATATATTTAAATTGGATTTATATTATACATATTTTATAAATATTTTTAAGAATATATATATATATATATATAAGAAAAAATGAAAGAATTAGTATTTTAATATTTTAATAATTAAGATAAAAATTTAAAAATAAGAATTTAATTGGCTAAAAGTAAAACTTGTGAGAATTTACTTCATACAATTTAAAAATAAAGGGAGCCAATTATATATTTTATAAGGACTTACTTATATTGAAATTTTAACAAGAGGATTCTCAATGAAAAAAAGTATATAAATTTAATAAAATAAAATTAAAAATAAAAATTTAAAGGAAAAAACTAAAAACTAAGACACCGAAAGTTGAATTTTGCCTAAATTTTACCAAGTCATCAGAATATGCCATGCTTAAATATGCTACATTGCCACTGGGCCCAGGGGAGAGAGAAATCAAGAAAATTGAAAAAGAATATGGATAAAAAATCTTCTGATTCTAGTGTTTGTTGGAGGGGATAAATGTATAAACGATCATTCCAACTTTTTTTATAGTTATTTTAGTGTTTAAATATTTTTTTTTATAATTAAATGTTTGAATTTGTTAAAAAATTTTAAAAAATGATGTCTTCGACAAGTTTTACATGTTAAAATAATTATACATCTTAACTTAATTTAAATGATAAATTAATTTAAATATTATTCTTTTATATTTTAAATATTTTTTTATTCTAAATTTTTTTAAAAATTATTATAAATAAAAATGTTTTTCATTTGTGAAAGTAAACTAGAAAAATTAAATATTATTTCTTAAGAATTTTTATTTTATTAATTATTGGTTGAATTTAGGTTTTTATTCATGATTTTAGTCAAATTAAATTTTTTATTCATTAAAATTTTTTATTTTAATAGATGAACTTTTGTTTGTATTTTATTTTAATTAAATTCTATTTTTAATCTCTTTTAGATCATTTTTTTAAAAAATTAATATTTATAAATTTTAAAAATAAATTTAATATTTTTATTTTTCAATAATAATAGTTCAACTTTATTGTTTGTTTTATTTTAATAAGATGCCGTGTATTTTTCTTTCAAATTTAATCTATATGAGTGAAAAATAAAATTTTAAATTAAAAATTTTAAATTAATTTATTATTTAAAATAGGCATAAATACAAAAATGATGTATGAACTTTTTTGTTTTTAACAAATTTTTTTTTATAATTAGGTGTATGAACCTACAAAAAATTTATAAAATTGTGTTTCTAATAGGTTTTACAGGTTAAAGTGTGTATTTATCCTATTTTAAACAGTAAATTGACTTAAATGCACTTTTTTAAATTAGACTAATTTTTTATTTTTTTAATTTGAAAAAATATACTGAATATTATTAAAATACAATACAACAAAATAATTAAACTATTATTAATGAAAATTAAAAATAGCATAAAAATATTAAATTTATTTGCAAGAGTGAAAAGAAAATTACAATTTAACTAAAATAAAAAAAGTAAAATTTTATTTATTATAATTAAAAAATAAAAAATAAAAAAAATTTTAATGAATAAAAACTTTATTTTACTGAAATTAAGAATAAAAAATTAAATTCAACTACTATAATTAATAAAGTAAAAATAAATAAAAATATTTGAATTTTTTCAGTTTAATATGTTAAATAGAAAAATGCTTTTTTCATTTTTAATAATTTTAAAAAATAATTAGAATAATAAAAAAATAAAATTTAACATAAAAGAATGATATTTAATTCAATTTAGTATTTAAAATAAGAGATGTAAGTACTTTACTCTGTAAAAATCTGTTAGACACCATTTAAAAAATGTTTTTAGGTTCAAATACTTGTTAGAAAAAAATTATTAGGATATCAAAATAATAAAAGTGAAAAAATTTAAACACTATTTAGATATTTATCTCTTTAAAATAAGATAAATAATCACTTTATTAATAACTTTTGTTAAGATACAAATATTTGTATTTTTTTTCTTAGACGGGATGTCACGATCCAAAACAGGGGCCATGACCGGTGCTAGGGAAAGAGAATTTTTTCGAATCTGAAACCCGTAGCAAGCTTAAAAATAAAATAAAACATGTCAGTAATAATAACAACAGCTCTTAATGCAGCGGAAATAAAATCATAATTATCAAAATGATAATCTCTCACGGAATTTAAATCAAATCCATACCTCATATATATAAATCTTTTAATACAAATCTAGTTCAAATTCTTAAAATACATAATTCATACAAATATAATACACAAAACCCATAATTTATTTACAACTACTGCAGTGTCTAGATTATAAAATAAAACTCAAGATTCAGATAAGCAGTTTACACAAAGAAGCCGGGGCGGAAGAAATCCGGCGTACAGACCTGCTACTGAGGTCTGAAGATGAAGACTCTCCTGAAAAATGGTCAACAAAGGGGAGTCAGACATCACTGAGTGAATTACTATAATATATATACATGCATACTAAATGACAATGCATACAATCATCAGTATATATCTAATATGTATATATACAGGCAAATACACACAAATGCAATAAAATCATTTTATATATATTTATTGAAAATCAGTATTTATGAAGGATCAAATAGAACCCTAGAATATCACAACCTCAAAGCAGTGTTAGACAACACTCTAGCTATACAGGCTCACTTATTCCAAAATATTTTCACTTGATCCATTTGGATAGTAGACTAGCTCCGAGACATTAAGTCAACCGAGCTCCAGTAGTCTGACTGTCAGTGTGATTGGCCCCGAGACACTTGGTCAACCGAGCTCCAGCAATCACACTCTCAAATCACATCACACATCAGATAAATCAATTCCAATTAATATCCTCAAACTGGTTAGTAATATAGCCTAAATGCTACAAGCGTACCGATACGTACTCGGTCCTAGTGCTGCCCACTAGGTAGCACGTTCTATCGATATCCTTCATTGAAATATAAAACATACATTCATAAAAGTAAATGCTGCATGAATTTGAAATAAATAGTAACATAAATCGTATATATATACTAGAAATATACCAAAAGTAAACCAGATATATTTCGAGTATATATACGTCAAATAAATCCAATTAAATCGTAAAATAAACTAAATATATATTTAAAAACATTTTGAACATAAATGTCTAATAAAGCATGCATATAATTCAAAATATACCAAAAATAAACTAAAAATAAACTTAAGTACTGATTAAATTATTCATGCATATTTAATCCAAATAAAACATATAATTCTAAATCATGCACCCTAAACATATATATATAAAATAGTAACTCACATTTAGTGCGCTCCTCGAGATGGGTCCGACGACACTGGTCCACTAGGTCTCGGTTTCGGCGTAACTAAACAAAAAATAAATAACGGATATCAGAATAATCCTAACAGAAAATCCTAGAAACTCGATCTAGAATATTAGACACAGAAACAGAATTAGGGTTCGACCGAATATCACGTTTTACGAGAATTCTATCGAAAATTCGACAGAACCTCCCCTGTAAAACGGACATCTCTCTACTCAAAGAGTAGAGCCGGCCCTACAAAGAAATGCACTTCGAAAAACAGGCACAACAACTCATCCACAACCCCTCGGTCGGACTCCAAACTACAATCTACCGACCGGGGTCCACAATTCACAAAATAACATAAAAATACCAAAAATACCCTTATATCACAGAAATACATTTTATACGTAGAAATTACGTAATTAACCCTAAAACACATTAAAAACCAATAAAAACTCATTTATTTAGAAAAATCGTATATTATATATATAATTGAAAATAATTCACGAAAAATAGTTTTAATTAATTAAAAATACTAAATAATTTGTAGAAATCATTTTTATACCTTAAATAACCATTAAAACCAATTTAATTACATTTTTAGTCAATTTAGGGTAAAATTACCAAAATACCCCTATATATATAAATATACTAAAATTCATTCAAAAATTCACCAAAAATAGTATAATTATCCAAAATTAATTTTATCAACATATTTATCAATAATATCAATAATTAAACTCAATTAAATAATTAAATTCAATTAAAAACACAATTAACCTAATTTTCCAAAATTACCTAAACTAATAAAATTCAAAATAAATACATAGAAATTCATAAAAATTACAAATAAATTTCTATAATTCATTTAAACACCTATATTTATCATAAAACACAATTTCATAATTTATTTAATTAATTTCCGAAAATTAGAAAATAATATTAAAATATTCAAAAATACCCAAAAATTAAAATAATATCCAAAAATTCTACAAAAATTCATACATGTAGATTAAGCTAAGGGGAACAACATTTGTGAAGGAATTTTTCATGAATCAATAAAATTGAAGTTCAAAAAAATAAAAAACCCTAAAATGGCTGAAATTGAAAAATCGAAACCTAAGCAAATCAAGACCATTTTAAGTGAAAAAAAGCTTGGAATCACACTCACCGGAGTTCAAGGAGAAGAAAGAGACCGGCGGTGTCAAAAATGGTGGCCAAAAATGTCGTGAACGACGTTAGCTCCCATTTTCGGCTTTCCGGCCAAAAACGACTTCCAGACGCCGAAAACGGTTGCAACAGGCGGCGGGGAAGGCTGAGGAAGGAGGTGGCACGCCGGGAGGCACACCGATGGCAAGAAAACGGCGGTAGCAGAGGTGGAACGACGATGGGGACGGTGATCGAGAGTGAGGGAGTTCGGGTGGCAAATTTTATAAATAACTCAACTTTCATAATTTGTTAATATTAAATGTATATATGTATATATATATATACTTTACACTATATATTAAAATAATATAAAATCACACACATTAAATATACACCACACACATAAAATTTAATATTTAAATAATTTAATACACCTAAAAATAATTAAATAATATTAAAATAAATAAACAAATAATAAAATATTAGGATAATATTAATTAAACCCTATTTAAATAAATAATTACACAAACATACGTTATTTAGTATTTTAAAAATATATATGAGTTCATGTAAGTCCGTAAATCTATTTAAAATAATTAATAGTAAATTATTTATGTGAAAATTTTCTTGAAAATGTAAGTCCCGAAAAAATTTTACATAAAGCACTTAAAATAATACACAATAATTAAAATAGGTTTTAAATATATATCAACTAGTAAAAATATCATAATATATATACAAAAATTATTAATACTGCATGTCCCGATGAAATATTAAAACATTTAAAAACACATGATATTACACGGGAGGTGGAGGAGGAAGGAAGATTTGAACCTTTCACCTCAATAGGGAGCTAATTCCGTAATTAAAACTAAGTTAGCTCAAAGCAGATAGCTTAACTTTTTTTTTGCCAAAGAGATCTTTAAAGGTCATGGATATTTCCCACTTGAATCAAGTGATGAGTGGTAAATATTTGTATTTATATAAATGAAATTAGAACTGTTAAATTAATTTTTATTTAATTATAATAATTAATTATCTTGATATATTAATACTCATATATATATCAATGATTAAAATTAAATAAACATTAATTTGATGGTTATAATTTTATTTATATTGGTACATATGTCTACACATTTTAATAAGTAAGATCTGTTTGAAATATTATTATAATTTTTGTTTTTTGTAAATTCTAAAATAACAAGTTGAAATAACATTTATGCATTTGTCCCTCTCTTTGAGTAATAATTCTTGACTTGTCTGCCATATCTGCCAAACACATCCACACATCACTACACATAATGAAAGCACTGCTATATACATACCTTGGTTTTTTTTTTTTTTCCAAACAATACTATATGCATAACTATAACATGAATTTCTACAGATTCTATTTACATTACTGTAGCTTGAGACAGATGCTGATTGATTTAATTACAACCAATTTTTTATTTCAAAATTGTAACTTTCATTTTTCTCTTAAATACACACGAAATTATACCCTGCTTGAATCTTATAAATAAACCTTTCGAAATATTCACTAAATTTCTTTATTTTATAAATTTTACTAGTTACAACCAATCTCGAGGTCTCATATTCGTCTAAAAATGATAATCTAATTTATAATACTGGAGACAATTCAAGCATGGTTAATTGAGTTGAAGCTTATTGGTATAATCTATGCTAATTTGGGAGAAAGATAAACAAGTTTTCTTCTGAAAATTGATTAGGAAAAAGAAAACTTACTCAACTCAAATTCAAACAAACTCTTCTCAATTTGAAAAATGCATCTGCTAGGATGCTAAGCTTGTGGACTGAGGAGAATGTCAAATTTAGCCTACATATATACGTTGATGAAAGTTGCTGAATCTTGATCTAGTGGCCAAAAGAACTCCCAAAGCTACAAGGAGATTAGGATTTGGGTCCCCCTTCCCCTCTCTTCTGTTATATATATTGACTATGTACTTTCATAATTCCAGTTTTATCAAATTAATACTTTAATTTGCCTATAACCTATTATATAATCATCTCTTTGCTCTGTTTGTAAGACACTTAAGAAGACATATCAACATATAAATATTTATCATAAAAAAATCAACATAAAAATAATGGTAAAATAATAAATTCATGCATGTACATGTATTTATTTAATAAACTATAGATAAATTAAGGTGTTAATTTAATAAATTTAAAAGTACAATAGACAAAATGATAAATTCATGCAAATATGACTGCAAATGTGTTATGTGAATATATATATATATATATATATATATATATATATATATATATATATATATATATATATATATATATATATCAGCATATATTTTGTAAAATATAACTTTACATGTTTGGGGAGATAGAGTTAGAAGACAAGTGAGGACACAATAGTACTACAATAATTTGAAAAAGAAGTCAAGTCATAAGCTAGCAAAAAGATGAAAAAAATGTAACTTCTGTCACTCGCACTGAAAACTGAACACACATTGTGACTATTGCTTGAAAAGAGTCTTCAAAGAAAAGCCTATTCCTTCCGAGACCACTCACTCACACACTCCAAATCAAAGAAAAAATACTGAGATCCTTGTACATTTTCAACACAAAATAAAACAATACAGCTTCTGAAATCATTCAGACATTTTGTTGGAAACAACTATATCTGATACCTCTTTTTCAACTGGAATCAGTAGAATCATCACAAAACACACCACCTAGCTTCTCAGTTTTCTTTTCTCTTGCAGAAAAAGAGAGGAAAAAAAAAAAAACCTTCATTGGTGTTTCCGTTTGCTCATTTGACTAGTCCTTATGGCTTCACTAGTTTACTACCCATATGGGCTATCAAGAACTCCATTACTCTTCTTGATTTTCATCTTTTTCCTCACATTCTTTCCTTCCACTTCAGGTAATAACTACAACTACCCTTTTGAGGTTAACACAAGAAATCCATAAACCAAATTATGTCAATAATCATACATATTATATGCTATGTTTTCCCCTTTTTTGAGTATTTTTTGTCATTGTTACTTACTATGTATGTATATTGGTTCAGCTTTAGCAGTTGGGTCATCACAGTTACTAAGAGGAAGTGATGACAGTGTTGGAAGTGTGAAGCAAATGAAAATGGTGTTAGGTTCAAGGCCTCCCAAGTGCATCAATAGATGCTTCAATTGTAGACCATGCATGGCTTCTCTAGTTACTCCTCCGCACCACAAGACATCAGCAGCAGCAGCATCTAGAGGGGATGAAACTTATTATCTTCTAGCATGGAAGTGCAAATGTGGAGATGAGTACTTTCAACCTTGATATATATATATATAAACCCTAAAACCAGTCTAGCTAGCTAGTGTATTAATTTGCATTACATGTAGCTAATTGCCTTTGGTTTTGTCTCTTTTTCTCTCCATCAAGAAGAACACTGCATTAGCTAGTGTTTTAAGTTCAAGATCTTGCACTTCCTCTACCATCTTATCAATGGAGCATAATGTTTTACGGTCGCAAGTAGCGATTTTTCAAAAAAAAAAAAAAAAAAAAAATCCCCTCATTTGATTAGCTCCTGTATTTGGAGAGCAAAAATGTACTCTAAAAAAAATTTTGTCGTGTAACAGTTCGAATGTCACGGATCACCTTCCCTATCATGAAGTATGTAAATTCTTTAAGCAGCAGTGCCAGTGATAATTAACTATAGCGATAATATTGTACTTGTTAACCCATCAAATATATATGATAGTGTGTAGTTACCTAATTCTGAACTTTTGATCATTGCAAAGTTAATGAACATATATTTGTAAAAAGATTACTGCCATCAGTTGAATCTAAGTCCTGGATTTTTTTTATAAGCTTTTTCTGATCTCAACAGCCATCAAATTTTTGTCCTGAGATGGCCCTATACTTCTTCTAATTTTAGTAAGGATTGTAACTTTTTTGTATATGGTATTATAACAATATTTACAGCTTAACATTTTCACACTGCTATTATTTCTTTAAGTAGATGTTTATTTTCTGTTCTTGAAATTTTTAGAGCTTAATTTTATTTGAGTAAATCTTAAAATTAAAAATTAAATTCTGTAATCTATTTTTTTTCTTAAATAAAAAAAATTTACATCCAGATAATTTTTAAAAAATCATTTAAATAATTTGTGCCAAGAAAAAAAAAACTAAATTAAACAGAAAAATTAAAAAAATTCAAATAAAAAAAAAAGAAAACACAAAAATATCTAAATCAAAATAGTTATTATTATTATTTTAAAAAAAATTTAGGAAAATAATCCAACTGCTTAAATATTTTATTAATGGTAATATTTATCTAAAACGATAATTTTAAACATTTTATATAAATTTAAAATTATAAAGTTATATTTTTAACATTTATATATCTACTCCTATAAATTTTTAATATTTATATGTTTCTCTTATGTTTGTGTATCCTATATATTTTTTTAAAAAATAACATTTTTCCATATTTGTTTTTCATTTTTATAGTTTCATATGTACATGTTTGTGTAACTTTTATCCTTTATTTGAGAATCGGGCATTCTCCATTTTTTTTAATTGAAGGGAAAAGTTTTACCTTTATAATTAGGGGTGAGCATTGGTTGGTTCGGTTTGATTTGGTAAAGAAAATCCATTTTATAGTCGGTATTTTTAATTGAAAAATGAGCATCGACTGAGCCAAAAATAACATTAGAAATATCAGTTCGACTGATCGAAAATAGTTGGTATTTTTTATTCAATTAATTGGATCGATTCGGTTGGGTCCAATTTTAGGTTGGACCAAAAAATAAGAGAAATATAAACTGATATTCATCTTATATTATATATTAGGACAAGGCCCATGAGTTTTCCATTAAGAATAGTTACAACTAGGCTTAAATACAATTAAAAACAATAAATACACAAGTTTTGCCATTTGCTAAATACAAAAAAATGGGTTAAAATATACAGAAACTAACTGTTAGATATAATTCCTCTAAAGTATATTTAATTAGTTGCCCAGGGCAACTTGCCTTCATATTGAGGCTTAAGAGCAAAAAATATTGAAACCTGTAGGCTGTAACCAAATTTATACAAGAAATAATAGTAATCGCTTGCCACCAGCATTCTACAAATAAATTATATAAGTCCAAAAAAATATAAAATCAGAAATTCTGACTCATGAAAAGCAACACAAGGGACATACTTAAGGAAAAATGGGCTCAAATTCAAAGTTTCAAGTCATGTGAATATGCAGCAACAAAATCTGGCAACAAAGACATGTCACCCAAGAAATTGTATAAGTCACCATATTCACAGAATTTGAAGACTTAAGTGGAAGCAGTATTATAGCCCAAACCAAGTAAATAATGAAGATACACATGAAAATAAAAATCAATTAAAAGTAAAAGCAAAAAAGAAAGTATAAGACATATAGTTGGCTCAGTTCAAAGCAAAATGGGCAAATAAAGGACTAAATCAAAGACATAGCCACTACATATGAGAAGTAAAAGCACACTCAAATTAGAAGCAAACAAAAATGAGAACCAAACTCAAAATGCACAAAAAAATGGGCTCAAAATATTAGGATCAATTCATGTACAAAATGTAGTAAAATATTCTGGTAACTTATATAAAAGCCACCATAGAAATTTCTACCAACATTTTATGTAATTAGAAGGTAGGTGGAAGCATCATTATAGCCCATCAATAAGCATACAACAACAACACTGACAACAAACTAAATGTCACATGAGTGTTAGTTACATAAGTTGAGTTCATACAACAAGCAACAATAACACTTGCAATAAATAAATTGTCACTTCAGTGAAAGTCACATAATGTGAAAGCACAAAGCATAACATAGTAGATCGGATAATATATATACTCAGAATTGAGAATCATAATAAAAAAAAAATCAGTAACATTACTAAAAAAGTATGCTAAGTGACACTTGATGATGCCACATTAGGACCAATTCCAACCGGGGGCAACTCTAAAAAATAAAAGCAAGGAAGTAAAGTTAAGAAAGTAAAATAGTAGAAAAGAGTTTTAAAAGAATCTTGTGAAAAAATAAATAACAAAAGACATACCATTCTCAAACTTCTTTAATTCATTAACTGCCTCCTTAATTGACACTGGCTTGGTTAACTTTTTAAGCCAATCTTGTGAACAGATCAAAGATTCAATTAGTTTGGGAGTCAGAGAGCTTCTGAAATAATTTAATACCCTCTCGCTTATGTTAAAATCCAATTTTAAAGCTACGATAGAGATGGACATAGCTAAAACATCCCGAGCTAAGCATGAGAGAATTGGAAATCTCTCACTGTTAAGCTTCCACCATTTTAAGATGTCAAATGTGCCCTCCTCCTCAAGAACTAACTTAGATAGATAAATGTTTATCTTTGATTGTTTGCTTCCACTAATTCCAATTCCAAGTTCTTGTTTATACTTTTTAAACTGGGCTTTTAACAGAGGCGTTGACTTCCCAATACTCACTTCAACAAGTTCATAAGCATCAATTAGGAGGGTAGTTTGAGAAGAAGAGTCAGCAACAGGTTTGTATAAAAAAGAGTAATCACTAAACAATTCATATAAAACACTTTTCATTGAAATAACAAGGCTTCCACCCAACAGTTGGACCATAAACTTGTTTTAATGAATACTCCATGTATTCAAGCTTATCTCTAGGGTCAAGAATAGTTGCAATAAATATTAAAAAGTTCATCTTTTCAAGATCCCCTCAATATTTATCAAATTTATTTTTCATGGAAAATGCCATCGTTTTTTTAACAGCATCAATAGATAATTACCATTCATTTATAATGTAAAAAAGATAAGATATTTGTAATATCTCGTGTTTTTTTTAAATATTTTAATATTGCATTGGGATATGCAGTGTTAATAATTTTTGTATATATTTATGATATTTCATGAGTTGTTATTTAAATAAATTTTATTTTTAATTATTTTATGTTATTTTTAGTACTATACGTAAAATTTTTCCGGAACTTGCATTTTCGGAGAAATTGATACGTAAATTATTTATTATTAATTATTTTAAATAGATTTCCATATTTGCATGAACTCATATGTACTTTTAAAATACTAAATAAAGCATATGTTTATATTTATTTATTTAACTAGGGTTTAAATAATTACCCTAATATTTTTTATTATTTATTATTAGTTTTAACATTATTTAATTATTTTTTTAGTGTGTATAAATTATTAAAATATTAAATTATATGTGTGTGGTGTATATTTAATGTGTGAGGGTTTACATTATTTTAATGTATAGTGTGAATATATATATATATATATATATACCTATATACTTATTATTTAACAAAAAATAAAGTTAATAAAAATTACATTTTTACCATTCTTCCCTTCCCCTCCTTCCTGATCGATTTCCGTCACCCTCACCGTTGCTACTTCCGTTCTCAGGCCGTCGGTGTGCCGCCAGCAGCTCTGCCCTTCCCAGCCAGCAGCTCTGCCACCTTTCCTTCTCTTCTCCAGCGCCGTTTGCCTCTGTTATCGCCAGAAAGCCGAAAGTTGCATTTTCTTCCCCCCTCGCCATTCCGGCCACCAAATTCCTTGCTTCCGGTGTCGTTGGACTCCCCTGAAGCCATAGAAGATGATTCCAAGCTTTGTTTAAGCTTAAAACTTGATTTGGTATGGTTTTTCTCAATTTTTCAATTTTGGCCATATTGGATTTTCGAATTTTTTTTGAGCTTTTCTTTGTGATTCATGAAAAATCCCTTAACAAATGTTGATCCTAGTAGCTTAACCTTTATGTGTGAATTTTTGGAGTTTATTTTGATTTTTGGGTATTTTTGAATATTTTATTATTATTTTCTAATTTTTGAAAATTGATTAATTAAATTATGAAATTATATTTTATGATAAATATAGGTGTTGAAATGAATTATAGAAATTTATTTGGAATTTTTTTGAATTTATATGTATTTATTTTGAATTTGTTTAGGTTTATGTAATTTTGGAAAATTAGGTTAATTGTGTTTTTAATTGAAATTAATTAGTTAATGGAGTTTAATTATTGATATTATTGATAAATATGTTGATAAAATAAATTTTATGCAATTATATTATTTTTGGTGAATTTTTGGAGTAATTTTAGTATATTTATATATATAGGGGTATTTTGGTAATTTTACCCTAAATTGACTAAAAATGTAATTAAATTGGTTTTAATAGTTATTTAAGGTATAAAAATGATTTCTACAAATTATTTAGTATTTTTAATTAATTAAAACTATTTTTCGTGAATTATTTTCAAATTATATATATAATATACGATTTTTCTAAATAAATGAGTTTTTATTGGTTTTTAATGTGTTTTAGGGCTAATTATGTAAATTCTACTTATAAAATGTATTTCTGTGATATAAGGGTATTTTTGGTATTTCTATATTATTTTGTGAATTGTGGACCTCGGTCGGTAAACTGTAGTTTAGAGTCCAACCAAGGGGTTGTGATTGTAATTCTGTGTCTATTTTTCAAAGTGTGTTTCTTTGTAGGGCCGGCTCTACTCTTTGAGTAGAGAGATGTCCGTTTTACAGGGGAGGTTCTGTCAGATTTTTGATAGAATTCTCGTAAAACGTGATGTCCGGTCAAACCCTAATTATAATTCTGTGTCTAATATTCTAGATCAAGTTTCTAGGATTTTCTGTTAGGTTTATTCTGATGTCTGTTATTTATTGTTTGTTTAGTTACGTTGAGATCGAGGCCTAGTGGACCAGGCCCGTCGGACCCATCTCGAGGAGCGCACTAAGTGTGAGTTACTATTTTATATATATATGCTTTAGGATGCATGATTTTAGAAATGTATGTTTTATTTGGATTAAATATGCATAAATAATTTAATTAGTACTTAATTTTATTTTTAGTTTATTTTTTATATCTTTTGAATTATATGCATGCTTTAATAGACATTTATGTTCAAAATGTTTTTAAATATATATTTAGTTTATTTTACGATTTAATTGGATTTATTTGACGTATATATACTCAAAATATACCCGGTTTACTTTTGGTATATTTTAGTATATATATGGTTTATGTTGCTATTTTATTCAGTTCATGCATCATTTATTTTTATGAATGTATGTTTTATGTTTTAATGAAGGATATCAATAGAATGTGCTACCTAGTGGGCAGAACTAGGACCGAGTACGTACTGGTACGCTTATAGCATTTAGGCTATATTACTAACTTGTTCGAGGATATTGATTGGATATGATTATTTGATGTGTGAGATAGGGTTTGGAGGTGTGATTGCTGGAGCTCGGTTGACCAAGTGTCTTGGGGCCAATCACACTGACAGTTAGACTGCTGGAGCTCGGTTGACTTAGTGTCTCGGGGCCAGTCTACTGTCCAAATGGATCAAGTGATTATATATTGGAATAAGTGAGCCTGTATGGCTAAAGTGTTGTCTAACACTGTTTGAGGTTGCGATATTCTAAGGTTCTATTTGATCCTTCATAAACAGTGATTTTCAATAAGTATATAAAATGAGTTTATTGCATCTGTGTGTAATTGCTTATATACATACATATTATATATATTATTGACTGTATGCATTGTCATTTAGTATGCATGTATATATATTATAATAATTCACTCAGTAAGGTCTGACTCCCCTCCGTTGACTATTTTTCAGGAGAGTCATCATCTTCAGACCTCAGTAGCAGGCCTGTACGCCGGATTTCTTCCGCTCTGGCTTCTTTATGTAAACTGCTCACTTGAGTTTTATTTTATGATCTAGACATTGCAGTAGTCGTAAAATTGTTAAAAGATATTGTATTATATTTGTATGAGATATGTACTTTAAATATTTGAACTGGATTTGTATTAAAAGAGTTTATTTATATATGAGATGAGGATATGATTTAAATCCCGTGGTGGATTATTATTTTTATATTTATGATTTTATTCCGCTGCGTAATATTTTAATTAAATGTGTTGTTATTATTTCTATTGCATGTTTTATTTTATTTTTAGGCTTGCTACGGGTTCTAGATTCGAAAGAATTCCCATTCCCTAGCGCCAGTTATGGCCCCTATTTTGGGTCGTGACAATATTTCACTAAAAAAAGAGTTGGCAGTCACATATTGAGAACCATATATTCTCAAAGTAATACGATAAAAGTGCGTCGAGAAATCAACTAGTTGTTTCACATATTGCGAATCCAAATAATCAGGCACATCATCCTCTAAATAAGCCTGAAAAGCACACTCACATTCCTCATATTTTTCAAAAACTTTATCATACAAGCAAGTAGTATTTAACATGATATATGTAAAATTCCACCTAGTTGGAACATCTAAACTCAATGCAGATTTATACTCAATACCAAGTAAATCTGAAAATTATTTAAACTTTGCCAACCTAGTAGGTGAATTTCTAATATATCTTACAACTTCTCTAACCCTTTTGACACTTGCATTTGCTTCTTTCAAACCCTTAGTGATAACAAAATTTAGTATATGTGCAATGCATCTCATATGAACATATTTGACTCTCACAGTAGACCGTTCCCTAACTCATCAATTTTTTTTCAAAAAAACCCAAAGCAATATCATTAGAAGATGCAGTATCAACTGTAATAGGTAAAATATTTTTAATGCCCCAATTAAGAAGACAATTTTCTAATGTTTTAGCAATGTGCTCCCCATTGTGAGATGTTATAAGAACAAAAGAAATGATGTTTTTACGGAGCTTCCACTCTAAATCAATGTAATGTGCAGTAATACACATGGAGTTTATTCGTTGAATTGAAGTCTAAGAGTCAGTTGTTATACTTACTCTTTGACTTTCACAGTGCTTCAAAAAATTTTTTTTTGTCAAATTCAACCTCCCACCTAAATATTCATTATAACAATCTCTTTTGACTATCCATCTACTAGGTATTTTAAACCTAGGACAAGCAACTGACATAAAATTTTTAAATCCCTCCCCCTCAATAAATTTTTAAATTTAGTTCATTAACAATGACCATATTACATAATGTATGTCTAATTGCATCCTGATCAAACTTTCATGAACCTAGGACACCTACACAATCATGCATATCAGACTCAGAATGCACAGCAAGTTGAAGAGTTAAAAAGGTATGCCTAGTCTCTTCAGGGCAAGTGTTTTTCATGCAAATGAGCAAATGATGTCTAATGGATGATGTGCCATTTATTCTAGGATCAACAACAACAATTTTAGCACCATATATACATCTAGCATTTGCCAACTTCCCTTGCTCTTTAAGGATTTTTTCGAAGTGCTCCCATGCCAAACTTATGCTTTTTGTGTCCTTTTTATTTTTGAAGCAACTTGGGTCTGCTTTGGGGCTTCCACCTCTATAGGTTGCTGAGGTTCACCACCAGTAGCATTTTGACTACCACTGGTAGGACCTCCCTCAGTTTCAATCTACATGATATATTATATACAATAACAAATTTAAACACAAAATTGGAAATCAATAATAGTCATCTAGAAACTAAGATCAATACAAAAATGCCTATATTTTTTTAAAAACATATTCACTAAAACAAGAGACACCTGACACACCATATATAGTAAAAAATAGAGGCATTTTCAAAAATCAATTTTTATAAATCAATAGAGGCATAATATTAGCACAAACAATAGCAGTAGAAAAAAATTCTCAACATTTTTTAAAAATCAATAGAGACAGAAGGTATTTCATTAAAAAAATTATAAAGAAGATATAAAGAAAAAAATTATATTTTTTTCAAAAATCAATTTCTAAAATCAATATACATGAGATCTAGAGACAAAAATTTAAAATTTATAAACATTTAACATTATCAATAATCATATTTTAAATAAAAATATAAAAGAAAATATATTACCTTTAACAGTGATGTTTCAGAGATTGATCTGATTCAACTATTAATAAATGCTATAATTTCTTCCATCAAAAACCAACTTTGGTTCAAATCCACCAACTTTATGCTTCCACCATTAGATCTATATTATGAGATCACAAAATACTACTCCAATCCACCCATAGATGCCATTCACCAACAAATCATGCAAAAAATTGAAAAAAAAAAAACACAAATAACATCAAAATTTGTGAGATAAACAAACAAAATACATGCAATACAAAAAAAATAAAGATCTAACAAGATCTTTACCAAAACTAGTTGATTTCTCTAAAAAGAACTTTGCATGTCGATTTCCTCACTATCAATGTTAATTTTTGAACATTGACAATAACAAAAATAACAACAAAGTGTGGTTATCTGCAATCTATAAGTTCTATACTCAACAATGAGTCAGAGTATTATTTATACTCAAAACATCAAGGAAACATAAGCAGATTTGAGTCTCTAAGAGTAAGATACTCAAGTTAATGTGATAATCAAGAGGATACAAAGATAGAAGGGGATGAGAATCATGAGATGAGAGTAAGGGAAGTGCAAAGCTTTACTGAAGTGAATAAAAGAATGGTGCGAGAAACTATTAGGTTTTTAGGGTTATAGAGAAAAGTCGAGAGAGAGAAGACTTTACAAAGGTTGAGAGAAAAGGAGAGAATGTCGATTAGGTTTAGAGGAATGAGGGCTTCAAATAAACAAGAGGTAAATATATGTGTAGTTTTAGGGCATCCTATAAAATGACGTAGTTTTATTTCCTCTTTTATATTTTCGGTAATTCCATTGGTTTGGTTTTTTTATGTATCAACTGAACCAAAAATTGACTTTTCCTTACTCTCTCAATCGAACCTCATGTCACAAAACTATGGTAACCGAACCACAAAAATTTCTATTTAATTTGGTTTGTGCGTTTCAGACGGTATTTGCTCATCCCTACTTTTAATACTAGAGTTTTTGCTATGTGTCTATTCAATTTTTGACAAAGACATCTACACTACAAAATAATTTTCTACATATGCAGATGGCCTCCATTATTTTGACCAAAAAAAAAAATGGCCTCCATTATTTAGGAAATAATTAATGTGCTTACTAAGTTAAAAAAAAAAAATCTCTTGCAGTAAACTCATAGAAGTAGTTACCCTTTCGTTTTTACACCAAGTAACGCTCCATTTCATTAAATAACATTCGATTACAAAAGTCACTGATACAGATCTGGAATTGTTTATTGAAGAGAAGAGGACAGGACAAAATGAATGAGTGTACCAAATTAACTGAACAGATTTTCACTAAATTTACCTTTACCATTTATTCCACTTCTATTTTCTTTAGAAAAATTTATATTGGTATAAAAATAGTTTAAATTTTTTCATCGGGAAAATAGTTTAGTGATCACTTATTTTTAAAAGCATTTTAAAATATATAAAATTTGAATTCTACATAAAATAAATTTTACAGAATTAGCCTTAGTCTACCCTCTTTTGGGTGCCATTAAATTGAGCAAAATTTGAATGGAGGGACCTTGTAGAAATTATTTTTTCTTTAAAAAAATTGATGACAAAAAAGACTAGGTTCTTTTTTATTGCATTGAAATGGCTGAAAGGACACATAAGACTAGGTTCTACACGCCCATGTGCACAAACATGCGATTGTCTTGCTGAAATGATGCTAGTGTTTTGGCAAGGAAGTGAAAGCAGCAATCATGGTGGGTGAAAATGGTTCTCCTGTAAGCCTGTACGTGTCTGTCAATGGAGAATATAATACACAAAACCAGCGGCTTCGTTACTTAAGAATCCTGAATTTCTTGCACATCTTTAAGTCTTTTCAACTTTAGTATTAAACTATTAATTTTTTTTTTCAATTTAGCTAAATGTATATATAGAGAGCTAAATTGACTTCAGTCTTATAATAATTTTTTGCTGAATTAACATTGGAATTGAAAAAAATTAAACTTTTTCCTAAGACTCACTATTTCGCCAAAGTAAATTCACTATTACTAAAATTTGAATCAATATGATTGACTCATTAATGTTTAATTTTAATTATTAAAACCAATTATGCTTCAAACTTAGCAAACGCTATCACAAATTTGAAATTAATTTAACTATATGCTAAAATAGAAAAATATATCTACATAAAAAGAAAAAAAAAAAACTAAAGCTATATATATGCTAAGCAAATTCATATCTTTTTCAGTAATTAAGCCCCCAAAAGATAGGACAGCTCAAATATGGGCAAACGAATAAGCTGCATGCAAGAATCTTAGTTCAGCTATTTATTGCTATTTAACATATAAATTATCATTAAATATGGTTTCTAGATACAACGGCAATTAGGACCAAGCACGATACAATTCAATTCAATGAATGCAATTCTCTAAAATCACTCCAAAATATTAAAGATTTAAAAATTAAAATTATAAAATTACTCCAAATTTTCAGTTCGATTTAATTCAATTTAAAAATTAAAATTTTCAATTCAATTGATCAATTCTTCTCTACATTAAATTTTTTTTATTCAATTCAGTTTGAAAATCGGTTATTTTCTAATTTAAAAAATAAATAAAAACATAATTCAAATTCAACTATTAAATCACAAACCATTTCATAATTTTATCATAAAATTAAATAATTTTTTATAATTTTATTTATCATTATTTTTTACTACAAAAATTTTATTAAAAATTTTATAGTAGACTCTAATATACCATACAATTATTATATTTTTTTATAAAAATTTATACAAATAATATATATTATAAAATAATAATAACACCATAGGTATTAAAAAAGTATATTATACTACAATTTTATTATTGATTCAACATAAATTATATTATAATATTCTAAAATGCTATTTACTAATTTAATATTTATTTTTTGTGATTTAAAATAATTTAATTGATTAATAAAACTTTTTATTTCAAATAATTAAAATGACATTGTTTTAGATTGCATGTTAAATTAGTAGGTCCAATATTAATAAATTAAACACAAGTATTGCAAAAATCTTTATAATATATGTGCATATATAACTCTAATTCTATTAAATTATCAGTTCTAATTTCAGGTCTTCAATTCAATACAATTCGGAGCAGTTTAAAATGGATCTCAATTTAGAGAATTCAAATTTTCTGAACCAATCTCAATAAATATTTCTGGTCCGAAGAAAGTCAAATGATTAACGGAGAACCAAATTTTCAGCAGCTCGGGTTCTCCAAAACCCATGCCCAGCCTTAGCGGTAATAGGTCTCCAAAAAGGGGAGGGGGAGGGGAATGTATCTCAGGCTTTGCAATTTACAATATAGCGCTCTCACACAATATAAGGATTCATGTACAAACTGCCGGGACATGCATATAACATTACCATCAAATCCGGTTCTCCGAATTTTCTCATCGAGGGAGCAATACTTATCCTCATAATGCTTTGCTCATTGATTGGCTTCACTTCTCACAAATGTGAATCAGCAAGTCATTGATCTAAGCAGGGTGCAGGCATCTACCCCATCCGTTGGTACCCATATGATATTCTCCAGCTTAGCACAAAAGTTCTTGTAGAACTGCAATGAGATGCAGGTGAGACCAAAGCCACAAGTATTAATGGAAGTATAAATGCGAGTAAATTACATCTGATGCTATTGTGTAATCAACCAAGGCGATATTCACAATAACAGAAAAGATAGGAATACAGTGCATGAATCAATCAAATATTGATCATGAAAATCATATCACAGGATATTCCAAAATCAACAACTTAACAAACTCTTAAGGCCTAAGCGGTACCTGTCAGCGCAAACACTGAAATGCTTTTAACAGTCTAAATGGATACTACCTAATGTAAGAATTTCTGTCAAGTCAAAGCAAAGCTGGCATTATTGTAAGAGTAGCTAGCGAGAAGAACGGTTTTTGCATTTGCATACCACATATTGAGATTTCAAGATACACCAGGAAGAACTATTGAAGTGGATGGGAAAAATATCAAGGTGAAGGAGAAGTGGGAGAAAGCAAGGAAGATGTAAGGGGAAGGTAATTTTGGGGAAAAAAAAGGTTACCTACATGTTTGAAACACCAGGGTATGAAATAGGCCAAAAATTAAAAGCCTAAATTTAATGTATAGAGGTAATCAATTATATCCGCTATCTTCAAATCAAAAGCAGGCCTTGATTGAACATGCTCAATGCAACGAAGCATTAATCCCTTTCTAGTTGGGTTGGCTATATGGATTCTATTTCTCTATTCCTCACGAAGTCAGGCTACATCTTTCCAGAGATGTAAACTAGCTAGATTCTCTTACAGCATTTTTCTCCAATTTAATTTAGGCCTAGCCCTCCCTTTTTTTCACTCTGTCCACCATGATAACATGGCCAACCTTCATAACTGGGGCATTGGCCGGTCGTAAGGCTCATATGACCAAATCACCTCAATATCTACTTTTCCAGCTTGTCTTCAACAGGTACCATTCCCATCTTTTCTCTAATACACTCATTAACCTCTCTCCATTCTTGTAAACCAAGACAACTAGCATCTTTATCTCAGCAACAGTTATCATAAGCTCACGTTGTGTCTTCATTACTCAGCACTTGTTGCCATACATCATAAGCATTATATTTCAGAACGATAAAGCTTTCCTTCCAACTTATTTGGCATCGTGCAGTCACATAGAATCTTGTCTGATCATAGCAGACATATCCTAGTCCTTGGTCAATCATAAAAAAAAAAAAAAAGAAAAAAAAATTTCACATAAGAACCTGTATCATTTTATTCTCTTATTTTGATTCAAAAATCCAATATCATTGAGTTGTAGCTTTCTTTTTTTTTTGGGTCAGGTTTTCAATGTTTTGCACAGTACGTATCTATATCGATCACTTTGTGAAATGGCTAATGCTTGCATATTGCTTCTTAGATCCAAATATGCATATAAATAGCCCCATGACTTTGTATAAAACATGATTTGAAGATGAATGAACAAATATTCAGAAGATGAAGCTACCTTGTGATATTCAAGAGTATTGCCAGATGCCTTGCGGACATCTACCATATATAGTGATGGTGCAACTTCAAAAACCTATGGACAAGACAACTAACTTATAAATGGTGCTCATCCTGAAACCATTAAAGCTTAAGTTCTTCAAAAGAAAACTTAGAGAGAGAAAATATTCAAATCTACAAAGTTACCTCTAGGACAACTGCAAACTGACCAGCCGTGTTTGCAGAGATTCCTTCTAGTCTTGTCTGCATGAATATCATTTATTAGAATCACTAGAGACAATATGGAGACAAGGTAATTAAACAATTTAATATACCGTAATCCAGTCAATTCTGGCCTCTGCTGAGGGGAATTCATAATGGGAACTTTCTAGGGGTGCATAATGACAAGGTGATTTCTTTTTATCAATTTCATGTGTGTTTTCTATTGACGAGAACCTACCAGTTCCCTTTGTTATTATATGAAGAATTCTTGTTGCTTACAGTACAATGCAGAAAACAGAAATAATTTCCTGGAGAACTCCCAGAAATGGCAGCTTGTCTGCTAGCATATGTGAACTTTAAACAGACGTTCATATCCAAATCTAGTAAAACACTTTTCATTAGAAGAGAGGATCATCAGCCTCCTCAAAGGTGAAAGTACTTACAACTCATGCTAAAATACCTCTCAGCCTCAAAGCCCAAATAATCCCAGAAGTAACAGGAATAACATTTACTCTCTAACATGCTCCCTCATGCAGAATCACAGTAGGATTTAAAGAATAAATTAAGCACAGTCCCAATTTATACCTTACAATAAAATGAGATCATAAATGTGGATAAATAATTAACAGCACTAATTCTTTTAATTTTATTAATTCTGCCTTTCATTAGTGGTCTGTCTCCACTGTAGTTGATTTTAAGGTTGCATGAAAAAACATAAATAAACAAATACATTTACACACAAATGGAGGAGCCAATCATAGTCAATGTCAGTATTTAGTAACCATAAATGGATTTGAGATGGTTTTATGTTAAACAACTGATGAAATAAAACACCAAGATTGGAAAAAATAAATAAGTAAAAGAATCCACCGCAATTGGAAAACAACACATTTGACTTCTAGATTTGGAGACAAACTTTAGAGTGAAAAGATGGCATAGTTTATGCAATGTATGGATTAAAACATCAAAATTGACAAAACCAAAAGAAATCATCATAACTGGGGAAAAAACACATGATATTCTATGTTTTCTTTTGGCCACCAACATTTTAGAATAATAGGAGCAGAAATTTAGTTGCAGCCGTCCATGTTAATAAGAATTGTCCATCATGTTAATGTACCAATTACAAATGCTCACCCTATCAGAAAATAGGGAAAAAATTTCGTCATAGAAGACCAACTACATCGTACACCTAGCGAAAAGTTTTAAAATGCTGATATGATATTCAGATGTACCAAGTCGTACCTTGTAGTTACGTGTATGAACCTTAAGACCCATAGATTCTGCAACAACTTCAATCGTTGAAATTATAACTTTCGCTGGTTTGCGGGATACAAAACGAGTTTGACGCTTCACATAATCCTGCCAAGAGAAAAATGTCATTAGCCAACCTGTCCAGAAGCACATTTTATTATCATAGAGCTATAAAGAAATCAGTCAAGATAAAAAGAAATCAGCATCCATGGTAGAGCAGGCATTGTGAATAACATGTCATCTGCAAACCTATAAACTTCCTCAAACACCACGAACAAATTGGTTGTTAAATCTAAAACTTATACCGTCCATCCTTATAACCAATTGTAATTGTGCAATGTAGCATTTTTGTCACCATGTCACATCTTTACATTTATTTGACAAATTGCAAGACTATATGCAAAAATTCGAAATATCACATAAAACAGGAAAAACAATTTTACTATTTCAGCAACAATGGCACAAGTAGATGCCAGAAAGGATAGGAAATTAATTTCAGTTATATTGCTATATTAGTTAACTATATCACTGTACCTGTCTCCTGTCAAATAATGCTGACAGATTTAACCCCTGGGACAGAGTAATCATCTCGAAGGCATTCATTATGAGAGGACCCCCTTCACTATTTTCTGACTGCTCTTGTACATATTGGTCCTGCATTAGGCCAAGAACAGCCCATTATATAGAGAAAACCATAAAGAATGTGAAGCAAATAGTTTCTGAAAACATCAGACTACATCTAAACATCTCAGTGAGGGAGAGAAACACGACAAAAATCTACACCAAATGTAGAATTTAGCAAAACCTGCATTATTGTTTTAAAATGCATAAAAATGATAGCCAACCTCAATATCTTCAAACACTGCACGAACATCATCTAAATTCACTTCCAGCTCTTCACTTTGTTTGCCAGGAACATAGTTTTTCCGAAACCATGGATGCTTTTTAATTTCTTCGATGTTTATACGCTGCATTAAGCAAAACCAATTATACAAAGGAACACAAATATTAGGAATACCTTCAAGCTTGCATTATATATATATATATATATATATATATATATATATATAATAGTATAACTTTTCATTTCTGAATGGGTTGCCTGCGTGACCTCCACCCCATGCATACAATGAAGGCACCAGTAAGACAGTAACATAATTTCCAAAATCACAGTGAACATCACCATGATGAATATAAATAGAAAACTGCATAACATCTACTGCATACATTTGCAGGATTTTGATAGAAAAAGTCAATGCAAATATGTTCATTTGTTGTGAACTTGTGTCCATGATTCTGCTACTTGCAAGTAAAAATACTAAGATACACAAACAAATTATAATAAGAAGGAAAAATAAATGCCATAAATTTGAAACTTATTTGTGGAGTTTTTGTTTTTGTTTTTTGGGGGGGATGATGATGGTAGCGGCTGTTATCTGACTCTTCCACCCACAATTTTAATTTCCAAAAGTGCCTCCAATCCACAAAATTAAAAGCATGATAAGCAACAAAGAAGATTATATGAATCAAATAATAATTTAGACCCAAGTTGACATAGTGAATCAAATGCTCACAGTTTTTGGGTTCGGATCAAGTATCTTGTCTATCAAACCCTTTGCCCCAGGAGAAAACCAAAATGGACAAGAATATTCTGCAGCATTTATCTGTACATCAACAAGAAATACAGTTGTGTTCAAGATACAGTTATGAAATTTTAAGCATTAACAAAATTAACATTTAGCTAAACAAGAAACATTCTTTATGAGAAAGATGAAGATAAACAGAAAGTTTCCAGTGAATCTATTAAAAAAATACATGAAAATGACAAAATGCAGGTAGCAGGATTGCTAGAGGAAAAAAAGGAGGATGAGCAGAAATTTGAAAAGAAGATTTGCAAACCAAGCATTTAACAATAATATGTGCACTGCAAAATTTGACAGTTAGGGGGTGAATCTGTGCACGTGTGAATACCTTTTTGTATAAAGTTGGAAGGTCAACTTCATCAAATGGAAGATATCCAGCCATAAGAACATAAAGTATGACTCCACATGACCACACATCAGCAACTGCCCCATCGTAACCCTGGTGGCTGATCACCTGATTAACAGTCCTTTAGTGTAAGAATTAGACAAATTAGGAACAAATGGTCAAATCTTTTTCTTGCATTAATAACTGGACTATGTAAAAAGTTACAGAAATGCATAACAATATTCAAGCTACAAATACATGTTATTTATCAGAATCACACAGAAAATGAATACCAGCAAAATTATTAGGAATGCATAAGAGATAGCCATGGATAAAAATTTCACAAATGACAGCTGAGAGAGAATAAGGTCTGCATATTAAATAAATTAGGTTACATAACATTCAGTGCTTTTCTTCATCCTTCACTACCATCCATTTGTCAACTTCAGCAAGAATAATATATCTGTCCTCTGCCCGCAGCCCCGAACAGAACAAAAGAACAAAATAGTTTCGGGCTTCTTTAATCTTAATAGGTTCTGATGTTTTTAGTGCTGTTGAGAATATCCTGCATTGAAGTAATACTGCACTTCCTGATAAGTTTCTTGTCATTAACAAATTGCCTGATCATTTCAGTTACCAGCCCAATTGAATAACAAACCCTAATAAAGGATAGCCACATAAGGAAGCGTCAAGTGTTTCTATGACAAAAGACTCCAAGTAAATGTGTGGGTCACACTGCACCCATGTGAGAAGTCCAAGACCAAACCATGAAGACACTGGCGGTATCAAGTAAACGTATAATTCTAGAAGAAAATAATGTGGGAACTCTAACAACAAATAATGGCACCATATAAGTATATGCTGAGCAGCATTGATCTCACATGGAAGTCTAGGATCAAAAAAGTTGGACCACTTTACCAATTAGAATCAGCTGCTTAATGCATGGGAAGGGGAAAGAGTCAAAAGGCACTCAAAAGGAATATCAAATAAATACATTGCATCTCCACAGAAGAAACAATCTAATGGTCCAGAATGTGTGATCAAAGCATAGACCGCCAGCAAAAAAAATTCTACTAATATTTAAAAATAATTAAAAAAAAAAAAAACTTAAGATGGGCAATGCTCAAGAAAACATATCAAGTACTTATAAATGCCTGTTGAGAAAGTACCTCAGGTGCAACGTAATTTGGGGTTCCACAAGTTGTGTGAAGAAGTCCAACCCCCTGCACGTGCATGAAAAGTTCAGGTGACAGATGCAGATAAATGGATAAGGAATATAATTTACAAGCAAGCACAAGATTAAGGAATAATTTCATGCTTACTTTCTGAGGCAAGGCACTCAGTCCAAAGTCTGAAACCTTCAAATTTCCAAAAGAATCAAGAAGAAGGTTTTCAGGCTGCATAAGAAAATGATCAAATCAGTATCAAAACATAGGGAAAAAAACATATATTAAAGATAACTCAAACGCTAAGTATCGTAGCTGCTCACCTTCAGGTCTCTGTGGTACACACCTTTACTATGACAATGAGCAACTGCATCTATCAGCTGTTGAAAATATCGCCTTGCTTCATGTTCAGGAAGTTTTCCTTGGTGAGCCTGTGAATTCAAATGAAAGCAATACATATAAATATTCCCAATAGTAAATAAAGTAATGACTAGTATAATGCAGACTAGACTACAGTACAACACGGTCCAACTTCAAATTCTTTTGAATATGCTATCATTCCAAACATGCCTTGATTGGGAAAAAATAATTTACAAGAATCCAAACAAATAGAATTCTTGCAAAATCTTGTCAATTTTGACATGGTATTAAAATCTCATTCGTTCTTTTTAAATGAAATAATGCTATGTTTGGATGCAAGGGATTTGAACATGGATTTGAATTTTAATGAAATCTCTTGTTTGGAAACTGCATGGATCTGTATTTATGAGGATTTCAAACAAATCCACAATAAATTCAATAGCTCATTTAATGAGGATTTAGAATAACATGTAATTTGAAATTTAATTATTTGAAATCTAAGATTTCAAATCAAATACTTGCATCCAAACACACTCTAAATGAATTCTAGCAACTATAAACATTCCAAAAACGATAATTGACCAAAAAGACTTGAGTTCTTGCATTTTCAGACATTCCAAACACACCCATAAACAAATCAAGAACGAAAAGAAAGGCCTCACAATTTTATCAAACAATTCTCCACCAGTAACAAACTCAAGAATTATATATATCTTCGTCCTGCTCGCCAAGACCTACAATTTGAACCATTTGTCAATAAAACAAACCATGTAAGTTATTAATAATATAATTCTATAAGGAAGGTATTAAAATAAAGCCATACCTCATGCAATCTAACTATGTTGTTATGTCTAACAATCTTCATGATTGATATCTCCCTCTTAATCTGCATATTAAAACCCAAAAATAAATAAATAAATAAGCATTTTTTTATTAAAAAAAAAGTTAAATTTGCATTGCGTAATTATTAATTAGAATCACCTGATCAACCATTTTGTGCTTAAGAATGGTGCTTTTGGCCATGACTTTCATGGCAACGCTCTGTCCAGTCTCCATATTTTGAGCAAATTTAACCTTCGCGAATGTTCCTTCGCCGATCGTACGACCCATCTCATATTTACCGACTTTTCTCGTTACATTTTTCATCATCATTTTCTGCTTCTTCTAATTGCATTTCACGCACCAAATCCACTCTAATTCTGCAACATAACCATATAAATTTAACTCATAAACACCTCCAGAAACAAATTATTCTCAGATTAAAATTCAACTCACACGTTAACGGAAATATTTTTTGCGAAACTTAACAATAAAGTAGATAAAATGCAAGCCAGCTGCGAGAAGAGTCTAGAGAAAGAGAAAAAATATTCCGGTGAGATTTTACCGGGTGAGAGAGTCAGGTTAAAAAAGATACTAGATATATCTCGGAGGAGCTTCGGCGAGTTTTTTTTTTGCCGTGATTAGCTCCGGCGAGGAGGCGATTAGAAATGGTTATTCTAAAAAATAAATAAATAAACAGAGACATATATAGACTCTTCTCGCATATCTTGACTGCATATAGAGACGCCCGGCACAATAATCTTGTCGCGTTGATTTGCTGAGATAACAATTGTTCACTGAATCCTCTATAAAAACTAACGGGGCATTTGCTTCATATTCCTAATCGGAAATGAAATGTAAATTAAAAAAAAAAAGTTTAGTAAATTATGGAACGGGCCACTTAAAAATATTTTATATTTATTTTTTTATACATAAAAATTAATATTATAATTATTTATTATTAAAGTATTTTTAAAAATTATTTATTTATTTACTAAAATATTATAATAATTTTTTAAAAATTATTATAAAAATTATTTATTTTTTATAAATATCTTTTCAAATATTTTAATAAAATATGATAATATTTAATTATGGTTAGTTTGACTTATACAAATAAAAATTTATTATCCATTGGATAGGTGTCTCATTCATAGGGTAATGGATTGTCAATACTAATGAGCTTTATTTCAAAACAAGCATTAATAATGGTAATGATTCATTTACATTTCCAATCGCACATTCATTTTGGTCCAAATAAACGGACCTATAAACCCTATTTAACTTAAATAAGTGTTTCCAAAAGCCCTAAATCTCTTAAATGTATTTTCAAATTTAAATCTCTTGATATTATTTTTAAATTAAAATATAATTTTTATTCAAACTTACAAACCTCAAGTTATTTTGTACTTTTAATTTTCTATTTCCATCACTCGAACTTACAAATCCTTTAGTTGTCTTGTGTTATATTTCTTGACATCTTGAAAAACCTTTTATTTATAGATTTCTAAAACTTTAGGTCTAAATAAACTTATTTGAAAAGTTTTTATAATAATTCTAAAATTAATTCCTTTTTTAAGAATTAATTTTGTCTAATCCAACTCTAATTTGAATTCCTTATAATTTAAGTCAAAAACTTAACACAAAATATTAGCAAAATAAAGGATGAAAAGGCCAATAACTTAAATTTTTTTTTTATAAAAAAAATTACAAATTTTTTCCTATATTTTGATTTATTACACTATGTTATTTTTAACATTTTAAAAAATATTTATTCATTTTTATATTTATTCATTTTTTAGCTCAAAAAAAATTCTATAAATTCTGGAATAATTCTCAATTAATTTTATATACATCAATTAAAAAGATACGTTTTTTTTTTCCATTTCAGTCCTCATACTAAAAAAAATTTATATTTTTAACATTTTAATAAAATAATAATAATAATATATTTTATATTTTAATTGAATGATTTTATATTTTAATCTTCATTATAACAATATAAACTATTAGAAAATTTAAAATTAACAGTAAATAATAATTTTTTTTTAAAAAATAGTCATATTTTATAATAGGAAATATAAATAACTAAGGAAAATTTTAATTATTTTTTAATATGTAATTTTAACAAATATATTACAATTTTTATTTAAATTATTTAATAAATTATGATTCTTAAACTAATTGAAATTATTTAAACTATTATATAAGTTTGGCATATTGGAGTTGCCCTAAATTAACTATTAATAATTCAAGTTAAAGTGATGATAACGACTATAAAGTTATTTTCTTAAATTACAAATTAAAATTAAAGCAAAAATTGACCATAATATAATTTAGTAAAATTATAGAAAATTTTATTGCTTTTGCTCTTTATTGTTTCTCATTATCATTTATGATGGGCATAATTAAAAAAAGAAAAAAAATGTATTGTCCTTTTCTTTAGCCATTGATTTAGTATTATTTTTTTAAAACGTCTAAATTATGCCATCGTATATAAATGATTAATCACTTGAGATCCTTAGTAATAAAAAAAAAATTATGCCATCGTGAATTCCAAGCAAACAGCTACTAAATTCCAAGCCCATACGTCTTTACGTGGAGATTGCCAAATTTCACTATAGCCACAAATTTAGTCCAATTTCTTGTAAATTTAAACTCATGAATTCTCCCAATCAAATTGGTGTACTTTTTACAAATTGTAAAAATTCTTGACGTTCCTTTAGTTTTATTTTTTAGAAAAAATATAATTACTCCAATTTAATTGGCGGAAATATTTTATCATGTAACATTTTCATTATTGATAATAGCATAATAAATTTATTTTTTTAATTATTTTTTGCCACGAATTAAGAATTACTTCCAAAATTATCCTAAATTGGGATTTTTTTTTTTCTTTTTTACACTAAATTGATTAAAAAAAGGCCTCACTTACGTGTTCAAGGCCATGTCTAGTGTATGCGCAAATCAATAAATTTACGCATGGTTTTAACGTGGAATGATTTCAATTCCACTTCAAAACTAACATCAAATTGATATTGATGAATAATGTCATGGTAAATTTGTTGTGTTACTGTTCACCAACGCCAAATATTATTTACTTTTTTTTAGGTTAAGTATAAAATAAATCATATACTTTTACATTTATAAAATTTGAAACCAATTTCAACAATTATTTTTTTAATTAAAGAATATAAACTTATTTGAATTTATTTTTATTATTATTATTATTTATATTTTCAAAATTAATATATTTATTTTTATTAATTACACATATTATGAATTATATGTGCATAATATATTCACATGAATATAAAATAACATTATTCAAATATTAAATACATTATCAAATATTATATAAATATTAAAAAAATTACATAAATCTTAAAACATTACACAATTATTAAAAAATTAGTAATGAAGTAATAAAAATAAAAGATATAAAAGAATATCACACAATGAGGAATGTGAAATTATTTGTATGTTGTGTTGGAGCTTATGGAACAGACAGGATGTTTTTATATGGGAAAGGCAGCTTTTAATAACAAATCAAGTCCCCAGTGTGGCGAGGAAGCAGGCAAGGAGGAATATACCCGGGTTATTTACCAAATTATGGTAAAAAAAAATTTTATTTCTCAAATTGTGGTAGTTTTAAAAGTAATTTTTTTTGGTGATTTATAAAATTATTTTTGAATTTATGATACTTTTATCAGAGGTGAACAAAAAAGAAAATTTTATTAAAATTTTATGGGTCATATCACCTATGTCAATGGTGGTATGATTACTTTTTTTTTTCACACTGCCGTTAGCATTTATGGTATAGTCTTTTTTTTTATATATATTTTGACCAATTTTTAAACAAATTTTAATTTTTTTATTTTTTATTTTAATATTTTTGTTTTTATTGGATAATAATAATAATAATAATAATAATAATATTCTTATTATTAAAATTTAAAAACAAAAAAAATCATAATATTAATATAATTATGATATTTTTTTAATATTATTATAATTATGATATTATTTTTAATATTATTATAATTAATTAATTATAATCATTATAAAATTAAAATAAAAAATTAGGTCATAATGGTCATTTCAATGCATAAAAACCATAAAAATCAATGACAATCAATGTAAATTTATGCACACACGTGAAATAATAATAATAATGTTAAAAATAAAAAACAAAAAATAATATTATTATAATTATGATATTATTTTTATTAATATTATAATTAATTAATCATAATTATTATAAAATTATAATAAAAAATTAGACATTAATGGCTATTTCAATACATTTCAATGCATAAAAACCATAAAGGCCAATAATAATTCATGCACACACACATCAAATAATAATAATAATAATAATAATAATAATAATAATGTTAAAGTTAAATATATTATAATATATTATAGTTATTTTATTATTTTTAATATTATTATAATTAATTTATCATAATAATTGTAATATTAAAATAAAATAATAATAATAATAATAATAATAATACTAAAAACAAATTGAAATTAAAATAAAAAAATAAAAAAATTCTGCCAAAATAAAAAAAAGAAAAAGGGCTAGTGGCAGTATGCCCCAAAAAAAAAAAAAAAGTGGCTATGCGGTATGACCCACAAAATTTTCTTTCCCTTTCACCTCAACTAAAAGTAATGTAAATTGAAAAATAGTTTCATAAAAAAAGAAATTACCTTTAAAATTACCATAATTTAGAAAATAACTTTTTTTTAACCATAATTAGGTAAATAGCCCTGTTATACCTCCTCTCCAACCTCATTCAGGTTAGGTCAAGGTGAATACTCACACTATATTGTTTCAAGACCTTGGCAAATGTGGTCATGGTTGTGTTATAAGAGAAAAAAAATGGTTTATTAATAGCAACTATCACATCTATTTTGTTAGGCCTTCTTTCCCCTTATAAGTTTGCGAGAGGCTCTGAGTTGGGTGAAAAGGAAGCAGTTGGATAGGGTTGCTGTGGAGATGGATGCTATTGAAGTTATACAGGATATTCGGAGCCAGTTGACAGTTGATTCTAGTTATGGTTTGATACTTAAAAATTATAAGGTGTTAGCAAAGGATTTTAAAGAATTTTTTTTTTGTTCATCAATTTGTTCAAACATATGTAGGCACTCAACTTTATTCACTTTGTGCTATTTTGCATTCAGCTAATGTCACAAACCAACTCCATCATGATCTAAACCAATAGGAGTTGGTCTATTAACACTAAAGGAACAAGGCATTGCAGTCTTTGTACATAAATTTAAAGAGGAATTAGGAGCTACCAAAATACTAGTACCACCAACAGCCTTTCTAGTAATCTCATCACTCGCTACAAGTTTTTCACTATCATGGGGTGGGCCTCAAAATATGATCCCTTTACCTTTTAATGTGTTTTTTATAAAAAAAACTCTAAGAATCCCAATTTTGATAATATCTTTGTTTGAATACCACTATAAGAGATCATGCTTTGGAAAAACCTTTATTTTCATCATTTGCTGATGTTCCATGACTTGATTACAGTCACCACTAGATATTTTTTAGCCCAAAAAATAGAGGTGATAACTTATTTCTAGAACTTTTAAGCTTGAGATCTTGTAAATAACCAACAAAGGGTAAGGTGAGAGGTGGGGAGGATCCCCACAAATACTATGATGCCTAAGTTAGAAAACAGAGAGAGAATTTAGAGAGAAAACAAAGGACAATTAGAATATGAGATAATAGGATGATTGAGAATGAAAGATATAGGGTCTTATTCATAGTGATACTTAGACTTGAAAAGAGTAGGATTCCTCTTGAGATAGAAATCCTAAACCAAATACGAGAGTATTCCTTCTTCGTCTAGGAATCTTCTTAAGGTAGGGTCCTTTCCTTAAATGGATTCAGTTGCCTTCCCTTTCTGAGTAACCCTATTCAAGAAACAAAGCTCTTTAATTAAATAGGAATATATATGTACGATATCAAGAGTCCCCCTGTGGGTCTGTCCAAATATTTATTTCCAATGTATCTGTGTTTATAAATGATTGAACATTTATGATTCTATATAGAGGTGCTTAGAGTCACTTCATATTAATATGGAAAGGTGAACGGAGGTGGACAACCTCAATCACAGGAAAAGATAAAGCTCGATATCGAGTCTTAAAACCATCGCATTATTGAAGTGTCATATGGATCTTTGAGTGCGCAAAATCTGCAAAAATGAATATGTAATGGATTAACCCATCGGTGTGAAAGCGACGTGATGGAACTAGTCGTCATTGGAGTTTTGATGCTTGCTGCATTAAAAGCATGGCTCGAGTGCTGAACCTCAACACTATAGAAGCGACTTGAGAGTGTCAGCTTTAGTCACTAGAATAATGTGCGAGGCTTAGACGCTTGGTACAAGGACGTGAGGCTTACATGCTCGAAACCTCAATACTATAAAAGTGACCTGAGGGTGCCAACTTCAGTCACTGCTTCGGTCACTGGACTTAATCTTGGTGCATTAGAAGTGCAGCCTAAGTGTCGTATAGTCTCAGTTCATTAGAAGCGCAGCTCAAGTGCCGGATAGTCTCGGTGTCTTACAAGTATGGCTCGAATGCCCGTCTTAAGTATTATAAAAGCGACTTGAGGGAGCCATCTTTAGTTACTGGTCTTAATTCATGAGGCATGGATACTCAGATCCTCAGTACTATAGAAGCGACTTGAGGGTGCCAACTTCAGTTGCTGGTGGGTGATACTGGATCTTGCTGTGCTAAGTTGGAAAAAATAGCTGGCAAAGGTATGCCCGGGTTGGGTAACAACTATATTGCCTTGATGCCTAGATTCTCGGATTTTGAATTGTGTAACCGACGTGTCTTTTCGTGTGTTAGAAGATAAAATATTTTTGTTGCCATAATGATGACCACTCGATTAATGGGTTTTTCATTTCCCAGACTGCCCTTAATGGTGTGGGGAGAAGCGAAGTAATGATGAGGGCAATTAATGGTTTGCTTCAGAGCCTTCTATTGCTCTTTAAATATCCCTTTTGCTTCGAGTTGATGCATTTTCTCTTTTATTTCGCTGGTGTTGCATTTGCTTTACCACTGCTACCACTCTTTTTCTGCCGTGACTCCAACATTTTGCAACCAAGTGATTTTTTCCTTCCTTTTTTCTTTTTTGTTCTTACTCTGCTTCTTTTCATAAATATCTTATAACACCGAGGGAACAAGTTAGTTTTGAATTATTTGTGTCTAAAATAGATGATGAATTATTAGGATGGTACCGAAGGCAGTTTTACATTCCCGTCGATTATGCCCTTCATACTGTAAATAGGAAGTTTATGGCTCATACCCCTATTCTAGGTTTCAGTAGGCTAGTGGTATATTTTGACCAACTAAAAGGGGGTTTAAAGTTTCCATTAAATCCCTTTGTAAAAAGATTTATGAATAGGTATAACATAGCGCCTAGTCAGCTTCACCCTAATAGCTATCAGATTCTGACTGGGTTTATCTAATTAATGCATGAAGAGGGTAGGGAACCGGACTTAGACGTCTTGCGGTATTTGTATAGCCAGACCAGGAAGAAGGGAGAACTGATGTTCTCCCTGTCAGTTATTCCCAACCATAGTCTATTTATAAAGCTTTCGGATCTTCATAAGAAGTGAAGGCATAACTTTTTTATTATCGAGCACCCTACGGATTTCCTAGATGTTTGACAAATATGGTCTGATGAGTGCCATAGAGTAAGACGGCCTCCTAAATTATCAAACCCTGATACGGAGATGGTCTTAAGGCTACATCTTGATGGCCTGATCGAGACTCAGTCTGTTGAGGACATATTTAGAAGATATCTGTGGAGATTCTGTCCGGACCATGTTCAATCTACTAGTATGTTTGGATTACCGAGAGGTATCTTTCTAACTTGCTTTTTATTTTTTCAATTGTAGATGACTGACTTTTTTGCTTTTGTGGATGGAATTCCACTTTTAGTTGATGAACTAGTAGGGTTAGAAGAAGTATGGATCTCCTCCCCCTCTCCGGAGCCTGAAGCTCCTGTAGTCCCTGAGGAAGTGACCGTCAGTCCGAAAGGAAAAGCTGTAGTTGGATCATCCTATTTTGGCAAGGAAGGTCGACATAAGAGATGGCTGATCGACCAAGGCTTAGATATCAAGGAGCTGGATAAAGAGATATATGTCCAGCGTCCAAGGTTGTTTGGGTGTTTGGATATGAGGGCTTAAATCATGAATAAGGTGAAGACGCCGAGCGTCTCGAATGCCTAGGTTCAAGATCAGTATGCTGAGTCACTAAGGCTACCAATATATATGCAGTGTTAGTTCAAGGAGGGTTCAAAGGAGCTATTCGGTTTAATGATCGATCATTCCCTAGAAGTAAGTGAATGTAGTTTCTCTGTCACTTTTTATGTTTTCTTGTATTGAGTGACTGATGCGAATTTTCCCTTGTCACAGATGACCCAAGCTTTACTGTTGGCAAAGGACCAATATTTCTATCTTAAAAGCCAGTACAACCTGAAGGAGACAGAGGTCAGAACAATAACCATTGATTTTGAGAAGAAGCTGGATAGCGCAAAACCGACACTAGAGCTCTGCCATACAAAATATACAAAGGTGAAATTTGAGGCTGTGGCAGGCCAGAAAAAGATTGTTGATCTGAAGCATAGTTAGGGTCAGTTGACCAAGAGGATTAAATAGCAGGATTCTTAGATTGCAAATATGGAGAAGAGGCTATCCGAGGTCAAGAATTCTCGGGAAAACGATAAAAGATCCTACCAAAGCATGATAGGTGGATTTCTCAAAGCCAACAGGTCTGAATATAGGAGGATCCTGCTCTCTCAGATCAGGAGCTAAACTTGTCGGAACTAGATCGGATAACGTCGTTTGACCTAACGAAGATTGCTGCTGAAGAGGATGCTCGACAAAAGGCAACTTCCCTTTGTGCAAGGGATGTATCTAGATCTATTGAAGGGTCCTTTGCGGAGCTTATCATGCCTATTAGTGCTGCTAATATTGTTCCCCCTTCTGTCTTCGAGCCCGATGGTTCGGATGCATAATTAGTACAATAGAGAATTTTTTTTGTAATTGACCTGTGTAAGATGATTGTTTCTTTAATGAATAGAGACACTTTATTTAATATCATTTCGAGTACATTTATTAATAGTATTT
This sequence comes from Mallotus nudiflorus, assembly GCA_947683625.1. Classification (NCBI taxonomy): domain Eukaryota; kingdom Viridiplantae; phylum Streptophyta; class Magnoliopsida; order Malpighiales; family Euphorbiaceae; genus Mallotus; species Mallotus nudiflorus. The sequence goes on along the minus strand of CANTUR010000616.1, from coordinate 71,927 downwards.
CTAGAGGCAGTCCAAGTTCCAAAATCATGGCAGTTCTTTGTCTTCTCTATTTTTTAATTTTTATGCCCCTTTAGATGTGTGCTCTGTGACCTGATAGGGGCCTTATTAATTTGGACCCAGTTTGCTAGTGTCGGAGTTGCCTCTACCAATATTTGCCCTTCTGAGTACCCGATCACCTACTTTGAACCGTCTTGGGTGACTACACCGGAGATGATGTTGTGCTACCCTCTGCCTATATGCTTCGACTATGGCTGATGTCCACTCTCATATTTCTTCTAATAGGTCCAAACATATCCGGGCATCAATGTTATTGATGTTTTGATCGAGCTGATCTTGTAACTTGGTGAACAATCTCTACTGGTATTATCGAGTCCATGTTATAAGTTAGTCGAAATGGTGTTTCCTCTATGGATGATCTGGGGGTGGTCCTGTAAGCCCAAATTACGTTGTTAAGCTCTTTGACCCAGTTCCCCTTTTTTTCATTAAGTCTCTTCTTTAATCCCTGCATGATAATTCTGTTGGTGACCTCTGTTTGCTCGTTTGTTTACGGGTGAGCGACTGAGGTGAAATAAAGCTTTATTCCAAGGTCTGAGCAGAACCTTCTAAACTTTTCATTGTCAAACTGCTTGTCGTTGCCTATGATTAGGGTGTAAGGTAGGCCAAATCTACAGATGATTTCTCTTCAGAAGAAATGTTGAATTCGAGCTTATATGATGGTTGGAATTGCTTCCACTTCTATTCACTTAGTGAAATGGTCTATAGCCACAATTAAGAACTTTTTTTATGAAGTAGAGGTAGGGAAGGGACCCAGGATGTCCATTCCCCATATGGTGAAGGGCCACGGGCTATCGATTAGAGGGCTGTCGATCAGATGCAGGGGGTAAGAAAGCTTGTGATTGAGACGAGTGAATTGCTGGCACTTATGGGCATCATTAGACATGGTGGGCCAATAGTATCCTTGAATAAGTGCTTTCCTGATTATTGTGTAGTGGGACTCATACGCTCTATAAATTCCTTTGTGAATTTCCTTGAGTATGTAATTCCCTTCCTCTAGGGATACGTATTTAGACCATGGGTGTGAAAGGGATTTCCTGCAGAGCTCCCCGTGGTGGGTAGAGTAATGAGCTAACCTTTATCTTCAGTTTCTAAGACTTTAGTTTATCTTCTGAAAGTGTTCCGTGTTCCAGGTATTGGACTATTGGTCATATCCATTCCAAGACTTCCTGTACTTCCATGATATTAGGGTCCTCGATATTGGGTTTTATCAGTGCTTCAGTGAATTCCATACCCTTGAACATTTTATTATCTTCAACTATCGATTTGGCCAAAAGGTCAGCCTTAGAGTTTTCATGTTTGGGTATCTGGACGATCTCCCACTGTCCCCCTTATTGTTCAATCTTCTTCAAGAGTTGTATAACTTTGCCTACATATCTGGCAATGCTTGGATCCTTGATCTACAATGTCCTGTTAACCTGGTTTACTACTAGCTGAGAGTTCGAGTGCATTATGAGGTGTTCGACTCTGACTTCAGCAGCTAACTTCAATTTTATAATGAGTGCCTCATATTTCGTGACATTATTGGTTGTGTTGTACTTTATTCGAACTACATACCGATTGTGGATTTTATGTGGTCCCTTGAGGATAACTCCAGTGCCAGATCCTTGAGTGTAGGATGCTCCATCAATATAGAGTTTCCATTCTAGTGCCTTGGTCATGGTGAGGTCTTCCGACGTCATTTCTTAAACAAAATCTGCTAATGCTTGAGCTTTCACTTATTGATGGGGCTCATAATCAATGTCAAATTCTCCAAGTAATACTGACCATGGAACCAATCTGCCCGAAGTCTCAAGCCTTTGTAAGATTTTTTGTAAAGGGAAATGGGATCTGACAATAATGGGATGAGCTTGGAAGTAGTGTTGGAGCTTTTGGGATGCGTGGACAATAACCATGACCAACTTATCCAACATTGGGTATCAAACCTCGGATCCTTAGAGTATTTTACTAATGTAATATACCATATTTTGCTGGATCTCTTCTTCTCTTACTAGCACCAAAGTGATGCATTCTTGACCTACCGAGAGATATAAGTACAATGTTTCCTCTAGGACCGGCCTGCTGAGTAGAGGTGGTAAGGACAGGAATTTTTTGACATATTCAAAGGCCATTTGGAAGTCTGCAGTCCAAAAAAATTTTCTAGAATTTTTTAAAGCTTGAAATAGTGGTGGACACCATCTAGCTGAGCATGAAATGAAACGTCCCAAAGCCGTGATTCTGCCGTTTAGCTTTTATAACTCATGGATATTATTTGGGGCTTTCATGTTGAGAATGGCTTCCATTTTTTCTGGGTTAGCTTCAATACCTCTGTGGCATATCATGAATCCCAGAAATTTACTAGCTTTGACTCTGAAGACGCATTTTTCTGGATTTAGCTTGATCCTAGACTCGCTTAGCAATTGGATAATTTGATTCAGATCCACTAGGTGTTGTTTTGTATGCTTGCTCTTAATAGTAATGTTGTCCATATATACTTACACATTTGTCCCAATCTGGTCCTGAAGTATATGGTTCATCATTATGTGATATGTTGCCCTGACATTCTTTAGTCCTAAGGGCATCACCTTGTAGCAGTAAAGACCTTCGTGGGTAATGAAGGATGTTTTCTCCTGATCTTCCCCCTTTATTGGTATCTAGTGATATCCTTGCATCGTGTTAACAAAACTATATAGTCTATGGCCGACAGTGGAATCTACAAGTTGGTCAATTGTAGGCAATGAGTAGCTGTCCTTGGGGTATGCTCGATTAAGGTCAGTATAGTCCACACACATCCTATACTTTCCATTTGATTTCTTAATGAGTACTGCATTGGCCACCCATTATGGATGAGTAACTTCCTTGATAAACCCGACTTCTAACAATTTCTTTGTTTCCTTAGTGATTATCTTCTACCTCTCGTATGCAAAGGTTCTTTTCTTCTGGATCACTGGCTTCGCCCCTGGTTTGATGTTCAAGTTATGACAAGCAACCTGGGGATATACCTCAGTTATTTCAGATGCCTGAGAGGTGAAGTATTCTGAGTGTCTAGTGAGGAATTCCCTTATTCCTTCCTTAGTGTCATGGTCAAGCTCATTACCAATATTTATCACTTTCCCATTAGCAATTTATAATGTTTCAATATCATCAATCGATTGTGGTCCAACGCCTTATTTCTTTATTTCCCATGCTTTTAGGGGGAAGGCCTCTGTCTGAGGCTTTATGGCCATCTAGTAACACTGTTTAGCCATATGCTGATCTCCATGGATAGTGAAAGTTCTGCCCTTGATTGGAATTTTCATAGTTAAGTGTCGGATACTAGTGACTACATTTGCTTCGTAGAACACCGGTCGTCCTATGATTCCATTATATGCCAGTAGGAGATCGACCATATTGAACAGGGTTTTAATAACTTTTGTTTCTTCATCGTCTTAATTTTTAAATTTCAGATTTAACTCCATAACTCCTATTGACTGTATAGTTCCTCTACAGAAGTTTGTAATGGGATTTTGGATGGCTTTCAAGTTGGTGACGGAGCCTCCCATTGCTTTGTAGCATTCCAAGACAACACATTGATGACGCTTCCATTGTCAACCAATAACCTCTTCACCAAATAATTGTTTATGTATGCATTTATCACCATGGTGTTATAGTGGGGATGACGAACATGAAAACCATCTTTTGAATTGAATACAATCTCTCTCTTTTTGAAGGCTGGCCCTTTTTCATAGCTCTGTTTTGTCATGACCCGAACCCGAGGGCACGTGACCGGCACTAGGGAATGAAAAGGCATAAGGCCCCCGAAACTCGTAGTAAGCCTAAAGGAAAAGAAAATAAAACCATTCATATTTTAAACTTTAATTAATAATGGAACATATTATCAAACTGATTTTTCTCAAAATACATAAATTCAACTGCTTACTAAAAATGTGTTTCAATATCTCATATTATAAATTGAATTTAAATCTTATACATGAGCATGTTTTACACAAATAAATTACACAATTATGTTTAAACCATACAAATCCTTAGTACATACACTACTGCAGCAACCTAGATTAACACACAGTACAGCTTACATTGACCTACATAAAATAGTCGATGAAGAAGAAACCCGGCATGGAGGTAGTCTGAGGTCGAACTCCCAAGCTCCTGAAAAGAATAAATTGAGGGGAATCAGACCTCACTGAGTAAGTCAATAAAAAGAGTTGTACGGTTTGAAAACCCTTTTTGAAAACTATATATGTTTATAGTGAAAATAATTTATAATGTATAAGTATAGCTTTTGAAAAAAAATCTCGGTAGAACCTTAAACCTAAAATCTAAATGGTCAGCTGGGCTCACTTATTCCAACTACACTACCGGTCCCCGAGAGCAAAGGCATCAATCGAGGCACCGAGCCATAGTCATTCACTTAATCCAAATATATGGCACTGGTAGTCCCCAAGAGCAAAGGCATCGACCAAGACACCCATCCCAGTCCATTATTAACCTTTTAATCACTGGCGATCCCCGAGAGTAAAGGCTTCCACCGAGGCACCCGTCCCAGTTAAACATTCATCAATCATACAATTATCGGATCCATCTCTCAATCTCTACCATGTGCACATAGTCCTGGTGAAGCCCACCTGGTGGCCCGTTCTACCAAAATTTCTCAAAATCGATTTTAATTAAATAAAATGCATTTAATTATTAAATAACAACATTAAATTAAATAAACCATATAATCAATATTAAAATATAAGCGCACGCATTTGTTAATTAAAACACACGCACAGATCATTCTATCGACTTACAAGATGAACGAGAAGGCTGATGACTGCGCGTCTGCCTCGATCCAACAGCTTCCGCTCCGATATTCTCTAGAAAATAAATAACATACATTTTTTAAAAACATGTCTATGGAATTGAAATCGAAAATCAACAGAAATAGTGAAATTCTAGACTGACTCGAGGAAGACCGGATAAAACTCTATAGACAGGAAAAAACCTAATTAACAGTAGAAATTTACTGATGATATCACATTTTACTAGAAAATCTACCAAAATTTCGGCAGAATCTCCTCTGTAAAACGGACATCTCTCTACCATAGGTAGAGCCATTCCTGCATGGAAAACACACTTCTAAAATTTCGCACACAGTCTACACTTGGGTCGGCTCTCCAACATAGTATTAGCCCGACCGAGTTCACAACTCAATTTTAATTAATAAATTCAGAAAAATTTTACTTTCATAAATAAACATTAAAATCATATTTAAAGTATAACATGAAACTTAATTAAATTTAATTAGACATAAATATATAAAAACCCATAATTTCCAATAATATACATTATTCTTAAAATATGCATATATATATAATTCATAATTAATATAACTATCAACAAATACCTTAATTAAAACCATTATACCAAATATGCTAAATATAACCATATATACATTTTTTTTTGTTACCAAAATAATATATTATACATATATATATATAATATTTGGAAACAATATTCAAAATTAACATTACTTAATTAAAAATACCAATTAATTTATAAAAAAAAAATCCTCTAAACCTCTTAAATATTAATAAAACCAACTAAAATATATAGTTAACTATAATTAGCATAAAATTACATATTTATCCATATAATACAAAATATACTATTATTACTTCAAAAAAAAAAATTCCCTAAAAATTTTCTAAATCCAAATTACGTAATTAACTCTAAAACTTATTAAAAATCGATAAAAACTCATTTTATTTAGAAAAATAGCATATTATATATAATTTGAAAATAATTTACGAAAAATAATTTTAATTAGTTAAAAATACTAAAAATTTGCAGGAATCATTTTTATACCCTAAATAACTATTAAAACCAATTTAATTACATTTTTAACCAATTTAGTGTAAAATTACCAAAATACCCCTATATATATATTCACTATAAATGTTCAAAAATTCACCAAAAATTATATAATTACTCAAAAAATTAATTTCTTAACATATAATTCAATAATATCAATAAATATACTCAATTTACCAATTTATTTCAATTAAACACATAATTAACCCTATTTTTCAAAATTACATAAACTTAATAAATTCCAAATAAATACATAAAAATTCACAAAAATTACAAATAAATTTCTATAATTCATTTCAACTCCTATAATCACCATAAAATACAATTTCATAATTTAATTAATTAATTTTAAAAAATTAGAAAATATTAATAAAATAATAAAAAATTCACAAAAATTAAAATAAATTCCAAAAATTCTAAAAAAATTACAGCATGTAGATTAAGCTTCCAGGAACAAAGTTTGTGAAGGAAGTTTTCATGAATCAATCAAATTGAAGCTAAAAAAAATTTGAAACCCAAAATGGCTGATTTAAAGAAATTGAAACCTAAGCAATTCTAGATCAAATCAAGTGAAAAAAAGCTTGGAATAACACTCACCAGAGCTCAAGGAGAAGATAGAGACCGACAGCATCAAATTTGGTGGTCGGAAAGTGCTTGATCGGAACTAAGTTGATTTTTGACTTCTTGATGAAAATCCGGCCAAAACTCGCCAGAAAAGAGTGTTTCAGGTGGTGGAAATGGCTAGAGGTGGAGGAGAAAGGCTGAGGGGCATAGTAATAGCAAGAAAACCAGCTTGAAAGTGGCTGGAAATGGAAGAAATATGGTGATGGACATTTAGAGAAGAAGAGTGACAATTCTGTAAATAAAGAAAAGTTTTGAGTTTTGATTAAAAAAATTTATGTATATATGTATATATGTATATATATATATATATATTCACACTATATATTATAATAATATAAAATTTCACACACATTAAATATACACCACACACATATTTTAATATGTTTAATAATTTATAAACTTAAAATTAATTAATACAAAAATTAAATAATAAAATTAAGAAAATTAATTAAGCTCTAATTAATTTAAATAAATACACATATATACATTTTATTTTAGCACTTTAAAATTATATATAAGTTCATGCAAATTCATAAAACTAGTCAAAATAAATAGTATTAAATTATTTATGTGTCAATTTTTTCGAAAATACAATTCCCGAAAAATTTTACGTAAAGTACTTAAAATAATATAAAATAAATAAAATTAGCTTTAAACAAACAACAAACTCATAAAATATCATAAATATATTTACAAAAATTATTAACACTGCATATCCCGATGCAGTATAAAAATATTTAAAAATTCGGGATATTACATGTTTAAATTTCTTCTTAACGTTTTCCCCACTAATAATCATGTTAATAACACCAGCTGACTCATTCCGATCTTTCTTTGCTTCTGGCCTATCTCGCGCATGAGCTTTTGGGTTCCTACTCCCTCTAGATATGTCCATAAAATTATTGAGTTTATCATTTTGCACTAGTCATTCTATGACATTTTTTAGTTCTCTGCAAGCCTCAGTGTTGTGCCCATATTCTTAATGATATTGGCAATAATGTCCCCTATCTTGGGTGGATCTTCGGCTTGGGCTTATTCTTTTAGCTGGGGTAATTCCTACACCATTATGTTTGACCCACATCATACTGATCAAATGGTGGGATTCTAAACTTGGTAGGGATCTCTGTCTGGATTATCCTTCTTATGAATAATGTTCTGCCTTCCATGATACATTCATCTTTCTTCCTTGGTTTCGTACAAGCTTTGTGTATAAATGCTTCTACCTTTTGAGTTAACTTCGAGTCATTGAGAGCCGAAATTGTTGAACTACATTCCCCTTCCGGTACTTTATCCTTCCCCTTATTCACCTCGGGTATCTCCAGAGGTGTCATGTTGTTATGTATGTGAGTGGGCCCAGGGTTGCTACTTTGAATTAAGGTGTTCAACTGCTGTTGCATTAAAGCTATATGTGTTTGGATATTTTATATAATTGCTTCCTTGTTGGTTTGGGTGAGGTTGAGTGTTTGGGTTACAGTGTTCAGGTCTGGAGTTATTATAGTTGGTGTATTTGTTAGGCTTGGAAAAGGTACAGAAGGTATTGGACGGAGATGGTGTTGCAATGGAGCATAACATAGGAAGTCGGTGCCCGAAGCCGACTAACCCTGGGTATTTCCAAAAGGTAAGTATATATTTTTGGATGAAGGTTTGATAGACTAGAAGGTTGTTGGAAGTACTGTTGTTGGGAGAGGTACTGACAAATTAATTGGAGGAATAGGTGCCGAGAGGTTAAAGTGAGCTTCAAGAGTTGAGATTGGCATTGGATTGGAAATCATGGTGTTGATGTCTTAACTTAGCAGATATATGAATGACTTTTTTCCAAGAGTCCCCATAGACGGTGCCACTTGATAACTTGTTTTCAAAACTCTTGAGCTTGAGATCCTACAAATAACCAACAAAGAGCAAGGTGGGAGGTGGAGAGGATCCCACAAACAATCCGATGCCTAAGTCAGAAAATAGAGAGAGAATTTAGAGAGAAAGCAAGAGACAATTAGAATATGAGGGAATAGGATGATTGAAAATGAGGGATATGAAGTTCTATTTATAGTGATATTTAGACCTGAAAAGAATAGGATTCCTTTTGAAATAGAAATTCTAAACCAAATAGGATAATATTTCTTCTTCGTCTAAGAATCTTCTTGAGGCAGGTTTTTTTCCTTAAATAGATTTAGTTGTCTTCCCTTTTTGAGTAACTCTGTTTAGGAAACAAAGCTTTTAAATTAAACAGAAATATATATGTGTGGTATCAATAGGAGAAGATGTAACCCTGTATCTTCCTAGACACCTGACACTCCTTGACCAAAGTATTATTACGTGAGCTCCCAATACCTGATGCACCTCCGAGTTGATAAAAATGCTGCCACTGACCCTGCCTACTTTGCATTCTTTCCCTATTGTTTGATGTTCCAACTATAGCTAAGTTTGAGTTATCATAGTTTGTCACCGTTAATTCTTCAACCATGCCCCCAACATCATCCATAAAGCGAGGGCTGGTACACGGCTGTTCAGATGCATTCACAGGAATTGCACACCTATTTACATTCTGAGCATCCAAAATATCCGCAAGCATGTGAAACGAACTCTCAGCATAATCACCTTATTGAGGTACAATCAGCTCACGAGATTCCAACATGTTAGAGCTTTCAGGTGGTTTCATGGTATATTCATTCTCTTTGCAGCAAAAGTGTGCCCCTTCGCCCATATCAAGTGGAGCCACTTCATCGCCAATCTTTCCTCCATCGTATCCTCTACATAAACTACTCGTCAATATCCATACATCTACATATATATATATATATATATATACAGAACCTGTTGCAGTAAAAAAAAATCAAGAATAATGTGTATCATAAATATCTTTACTACACGTAATTCAAAGTGATCAAACAGAGATCAAGGGACAAAACCATCTTCACTGCACCAGAAAATTCATAACTACCAATTGCAATTCCTGAGAATTGGATGCTAAACTTCATTTCATTAGGCAATAACCAAAAAGCTCAAGCTGAAATTGAAAAAGCTCACAACTTTAACAAATGAAAGAGTCAATTCAAGCAAGCAAGAAATTCAAGCAATTCAAGCAACAAATGAAAGAATCAGTTCAAGCACCAAATTCAGCTGAAAAAAATGATCTTTATACTCAATTTTCTCAGCAACCAAACAGAAATTAAATTTTCTTAAAAACAAAACCAGCAGTGCAAATTATTTATATATGAAAAAAAAAAGAAGGAAAATGTACCGTAACCAGTGGAATTGGCAAGCTAGACAGAGGAATAAGCCAGTAATTCTTCCACTACAGCGAAACGAAAAGAAAATGATTTTCTACAGCAGAAATGAGAAGGGCAAAAATGGAATTTCGAGGAAACTGAAAACCCTGAAACTGGAAACTTTTAAGCGATTGAAACAACTTTCCTACAATGGAAATCTATCTATATAAAAGCTGAGTACACAGCTTTTGCCACGTCATATCATCTATATATCTATATACTACAAGATTTTTAACATGTGGCGTCCTAAAATTTCAACACAGAAATTTACGTTTCTTTCCCTTCCATTCTGTTCACCTAAGCCTTTGATTTTAGTGAGTGAGAGAGACTGTGGGGTTGCTCATCAGGTATTCCATCACTTTCATGTAGATAATTTTTGTTTTTCTCACAAATTTTAAGTTCAACTAAGAACTACAATATGCTATTGCCCATTAAAAATTGATTCAGTAGGTCCCTTCAATCAAAATTTGCATTGTTATTCACTTCTTTGAATATCTATATGCATCAATGATTTTATAATGGATCCATCATGCGTTTTTGGTTCTTTTTCCAGGAGACAAATATGTTAATGGAGAGATCATTTCTTGCACATATCCTACTTATCAACCAAAGCAGCAGAATAATTCCAAGTATGAGAATAAGAGGTATGAAGGACGAAGAGATGGCCCACCTCCAGATCAGAGAAAGACCAAAACAAGGGGCGAATACAACGGAGTCTAAACTTAATGTTGTTTAAGGAAAACCATAAATGATTTGTCAACCTGTTCACTTTTCTTTCATAAAGAATGCGGTTGATACAGCTTTAGATATTTTTTTTACGTTCATGTGAATGCATAAGTTCGGTCTTGAGAGCATTCAGCTTGAGCTTATAGAATAAGTTCGTACTTCTGTTCTATAAATTGCCTTATTAGCTATTTGAGGACTTTGCAAAAACTATGTTAATGAAATTTTGACGCATGTTATAAAAAAATTCCAACCATTGAACAGAAGCAATTCATAGACGCTGTGGCAACTAGAATTTCTTCCGTTCTGCATCAGTGTTTTTGTTTCGAAACTTTTTTCTTCTCAAGTTCTGCACATTTTGATATTTCTGCATGCTGATATGCCCTGGCTAGGTTTAATCAAGATGGAGGTATTGATCACACCTCTACCAAGAGCAACACCAGGATTTCTCGTAGAAATGGTTCTTGGGCTAAGATCAAAGAACTAGAAAGGCACTTAAGTGCAAGTCAAGCCATGGTCCGATCTCAGTCTCTGAAGTCAGTAGAATTTCTGTTGCTTCAATGGGAGAACGGTAATCAGAGTTTCTAAAGTTGGGGATGGGAAGATTGAAATTAGGGACTATTTCTACCTGCTACCCTATATAGGGAAGATGAATGTATATTGCAAATATAATCAGTGCAAAATTGATAGCCTTCATCTTTTTGTTTAATAATGGTATAAATCATTCAATTATTTATTATTCATTAAATATGTTATGCTATTTTTTTAATAAAGTAATTTTTGACATTTTGTAATTTAATTTTAGCCTTCAAATTTTTTCATTTCTTTTATTTTTTTTTATTTCTTCCTTTGTTTGTTTTTTTCTTCAAACTAAAACCCCATTTATTTATAAAAAATATTACTTCGAGAAAAAAATCAGAAAAATATAATATTTTTTTATATTTGACTGTAATACTAAAAACAATTAAAAATATCACCTTTTATCATATAAAAAATAACAAAAAACATCTAAATTTTTTCTCAATAAATTTAAAAAACAAAAATTAAACATATTATTTCATATAATTTTAAAACACGTTTTACAAAAAAATATTTTTATCCCAAAATAATCAGTCGCGTGCTCGCTTTTATATATATATATATATTAAAGTTGAGTACACAGCTTTCGCCACGTCATATCATCTATATCTCTACATCCTTCAAGATTTTTAACACGTGCCTCCTAAAATTTCAATCCAAAAATTTACGTTTCTTTTCCTTCCATTCTGTTCACCTAAGCCTTTGAATTTAGTGAGTGAGAGAGACTGTCCGGTTGCTCGTCAGGTATTCATTCCATCACTTTCATGTAGATAATTTTTTTTTCTCACAAATTTCAAGTTCAACTAAGAACTACAATATGCTCTTGCCCGCTAAAAATTGCTTTAGGTATCCAGCACCAAGAACCATCGACGGCTTGAAGAGGCATGCACGTGTCCGTTCAAGCAGAAACGAAGTGAGACTGTTGTGTTGCCCTTTTCTTTAGGCAGAGGATTTGGACTTCTGGAAGACGTGGGAATCTGGGTGGAGAGGGAACTTTTTTTTTTTTTTTTTGAAGTTTATGTTTTGTATTTTTGATCATTAATAATGAGTAAGCATTCGGTTGCAGGCTCCAAACGCCCCACCTTCTTTCTAAAGATAAATGTTCTTGCTTGATTCTCTCTTCTCTCTTTTTGATTGATTGTTTGTTTGTTTTTTATTATAATACCAGTTCGGTATCTTAATCATGGTTTATTTTTTAGGTTATAATACCAATCGGGTATCTTAATCTTGGTCTTCTTAATCTTAATTTTCATGCTCAGCAGAGTTCATGCCTGAAAAACAAAGGTTCTTGGTTTTTTTTTTTTATTAAAAGGCTGATTCCATGTGGGCATCAATGACAGCATCAATTGCACTGTTTCTTTTTCTGTTGTCATTAAAGGTGAGCTCTGCCTCTATTGTTTTTTCTGCTTTTAACTCTTTAACCATGGCCAAATTGTTCACTTTTGTTTCTTTTCTCTTCTTTTGTTTTTAACTCTACCTGTCTCTGGTCATGGGTTAACGATGATCTAACAAGCGACTATTGTAAATAGGTGAGAGTAACATGCAATTTCATTGCAGGGCAAGTGATTGAGCTTGCGCTCAACGATTAGAGGGATATAGGTTTTCCTTATCCAAACTATTGCGAGACAAGTGATTGGCTAGCGAACATGTCAATGTTCCAGGAAATTAAGGAGCTGAAAAGTCTTGATTTATCCTTGAATGGAATAGTTGGTTCGGTCCAGAATGGAAGTATACACACACACACATACACATATCTTTGTGTGTAGCACGCATGCGCTCTCACTAACTCTTTTACCTATTATATATATCATTTTCTACAAGGTTTGTCCATTATATGATTGTAGGTTCAAGTATCAGATATACGATATAACTGATATTTGTTAATTGGTGTGAAATCTCTTGGACAATCGAGAAGTTCTATATGATACGGGTTTTGAAAGACTAAGAAGGGTGAAGAAGTTAGAAACTTTAAACCTGCATGGCAATTGTTTCTACAAGAATAAGCGCATTTTATCATCAGTGGGTTCTCTCATATCACTCAAGACTTTAGTTCTCAGTTACAATCATATAGAAGGTGCCTTCCCTATTCAAGGTACAATTTCTCTATTTTCACTCTCTGAAAGTATGTCAAATTAAGTCACTATTTCAATTTGTTTAATCTCCCTATTTGACGTCTTCTTTTTCTTTTACTATATGGCTCAGAAATTGGCAATTTAGAAAATTTGGAAATGTTGGATATCTAAGTAATAATCAGTTGGATACTGCCCCCTCCAATTCAAGGTACACTTGGTATCCCACTTTGTATACTTGCCTTTTCTACTTCAAGATTAGAATCAGCGTTAGTTATATACTTAACTGTGTTTGAAGGTGTCTGGTGGAAATAAGAACCATTTAGTTTTAGTTCTTTTCTCTTATTTGACCACTTGATAGAATTGCTTTTGAATATTAACCAATAAATGCTTGAGTTTGCTTTTAGACTATTTTACCTATGCCCATAGGTTGTGATACATGTTGTCCATCCGATGATTGTTAACTTACTAGACATTAATCATGAAAACTATATTGGTGCTAATATTTTCATCGTATGAGGGTATTGATGGCTCAAGAGTTGAAAAGGTGCTAAAAGTTATTCATATTGCTGCAAACAAAAACATCGCTCCTGGAGATGTATTGGCCATGGTTCTTGGTGACATGAGGATGGGTAAAGGCTTTTCTTTAGAAAATCTGTTTTGATTTGTTTGTAGTGACTTCCATTGATGAAATCATTTTCACTTTAGGAACACCTGTTGCATACTGTATTTATTATTTCTTTTGTTCAAATATTAGAAATATTCAAAGCTAGACAATGTTCAATTTCATATCCTTGCTGATTCTTTGTTTATTTGCAAATAGGTTAGCAAATTTTAAATCAGTTTTCCTACATAATTAAAGTTACAATCTTTTTGGAGAATTTTTAGTGTTGGCTTTGAGTTTGATTGGGTTAGGTTATGGGCGACTTGACAGGAACACCGGTGCTTAATGAATACTGTATGCTTGCTGAATAGGAGCCTCATTCACTGACTTGGGATGGGTTGGCCTGTACGTGTTTTATGTATTACTATAATTGATCTTCACATGCGAAAGTTTACGTTTTTATTATTCTTTCTTCTTTTTTTCATAGTTGGTGATAAATGGGTTCTCTTTTGAGGAAAATCAGATGTACATTCAGATTAAAAAGGCTTCTTTTTTATGGTTTTGCCATTTTCTATAGCAATTCACATGTTTGATGTTGTCCTCTAACTCACTGATTTTGATATCATTACTATGCGTGTTTTGATATTCTTAATAGATTATTAACTATCTGATTGATGAATGATGTCTTAATTGGTTTCTTGAGCTGTGCTAAACTGATTTTTTCATTTGACAGAAAAAATTACAAATTTGTGTTTTTTGTTCTACATTTCTATTTATGTTCCTAATCTATTTGTAGTTACTGTGGAAATTGTTCTGCATGGTTTGATTACAATTTGAAGTTGATTAACTGATATGCTATTACTATTAATATAGTATGCTACTTGGTGTTATTGATTTGAGAGTATTTCAATGGTTTGTGGTGTCAATTAACCAACCAAATCAGTTTTAGTGTTTATCTCAATGTGTAAGATGATAGCTACATCCTACCAGCAATGCGGGTAACATTGTGATAATAGTGAAATGTTTTTGCAACTGTCTACTAATATTATTTTAAGTTGTTTATAGTAAACCTGATCATCATATGTGCTCCACTGCAACTGTATGCTTCTTTATAGGATTCATTCATTTCCTGTTTTGTTATTACTTTTCATGCATTCAATCATATTTGTATAATATGTATATATTTAAGATGGTTCCTTCTGCTGATGATTTTGTGGTATTTTTGTTTTTTGAAGCACAACTGCCAGGACCTACTTAGGATTACCTACAGATGTTTAACATTGAAATGAAAGCCAAAATGAAGTCACACCAGATGCCTGAGCAGGAAGTAGCCTATTTTATTTAATTTATAAAACTGTGCACACAACATTTCAAAGCTAGGAACAACCTTTTTTCTTTCTGATTTTTGAAATTTTCATATGTATTTTAATATGGGATCTTGCTTCATATTTTTTATTTGAATTTATAGGAAGCTGGCTCAGTAAAGAGTGATAGGCCCTTCTTAGTTCTTATTACATTGCTTTACCATGATAGTGACAAAAACTAAGATATTATTTTTGTTTTTAGCAGAATTTTACAGGTCATTAACTACAAACATCTTGAGGTTAGTATTGTTTACTTTTAAACATCTCCACAGTTGTGATTAAGATATTTGAGCAAGAGTCTGAGATATTTGTGGGTGGGAACTCAATATGGGAATTGACTTCTTGAATTTTAGGCCTTTTGAGATTGCAACGGCAATGGCCACAATTGTTGTGAGGGAAATCAAAATAGTGGATGCTGAGCAAGCAATTTTTATGCTCTCTCAACATGTACAAAAGGTAATATTAGGTGCCTAGGTGGTCCAAAACCATAAAGACCAAATGTAGAGAGGCAAAATATATAATGATTTTGCATTATGTGTCATGTACCCTTTTGAGTTTGATCACTTGCATAAATGACCGATTGAGAAATGTTATATGCATGGACAACGTTAATCTCAATTGGTCCTTCTATCTGTAATTTTAGAATTCACCAAAAATATGTTAATTATATGAATCCTAAGAATGATTAATGATTTTATTTTTACAATTTTGGTATTCACAAGAAAGAGTGCTGAAATGTATTCAACTAATTCGAGATTTGTCATTGATTGGTGGGTCTATTAAGGGTGCAAGTGCTACAATCCTATTTGTGCCCTAGAGTCCAATTGAAGTGTTTGATGCCGCATGCTTGACCTATAGAAGTGATAAAACTGTTGGGTCATGAGCAAATTCTTCATAAGATAAACTGAATGCCGCATCAAACTGCTCCTAGACGTGCCAAGAGTGCCAAGTTTGTCATGGTTAATCCTCTTCCATCACAATAATTTTTTATTCTGAAATTTTTATTTCGTTTACTTTAAAAAAATGATTTAATATATGTATAGAGTGCCAACTTTTTTTACCCTTCATTTTTTCCATCCCTTGAAAGAACACTCTCTCAGCAATTTAAGAATGATGTCTAATTCTGACTTTAATTTAAAAATCAATTAATTCCAACATGTTATTACATATAACTTTATTTCATATTTTAAAATAAAATATTGAGATTTATCGTGTGCTCAAGTGTTTGGCAATCACGGTATTGTAATCACGGTATTGTATGAGCTTGAGACCTATTTGTAAATACAATATAAATCTTGAGCTTATTCGGAGATGGAGTCACCATCCGGATAAAAGTCAAGACACACTGTATAGCAACTGGATTCCACGGAGATTTCTAGAAGCCGTCGTCAGAAAACGGGTTCAAAATTTGAGTATGAGTGTTTGAATACTCACTTAACCTTACAGTTGACTTCCATTTGTGTTTTGTGTATTATTATCTTTAATTATTCAATTATATCTTTATTACCACACGCATTGTAATTGCCTTCGGATAATTGTCAAATTTTATAGTTAAATCCAAGTTTGCATATTAATTCTTTTCATGCATTTAGTCCCACCATTTATCAAAAGCAAGATAAGTAATCAATATTTACAACCATTCACTCAAATTAGAAAAGAGGAAAGGGATTAAGGATTATAACATTTTTAGACCAAATAAAAGAATAATATATAAAAAATAAACCATATATATACCAAAAGTAAACTAGTAATAAACTATTTACACAAGCGCAATGGTCTAAGGAATTAGCTAATAACAGTGACTACTCAATGATGTGGATCATCAAGTAATTCCTGCAATAATAAATGGTTAGTTTCCTCTTGTAAAACATAACATTATACATAACAATATTTTACAAATAATATTCTCAATGCAAACTAAGAAAAAGTTCTCAAATGATCAAAATATTATCATGTATACTACATCATGCAACATGATGGTTACGAGTAAAAAAGGGGATAAAAGATGAGAGTCATGCAAATTTTCATGAAGGAAAAATGGTCGAATCGTCTGAAGGCCTGTCAATGTGGTGATCGCCTCTGTGATGGGGTGATCACCTTATTGACAGGAGGCGACGCCTCTATAAATAGGCATCGTCTGATCAACAAGCTCCTCAACACAAATGACATGGCAGAATCATGCAGGATTACAATAAAAGTAAGGGCCGGATTGTCTAGAGGCCTGTCAATATGGCGATCGCCTCTGTGAAGAGGCAATTGTCTCATTGACAGGGGGCGAAGCCTCTATGAAGAGCGTCGCCCGATCAACAGGCTCTTTTCATCTTTCAAAATGATTAAACTTTTATCCTAAGCAAGCAAATGTATACATAAATATCCAAAAAGCATACTAAACTAAAGTTACATACAAACTCAATAGATTAAACCCATCAAATAATGTAATGAGTGCAACAAACCTAAAATATACCTAAAATAAACTAATGAACTAAATCACATGCAAAATAAGTATCTAAATGACAAGAAGATGAAGATGTTTTACTTGAATGTAATCTTTGTCAAAATGATTGACCCTCAGAGATGTGCTTTTGGATGTTGATTTTCACTAGGATGTGAGCTTCACTTTAAATCAAGTTCTTTACCTCCTTTTTCTCAAAGGAAATGGACCTTTTTTTGAGCTTGGTTTTCTCCTCCCCTTTTTCTAGAATGTTCTTCTGTGTTTTTCTAGAGCTTTCTCTCCTTCTCTCCTCTTATTTTATAATGGTTTTTTTCTTTTTTCCCCCCCTTTTTTCTTTTTTTTTTCTTTTTATCCCCTACCTTGCCCATGCCCTTAGGCTCTCTAGCCCATCATGAACCCTTATTGCCTTTCTCTTCCCCTTAAAAATCTCTTCCTTATGCAAAATTAGTTCTAGGAGGTGGGGCCTACACCACTTGGCCACCATGGCCGCAACAATATGAAATGTAGTTGCAAGTGGTCTGCCATAAAGACGGCGCCTTTATGATGAGGTGATGGCCTCTGTAGCAGTTGCCAAAGAGGCGATCGCCTCATTGCATTGAGGTAACGCCTCTTTGGCCCGGGCCTATGTTGGGCCAAGTGGGCTTGAGTTATTTTTTGACAATTGGGCTAAGTATTGGGCTTTTGAGGCTTTTAGGCTTTCAAGTCCATTTCCAATTGAAGATTCGGGTTTTGTTCTTATGTCCAAGTTTCACATTCTCATCATTGGTCTTAACAACGAGCCGATCAAATTGAACATCCCTAATTCATCCCTTAACACTAGCCGACTGAATCGGGTGTCCATAGTTTGCCCCTTGATTGTTTAAAAAATCAAATGCATGCAATAATAATTTTTTAAAAAATCACATGCACAACAACAAACAAACAAATAAGATCAGTAATATACCTGGCTCTTGAGTTTCACTCGAGAAATAAGTTCTTCAATTTTAAAATGTGATCGTGATCCTTGGGTTTTCCTAGCCTGATCAACCACTCAATAATATTTGATAAGTTATTCGAAGACGATTAACCTCGAGTTTTCCTGGCCCAATTACAGTTCCACTGGGGATGTGATTCTTAGATTTTCTTTATCTAATTATCACCTAATCAACCTACTGGGGGCATGATTTTTGAGTTTTCCTAGCTCGATCGTCACTACATCGAAACTTGATTCTCAGGTTTTCTTAGTCCAATCATCACTGTACTGACTTCAGTTCTCAAGTTTTCCTAGCTCGATTACCATTGGAGATGTGATTCTTAGATTTTTCTAGTCCGATCATCATTGTATTTACTTTGGTTCTCGAGTTTTCCAGGCTCGATTACCATTGGGGATGTGATTCTTGAATTTTTCTAGTTCAATCATTGCTGCATTGACTTTGGTTTTCAAGTTTTCATAGCTCGATCACCATTGGGGATGTGATTCTCAAATTTTCCTAGTTCGATCATTGCTGTAATGACTTCGGTTCTTGAGTTTTCTTGGCTTAATTACCATTGGGGATGTGATTCTCGAATTTTCCTGATTCGATCATCGCTTCTCCGAGGATATAGATTTTTGAGCTTTCTTGGTCCGGTTGTCGTTTGCTTTTAACTTTGGGGATATCACCCGAACAATCATCTTAGTCTTTGAGCTTCAGGGATTCAAACCTGAATAGCCCTGTCTTTGAGCTTCAGGGATTCAAACCCAAATAGCTGTCTTTAAGCTTTGAGGATTCAAACCCGAAAAGCCCTGTCTTTGAGCTTTAGGGATTCAAACCCGAACAATCCTCTATCTTGCTGCAATGTAACACTTGAGTTTTCTTGGCCTATACATCGTTCAACTGAAAATGTGATGCTCGGGTTTCCCTGGCCTGATCTTTGTTGAACTAAAAAGTGCGAATCTCGGGTTTTTTTGGCCCGGTTCTTGCTAAGACCTCACTTAGACAACTTTCATTCCTGAACTTTGATTTCCCACACATATAAATAGTGACCTTCTTTTTCAAAACCCTAAACTTCCACCTACTATAAAAGATAACCTTTCTTCCCTTCTTCTTTTTTCCACTTTTTATTATTTTCCCCTTTTCTTTTCTTGTCTCTTCTTTTCTCTCTTTCTCCTTTATACTTTATGTACTTCTCTCCCTTTTCTAAATAATGAAAAATGAGAGGACACCTCATGTACCTGATTGGGATCACATCCCACCCTCCGTTAGCGCTTCTTGGAGCCTTGGATTGACATGGGGAGGCTTAATTCCTCTTTTGGCGAACCTAGGGTCCCACATTTGTTCGTCTGCATCCAGAGAGGTTAGTACCCAAATTTTTTCCTATAAATTGCATCGGGTTAATGATTATTCTTGCATATTTATCATTCTAGAGCATGATTAGATTAAACAAATATAAATTTTTCCATTTTAATGTTAAAAAAATAAAAAACCATTGCTGTCTGCGTCCCGCAGGGGTGATCGCCTCTTTAATGAGGCGATCGTCTCATCAATAGGCGAGTGCCTTATTAATGAGGCAATCCACCTCTTCTAAAGAGGCGATGGCCTCTGTTGTAGATTAAAAAGCTATTGCCTTTTTGATGAGGCGATCGCCTTTGTGATGAGGCAATCACTTCATTGATGAGGTGACACGCTTCATCAGTAGGGCAATCCATGTTAGTTATACACTTATTCATTCTGAATTTTTCTATGTCAATAAAATGCATAAATTCAACTTCCCTATTTTTTTCCTTGCAGCATGATGCATAAACATTTAAGAGTGCTAGGAATTTCCACGAGCCTTGAGTTCTTTATAGTGAGCTGACTAACGATCAGAGGGATCGGATTCGAGGACTTTGTACTCTCACTTTCTTTTAAGCAGGGACGTACAGACTATCAACCACTACATGCACTGATGAAGAGTTAGTTTGACACGACCCATTCCTTCCACTTCCTATTTGGTGAGCTTACTCTGGATTCGATGTCATTTACTACTATTACAGGGATCGCTTGTGCTGGAGACCCCGTCCTCCTCGATGTGAGCATACACTAATTATCTCTGGACAAGGCTGCATACATCGAGCAACTTTTGGGCATGATTCTAGATATAAAGGGTACTCATACACTCAAGCTCGACTCGATTAGGAGCTTCTATACTCAGGAGCGGGCTACGACTATGGTCACTCCTCATGAGGTTGATTAGGTGGTGAGGGCTTTCCTACTTTACTTGCTCGGCACCACCTTCTTTGTCGACACCGCCAGCTCAATTTATCTGATGTTCCTACCAGCTCTCCGAGATCTTGATCATGTATCCACATTTGATTGGGGTAGCTGTGCTCTCACATATTTGTATCAAAGCATAGACGAGGTGGTCTGAGGGGCTAAGAGATTTTATGACTTTTGGCACACCGTCCTGGTAAGTTATGACCCTCCCCTTTCTTGCCTTATTATAGTCTCCACTTATTTACACTAGCTAAATAACTTTCTTGATAGGTCTAGGCTTTAGAGTTGGAGTTGCTCGTAGGTGTGCAAGGAGTAGGGGATCACCTTCCAGCTATTAGCAGATGGGGTGCCAGCTGTGTCCTGAGGAGGCATCTCACCCGGGTGCATATCTATAGGCAACACATGAACTCTTTGATGCATGATGCGGGTACCTATAAAACATAACCCCTTCTATTAGTAATTTATATGAATTTAATCTACTTACCTACTGATGTTTCCACTTTTTGTAGATCCATAATGACTTATGGGGGCCTGAGGATAGCTGGAATATCGAGATGACTCATTTTAGGCCTTTAGCCCGAAAGAGGGTACTCCTTTGTGGTCTTGGATATCGAGCTTGGTATATTGGCAAGTGGGTCATAAACTGAAGGGGAGGCATTAGAGCGAGACGAGTTCCTAGGTCTCCCCCTGATAGTATGCTTTGGGTGCATGAACTAAAGGGCGAGGACCTTGCTTAAGCTATCGCAGGCTCATCGAATGTGGATCACACAATCCGTGTGAAGAGCCGATATGTGGAGTTCGTTCGAGTTCACCTTCTACTTATAGTCCCCTTCCATGTTGCTTCTACCTCCCAGGCATATCCCTATCACCTTTTTCCTACTTTAGGAACTAACTGTGTTCTTACATGCTTTCCTTTTCTTGTCTTTAAACTGCACCCACTAGTCCTATACCTCAGGCTAGATCTTGAGTGCGAGAGAGAGCCCTTGAGGCATCATTTGGATCAAGGAAGGGAGGAGACTTCGACGGCTACCGAGCAAGCTAGGCCACCTATCGCCCCCATTTCTCAGTTTACTCCCAGCGGCTTCATTTAGGTC
Organism: Mallotus nudiflorus; assembly: GCA_947683625.1. Taxonomy (NCBI): domain Eukaryota; kingdom Viridiplantae; phylum Streptophyta; class Magnoliopsida; order Malpighiales; family Euphorbiaceae; genus Mallotus; species Mallotus nudiflorus. Next base: position 50,054 of record CANTUR010000616.1, on the reverse strand, counting down.
CCTGACCCCTTAGCTCGATGCTGGGTCCCTTTTGGAGAGTTTTCTCATCAGTTTTTTACTCTGGATGAGGATTTGACACCTGCATGCACCCCTGGTGGTTCCACTCATACAAGTTCGCTCCTGACATGCTTTCACTATTATTCTCAACCCATCTGTTAGTTCTAACATTCATTTAACAATGTAGATTTCTCTGGAGAAAGGCTTGTACATGTATCGCATGATAGAAGCTTAAAGAGACTATATCCTGGAGGTCACCTAATAGTGGAGGGTAAGAATCTTTCTATTCCCTAAATGTATGTATGCCTGCATAATTCACTAACCTGTGATTTTTTTAACAGGACTGTGACGAGGCTAGTAAGGTGAGGATCGCCACTCTTGAGCTCCAGATTGATGTGTTCTAGATCGATGAGGACAATAATGACAAGGACGGGAGTGGTAGTGGCGCTGGAGGAGGGGATGACCTGAGGGTGCCATATCAGACACTTAATGTACCAGGGTCTAAAATTTATTGTTTACCCTTTTTACTGATTCATCTAGCTTAGACAATGAACATATACACTTTTTTTTTTATCTTTTGTGGATGAATTGTTTACAGAATTCGACTTCTATCTCAATTAAATTTATTCTTTTTACATGCAAACTAATTTCAATGATTATATGTGTGTGCATCTGCCCTACTACACTTTGATTTACACTTGCTAAGATTGCATAGTTTGATGAAGCTTAACAACTGATATTGCTGAAGAGGCGATTGCCCCATGGCTTTTTGATGAAGAGGCGATCACCTTATGGCTTTCTGATGAAGAGATGATCACCTCTTGGTGCTGAGGAGACTCCTCTTTGATGAGGCGATTGCCTCATCATCAAGCAATCCTAGCCCAGCCTTGCTCTTAAGAAACCTTCATCCCTAACCTCCAATTTCTCTCTCTAGGCACCCCTAAAAGCTCGAACCATAACTGAACGGAGTCTCAAACTGCTACAACCGATCTTAAAAAGTTTGGATAACAGGTCTTGGGCTAGGTTAAAGTTGTTCCACTTTTTGGTCTTTAAATCACTATATGCTAGGAGGATCAATTTTCCTTTCCTTCATGCCATGGCTCAGTTTTGGGATCCCCAGAAGCATGTTTTTTGGCTCAACATAGTGGAAATATGTCCTATGTCGGAGTAATTCAAAGCAATTCTTAGTCATCATATAGATTCCACTTGCAGACTTGCAATTCCTGACCTTGAGAACCCAAACCCTCACTCCATTTAATACCAAATGGCACGTATGTTCAACCTTCCACCACGATCCTCTTCTCATTGCATTCTCGGCTTAGAAATCATATTAGAATCCTTCCTCGAGTTAACCATGGGTGTGGACAAAGAAGAAACTCACTGGCCTCGTATGATAGCTCTCTGTTTATACGCTCAGTTTCTACTGGTTTCTTCCTCTGAACATTGTGATTCAAAGGTCCTTTCCATTCTTGATCAGGTGGTATCAGGGTTTAATCCCTTGTCTCTCATTCTAGCAGAACTATTATTGGATTGGACAAGTTCACAGAAACATGATGATTCTCCAGAAGTCCCTTTCTATTAGAGGTAGGCTCTCCCATGTCAATTCTTGACTTTCAACTATCTTATCATTTATATCTAATCATTTATCAATTTATATATGTGTACTTATGAAAAATTGAGTCTGCTTGAACCCCCTTAAGATATTAGGTATTATAAGGCCAAACATTACCAAATAAGGAAGCTACACACCATTCCGACAGATGTTCATAGTTGGCTCTCAACATTTCCTAACACTTTGATTCGCTGGATATGCCCTTGGTGGAGATTGTAGCATGTGACTATTTGGTCCTATACATATTGTGTTCTGATTATTGGTCTTCATTTTACTACCATTTATAATCCAGTCCACCTTTGTAGTCAATATAGTCACAAACAACTAATCATAGAACTAATTCATAAGTTCAAACTAGTGCCCCTTTCTCAAAACTTCCTTGACCACTTGGTGATAACTTGGCCTTGAGGAACCATTGAGAGAAACTTAGACTACAGCGGAGATTAGACTACTGATGATCATTACAAAGCATGGGTTTATTTACAATAAATGAAAAAAGATGAATTTATTTGAAACAAGAGAACAAGAGAGTTACAAGTATTGAGCTTTTGGGGTGACCAATAAAGAAAAGAAGACAAAATTAGCTCATGAAATTAAGTCATAATTTTCCTTTTTTATTAGATGTAGTTTCCCTTTTATTAGTTAAACAACTTGTAACAGACATTTTATGCAATGCTTAACAGTAATTGAAGCAATCTATGTCATTCAATTTAAGCACAATACGTATACACATTTCGCTTCTAATACATCTCATGTTGTTAGTTGGCTTACACTTGTAAGTTTTCTAACTAACCATTTGCATCTCTCTCTCTCCTTTTACACATTTTTAACTTTTTCCTAGACTTCCTCTTTCGAGGTTTTCAATCTAGCAGGACATTTTTATAGGAAGTATTTTTTGAGTTTGTTTAGGTTGATGGGCTCTTTGAACTCATTTCCCTTCATATAAGATAGAATGGCAGCACCTTTCAAAAATAACTTCTTTACCAGATACGGTCCTTCCCAATTTGGCTTGAATTTCCCTCAATGGTCAGTCATGATTGACTTTGTAAGCTTTAATACCAAATCCCTTTCTTAGATCTTTCCTGGCTTGATCTTTTTATTGTAGGTCCAGGCTATTCTTTTTTGATACAACTGAGAATGATACATGACTTTCATCCTCTTTTCATCTAGCAATGTCAATTGAGTTAATTAACTCTCCACCCATTGATACTCAGGGAGCTTAGACTCTAGCAGGACTCACAATGACTTTATCTCAACCTCTACTGGCAAAATGGCCTCACATCCATAAATCAAGTACAGAGTGACCCCTGTCGAGGTTCTAACAATGGTTCGGTACCCCCACAATGCGAATTGTAAGTATTATGCCCAATCTTAGTAATTCTCTAACATCTTGGCTAGGATCTTTTTCATATTCTTATTGGCTGCTACCACTATTCCATTTGCCTACGGCCTATACAGAGATGATCTGTGGTGCTCGATCTTATAGTCTTTCAGCAGCATAGCCATTTATGCTCAAAATTGAACCCCATTATCTGTAACAATGTGGTGTGGCAAACCATATTTATAGATTATAATTTTCTCGATGAACCTTGACATTTGCTTTAAACCCATAGTAGTATAAGATTCAACCTCAATCGACTTAGAGAAGTAATCGATAGCCACAATAATATACCGATGACCTTTAGATGCTTTTAGCCTTACCTCTCCTATGATGTCAATCCCCTATACAGTAAACAGCCAAGGAGAAGTCATTCCCTGAAGTTCCATAGATGGTAAGTGGCTAACGTCATTATAAATTTAGCAGTTGTGACATTTCTTCATAAATCTAACACAATTTACTTCTATGGTGAGCCAAAAGTAACCCTAACGAGCTATTTTCTTTGCCAAGATTGTCCTATTAATGTGTGGCTTGCATACTCCTTCATGAATCGCCTCCATAAGCTTTTGGGATTCATCCTTATTAACACATCTGAGGTGTACCCCGATCGTCATTCTTTTGTACAACATCCTATTGTGACTTATGAACTATCGAGATAACATTTGCAAGGATATCCTCTCTTTCCTATCAGCACCATCCAGAAATTGTCGAGTCTCTAGATATCTTTGTAAGTCATAAAACCAAGACTTTTCAGTAGCATTAACTGGTGTCACCCTTACCTCCTTGTAACAAGGGCCTGAAGATTTTGTTAGAATTAAGGGCCTGGGTTCTGGACGTGTTCCATTTTCCCATATAGAGGCCAGTGTGGCTAAGGCATCAGCCATTTGGTTTCCTTCTCTTAGCAAATGAACAAACTTGCACTGAGTAAATGAGCATAAAATAGTAGCCAGATATTCTTAGTATGGACATCACTTATCCTCTTTTATCTCCTACTCATTAATACCTTATTTTATGACTAATATAGAGTCCCCGTACATGGTAACATTCTCCGCTCCTGCATTGTGTAATGCCTCTAGACCAAAAAATATAGGCCCCATATTCTGCTTGATTATTGGTTGCCTTAAACTCGAGTCTTTTTACCATTGGGATCATCTCTCCCTCTGGCGTGACTAAAATCACACCTATGTTGGCCCCTTTATTGTTAACGGCTCCATCAAAGTACATTTCTCAACCTTGTACCTCTATTGCCCCCAGGTGTTCATCAGGAAACTCCAACTTCCATTCTTGGTCATCATTTACTAGGCTATATGCCAGGAAGTCTGCTACCGCTCTCCCCTTTACTGTTTTCTTAGTTGTATATTCTATGTCAAATTCTGTGAGTAGAACGAGCCACCAAGCCAACTTTCATGTAAGAGACGGGGTCTGTTGGAGATACATGAGGGGATCATGTTTGGAAACTACCTGCACTTTATAAAACTGAAAGTAGTGTCGGAGCTTCTTCGTTGTCCAAATCACTGTTAGGCATGTTTTCTCCATAAGGCTATAGCTAGTTTCATAAGGCAGAAGCTTCTTACTTAAGTAATACACAACATGCTCTATCTTCTCTTCACCTTCCTATGCTAAAATTGCCCCTATTGCATCTTTTTCAATTGCTAGATATAGGATTAAGGCTTTACCCAGCCTTGGCAGTTACAAAACAGGAGGATTCATCAGATAATCCTTAATAGCTTCAAAGACTTACTGATACCTTTTATCCCATATCACGGGTTGATCTTTCTTTAGAAGCTTAAAGATGGGATTGCAGACGGTCGTCAATTTAGCTATAAATCTGCCGATATACTACAAGCGCCTCAGGAACCACCCTCAAACCTCTTTTTCATTCCTTAGTGCGGGCATATCCCTGATTGCCTTAATCTTATTCAGATCCACCTTTATTCCTTTTTGATTGACAATGTGTCCCAATAGTTTCCCAAATGTAACCCTAAAAACACACTTTTTTGGATTTAGTCTAAGATTGTACTTTTTTGCCCTTGCTAGAAACTTATCTAGAGCCTTAAAATATCCTTCCTTAGTTACGAATTTCACCATCATATCATCCACGTACACTTCTACCTCATTGTGGATTATGTCGTGCAGTAAAGTGGTTGCCATCCTTTGATAAGTGGCCCCTGCGTTCTTTAATCCAAAAGGCATCACTTGGTAATAGTATATGCCCCACTCAATAGTGAAGGATGTATTTAACTTGTCTATTATCGCCATCAGAATCTGATTGTACCCTGAAAATCCGTCCATAAAAGAGTACATCACGTTAGAAGTCGCACTATCAATTAGCGTATCAATGTGTGGTAATGGAAAGTCATCTTTGGGGTAGGCCTTGTTTAAATCTTGGTAGTCCACACATACTTTGACCCTCCCATCTTTCTTTGGAACCGGAACTATGTTTGCTAACCATTAGGTGTCCTCTATCACTTCTAGAAACTTTGCCTTTAATTGTTTCTTGACTTCTTCTTTGACTAGGAGAGCCCATTCCGACCTTAACCTCTTTTGCTTTATTGGTGCTATGTGAGGATATGTGGGGATCCTGTGTTTTGAGATCTTCCTATCAATTTCGAGCATGTCTTCATAACTCCAAGTAAATACTTTCTGTCTATTTGTTAAGATTTCTTTCATTTTTTCTCTCTCATCATGAGTTAGACTAGAAGCAAGCAATATATTCTTAGGATTATTGTTTGTGCCTAAATTAAATGATTCAGTTTACATGGAATTAATGTCAAACATATGCATGAAATGATCATGATAAATAGAATAACCACTAACTAACACATCATACAAATAGCAAATTCAGACTTCATTGTATTCACTTTCGAGAAGAAAAGATCATCAGTTTCAAATAGAGAAGCAAAAGAAACATCATAGTCATCATAAAAGACATTTATAATAGAGCTGAGGATGTAGGCTTTAAAATCAAGTTCTTTACTTTAATCATCAATGCCTTTCAACTCTGGGGTAGCTTCATTCCCTTTAAATTCTTCTTCAGCCAGCACTAGCTCCTCAGTAGGGACTTTTTCAACAGCAACATCCTTGGCTTTGTTCATAAATTCGACAAAGATCTCCCAGCCATTAGGAGAGGTTTTAGAGTTCCATTGTAGGGGTACCTGGTGCCTTCCTTTACAAAGATCTCCCATAGAGTTTTCTTTTCAGCCATAGTTTCCTCTTCCTTTTCTTCAGACTAGCCCCGAATATCTATCTTTCCCTCAGTATCGTCAGCCCCTTTGAATCCTAGCCTGTGCTAAAATAAGCATCTTATTTTCCATAAATTATGCAAGTCCGCTCTGATATCTTCCCAACCCCAGGTCGGGCATAAATCTCATGTTGTGCATCATCTTCAGAACCTTTTCATCCATTTCATCCTCATAAATTACATAAACCTCAAAACTAGGGCTTATGGAGATTTTTTAGGGGTTAACTTCAATGCAACCACAGCGACTTCGATTTTAGCGGAGATGGTAACAACCCTTCCTTTATGAGGGAACTTAATTTTCTGGTGAATAGTGGATGGGACGCCGGTCAAGGGGTGAAACCATGGCCTTTCTAGTAAAATGGTAAATGTCACTAGGATATCAATCACATGCAAGTCAACCTAAACTTTTATAGGTCCTGTTTTGACCAACGCCCTGAATGTTCCTTCCACAGGCCTCTTGGTTTCATCATAGGCTTTGATAACTACTTTAGAAGGCTTTAAGTTAGCCACCGTCAAACCTAACTTTAGTAATGGACACATATTAATGGCAGAATCATTGTTGACCATCACGCAACAAGTCATTTTTCCTTTCACCTTAGCCTTGATAAACAGAGCCTTGTAGTGGTCCCCCCCTCTAGAGGTAGGTCGTCATTAGAAAATGTTATTGTCCTTTGAGGAGTTTTCATTAATGGTCCTATCATCTATTCTAGGGTACAGTTAGTGGAGATATTTTTCTGATCCAGCGCCATAACTAGGGCCTCCCTATGATCCCTGGAATGCATAAGTAACTCCTAGACATTGGCAACAGTCCCCTCACTTTGTTTTGCTTATTTCCCTTTTTCTAAACTTTCTGTCTTTTTAGGGTCGGACTTGACAATCTCGGGTTCTTCCCTCTTTTCTTTAACCTTCCCTACAAACTAGCCTGATTTACTTCTTTCGTTGTCCCACAGTTTAACCTGTCCCTTACTTTCATCATCAGAACTCCATATGTCCAAGACATGCACATGAAATTCCATGGGTTGTTTGCTTGGTTTTAGGTTCTCAAGTTTGATTTTTAGGGAGTTGTGAGTGACATCCATGAAGGAGTTTAGGACTTGCTCTTCTGTTAAACCAATATTGATCATCAAAATGGGAGCATTTGGTGGTAGCATATTTTGGTGGTTGGGCAAAGGGTTAGTTTATGTATTTGGCTTTCTGGGTCAGTAATCTTGCCTGAGTTAATTAGGTCTTGGATTTCATATTTTAATCAGGCACAACTATTAGTGTCATGTTCAATGGTCTGGTGAAACTTGTAGAAAAGCTTTGGGTTGGCAGGTAAGGGTTATTATAAAGGTAAAGGCCGCAACAAGTTTTTCTTAATAAGCTTGTCGAAGACTTTGGATAGAGGGCGCCCCAAATTCAAAAATCTCTAAGGCTATCTAACTGCATTAACCTGTATGTTGTTGCTTAGTGGTCGGATAGCATTGATATGAACATTATCGCTCTAACCAGCTCCTTCCTTGCCCCCAGATTTAACTCTTTTTAGACCCTAAAACTGTACAATTCTTCAAAGTTTTTGATCCCTAAATCTCTCAGCTTTCTAGACAATGCTGGGACATACCCCTTTATTGCCAGGACTAATTAATCTGACTTAGCAGTCTTATGCCTCATCAAAGATAACTTTCCCCTCTAGCGAGTTAGGTAATCAACAAAGGACTCATTAAAGCTCTGCTTAGTGTTTTGCAGATCTGTTAAGGATACTTCCAACTGAACATTGAGGTCATATTTCTTTTATAAAAGCAGCACATAACTCCTTCCAATCTAATTGAACATGTGGTTCTAAAGTGTAGTACTAGTGGATCGGTGCTCCCTCAAGTGACATAGGGAACTGCTTGATGATCTAGCTTTCAGTCAACTCTATAGCTTTCATATAAGTCACATACTGCTTTAGATGCAAATTGGGATCCTCGATGGCAGAGTATTTCTTCATAATGAGGAATTTGAATTTACAAGGTAGCGATTTATCTTAATTTTCTAGATTCAGATTGGCATAATTTAGGGGGGTGATAATGCCCTTCTCGTTCATCATCATCTTTATTTGGTTCATAGCCTTGGTCATGCTCTTGGCCCACTCAATTTGTCCCACATCTTCGGTTGGGTTCATATTTCTTCGGTTTTATAGGTTGGCCATTATCTTTTTCCTTTCCCTGAATTAGGATCTCCTCATCGAGATCTATCGAATTAATTGGTGGCACATTGGACGGCTGTACCAGCTGATTCTCCCTAATAAGCTTAGTAATTTCCCCCATCATCTCCCTCATTATAGACTGAGTTTCTGTAATCACTTCGTCTTTCAACTGTGCCTTAAATGCCTCTAGATCAAAACCACTTGCCATTTCCACCTATGAATTTTTGACCAAACTACCTAAACTAATTCGGACCCACCTTGATGAGCTCAAAGGATCTATAGTGTTACAATCATATGTTAGAATGATGCATGACATGTATGCGTGATGTGCAAGTCCATTTTATTTTAAAGAAACTTAAGAAATAAACAAAAAAGAAGATACACAAAACCAAAATGTGAGGCTTAAACGTGCAAACTTCCCCCTTATTTCTCCCACACAGGTGTTCAATGGCGAGTATCTTACCCTAGAATTTTTGGTCTGGGTTTTAATTATCAATGGGAGATAACAAAATTGACGTACACAAGATAACTCTTAAGATGATTTAAACAGGTAACGGGTCTTTTAAATAAAACCCGAGTCCATTTCCTATAGGCCAAGGTCCTTAGCACCATAAACTCACTTGTCAAGGCCCACTTAAAATGGGTTATGAATATGCATAAAAGGCCTTCATTGATTTAGTTTGTTTATAATGGGCTTTGGTTGGACACAAGGGCCCATTTTACCTTGGATTTCTTGTGAATGGGCTTAAGATTTATTTTAAGGGTCCATTGTATGGCATAACATACATGCACATGGGAAAAATTCCTAAGGATAGTTCCTAGGTCATTACATAGGCTTGAGTTTTAGGTAAAAAGGCTTCAGTTCCCACAACAATATACATCCATATATGTCTCCCCAATCAAGGGTTAAACAATGCGGATTAGTACGTGTCATGAGTGATAATAATTAAATATTTCTCCACCAGGTTTGAGTGACATATAGGTAACGAAGTACTAACTATTGTTGGGTTTATTTGGGACTGAAGTTCTTATTGTGTGTAAAATGTGTAGTGAATGCATAAGATATAAAAGAAATAAGAAAATAATTAAAGATGATAAAACACAAAACACTGAAATCAGTTTCTCTATCCCTTGTGGAGTCGCCACTATAGGCAGCGGGGTTTAGCGTGTCCCCAAGTGTTTGGCAATCATGGCACTGTGTGGGCTCAAGGCCTATTTAGAAATACAATATAGGTCTTGGGCCTATTTGGAGATGGAGTCACCACTCGGATAAAAGCCTAGACACACTGTACAATAACTGGATTCTACGGAGGTTCTCAGAAGTCATCGTCAGAGAACGGTTTTAAAAACTAGGTATGAGCATTTGAATGCTCACCCAACCTTGCGGTTAGCCTCCGTTTGTGTTTTATGTATTATTACCTTTAATTATTCAATTATTTCTTTATTACCACACGCATTTTAATTGCCTTCGGATAATTGCCAAATTTTATAATTAAGTCCAAGTTTGTATTTTAATTCTTTTCATGCATTTTGTCCCACCATTTATCATAAGCAAGATAAATAATCAATATTTATAACTATTCACTCAAATTAGAAAAGGGAAAAGAGATTAAGGATTGCAATGCTTTTAGGCCATATAAAAGAATAATATACAGAAAATTAACCATATATGTACCAAAAGTAAACTAGTAATAAACTATTTACACAAGCGCAATGGTCTAAGGAATTAGCTAATGACAGTGACTACTCAATGATGTGGATCATCAAATAATTCCTGTAATAGCATATGGTTAGTTTCCTCTTACAAAACACAACATTATACATAACAATATTTTATAAATAATATTCTCAAGAGATTTCTCAATGCAAACTAAGAAAAAGTCCTCAAATGATCAAAATATTATCATGTATACTTCATCATGCAACATGGTGGTTACGAGTAAAAAAAGGGATAAAAGATGAGAGTCATGCAAATTTTCATGAAGGAAAAATGGTCGAATCGTTTGAAGGCCTATCAATGTGGTGATCGCCTCATTGATAGGAGGCAATGCCTCTATGAGGAGGCAATGCCTCTATAAAGAGGCATCGTCTGATTAACAGGCTCCTCAACACAAATGACATGGCAGAATCATGTAGGATTATAATAAAAGGAAGGGCTAGATTGCATGGTGGCCTATCCATGTGGCAATCACCTCATTGACAGGGTTTTATCCTAAGCAAGCAAATGTATACATAAATATCCAAAAATCATACTAAACTAAAGCTACATACAAACTTAATAGATCAAACCCATCAAATAATGTAATGAGTGCAACAAACCTAAAATAAACCAATGAACTAAATCACATGCAAAATAAGTATCTAAATGACAAGAAGATGAAGATGTTTTACTCGAATGTAAACTTTATCAAAATGATTGACCTTCAAAGAAGTGCTTTTGGATGTTAATTTTCATTAGGATGTGAGCTTCACTTTAAATCAAGTTCTTTACCTCCTTCTTCTTAAAGGAAATGGACCTTTTTTTACGCTTGGTTGTCTCCTCTCCTTTTTTTAAGAATGTCCCTCTGTGTTTTTCCAGAGCTTCCTCTCCTTCTCTCATCTTATTTTGCAATGGTTTTTTCTTTTCCCTTTTTTTTTCTCTTTTTTTTTTCTTTTTATCCCCTACCTTGCTCGTGCCCCTAGGCTCTCTAGCCCATCATGAACCCCTATTGCCTTTCTCTTCCCCCTAAAAATCTCTTCCTTACGCAAAATCAGGTTTGGGGTGTGCGGCCCACACCACTTGGCCACTATGGTCACAGTTGTATTAAATACAGTTGTAAGTGATCTGCCATAGAGGCAGCGCCTCTACGATGAGGCGATCGCCTCTGTAGCAACTGCCAAAGAGGTGATCGCCTCATTGCACTGAGGTGACGCCTCTTTGGCCTGGGTCTGTGTTGAGTCAAGCGGGCTTGAGTTATTTTTGGACAATTGGATTAAGTATTGGGCTTTTGAGACTTTTAGACTTTCAAGTCTATTTTCAATTGGAGATTCAGATTTTATTTTTATGTTCAAGTTTCACATTTTCATTATTGGGTTTAATAACGGACCGATCAAATAGAGCATCACTAATTCATCCCCTAACACAGATCGACTGAATCGAGTATTTACAAATATTATTTATAAAAATTAATCTTTCGTGCAATGCGTGGGCTACTGGCTAGTTAATAAGTAATAACCGACGAAAATTGATTTTTTTTTTCGGTGGATTTATAATTTCTTAACTAATATTGCCATGTCTTATTGTTTTTTTTTTTAAACTGGAATGCCATTCTCCTTTTTCTTTTAATTTTTTTATTATTTCTCTCTCTTAGAAAAAACCTACTATTGGGTGCAACACCTGATCGAAACAAAAAATTTTCCTAAATTTTGAAGAATTTAGATTTTTTTTTATGTAATAACATCTTAATTAAATCAAATCAAATCAATTTTATTAAATGTAAGGGTTTTTTTTAACGTTTATTTATTTGTAAAAAAGATTTAAATTTAAAACGTTATTTAAAAAATTTAGACTTTTTATTACTTAAATCGATAAAAGTCGGTAAAGAACTTAATTTTTAATATTCGTTAACTCCTCCCACAATTCAATTTTCAATGCATGATTATATGATTATCGTGAAGAAAATTTTGAATTCATTTAAATTTTTATAAAGCAGTATTACATTTGTTATTAGATTAAGATAAATGATTATTACATGAATGTTCAGTTCAACTTTATGTATTATTTTATTTTTTTAAAAATTAATTATAAATTATTTTTGTGTCATTGATCACAATTATACTTTATATTTTTTTTATTGATTATTATGGAAATAAAGAAAAAAATTATGTAAATTATATATGATAATAAAGGTAGAGAAATAAGCTTATTATGATAAATTTTGGTCATTCGGTAACGAGTGCGCTCGTTAATATGTTGTATTTAACAAACCTTTTAAAACAGTTTTTTTTTTTGACTCGGAACCTTTTAAAACATTATTGTGATATGAGTTGGAGTCGCCCAATGATGGCGATGATAAATTAATTATATAGTTTGGTGATCAGTTTGATGAACAAGTTGCACACAGGGTGAGGGAGGTGCGTTGATTTAGAAAAGAAAAAATTAGTGGAAGTAGAGAGCCCACGTAGGTGTAGAAATGGAAGCTGCTGCTGTTCATCACAGTCACATTTTGTAGCGTTTTTATGGGGCCTGAGCTGCTGCTTTTGTTTCTTCACCGTCTTGCTATGCCAATGCCACTCCACCATTGGCTTTTCTTCTACATAAAGTCATCATATGTGCAAAGGAAACCAATATATCTATTCATTTTGATCCCCTTCCATGCATTCACCTTTTGTGTATTTTTGTTATGTTCGTGTATAAATGATTCTTGATTTCAAATGATAAACTATTACGTATGAGCATATCCAGCCAGTTAAAAGTAAGTCTCATTAAAAGATACCTAAATATGCAGCACTGTAATAACATCTTGCTTTTAATTAGGATTTTCATGGTTCATTACAACTCAACATTCAAAGTCTGAAACTAGCTAAGGACATCTCTTGTCTACACACTTACCATGCTTCCAGGAGAAATCCAATGTACGTATTGGAACTAGCAGAAACAGCAAAATGCCTATGCAGTAATGTTGTTACTATCTACAGCAAAACCCATCAGTTAAAAAAGATCATTTCCTCTTGGATATTTCAATTTGCAATTAGAATCAGTGCTAACTTCTACCTACAACAAAATTGCTCTTCAAATCGAGAAGAGAGGATCTTGCTTCTTGTCTATCCCAAATAACTGTTCAGAGTGTTGAAAAGCAATTCTTCTGCAATCATCAAGACCCTCATGGTCATATGCCATCAACTCTTCATTCGACGTCTTCATCTTCCCTTGTGGATCACCATCAATGAGAAACTTGGCCAAAGTAGTGCCCCTGGAGAAATGCATATGATATAATTTGTTAACACATCAAGAACAGAACATATCTTTTTAAAGCAGTAGCTGAGAACAAGTAAAGGACTGCTTTTGTGTCAGCTTTTGATAAAATAACCAAAGAAAGCTGTACTTCATTCTCCTATCGTAGAAGCATATAGCCTTTCCCTTGTCTATTATGGTCACAAATTGTAACACATCAAGCTGCCAATTAAGATTATTTCTCTCCATCCTTGCAGAAACTATTCACTATTCATGGTGAAAACAGGTACACTAGTGCTTTTGCCTTCATCTGAAATTTTCAAAACAACACAGATTCAAAGGTAACCAATAGAAATGTTTCAGGTTTACCCAACATGAGAGATAAAAGGCACTTGAGAATCTGTCAACCAAAGGCACATGAGCACGTGAACCTTTCCTGGTTCCTCCGTCTTTCCCAGCTGTCCTTCTACTCATTTTGCAAAGCTTATTATGCTTGTGTTGCATGCAGGCCATAAATGCCAGATAGTTCCATGTAAATCATGCGTTCAAGATTGCATTGTAATGTATTTGAAGGAAATTTATTATCTTCAAATGTGTGTAATTCATTATTCAGTTTATCCGAAGAAGGGGATCCAATTTGAAAGCAAATTGAAAAGTATCAGACCCAAGTACTACAGCAGCGGGGACAGAGTTTCCAAACTCGGTCACTTTGTTCCAATATTATAATGCTAAATAGTTGCAAAATTTTCCTGTCCCTTCTTATATGATTAAGAAATCAAAATATAAGAGCTAAGAGCTCTGCAAGCTGAATCATAACTTGCAGCAAAAACAACATCAGCCTGTATATGACCCTCAACAGAAGCATCTATTATAAAACTTGGAAATCATATATCCTCGATTCTTAGTTACCAAAATAATTCCTTATTTTTTAAAACTTTAATAACAACTGAGAGAGGGAAAAAAAACTTCTGAGGAAATTTGTTCAAAACCAATTCATTTCTAGTTTTTGTTTATCATCTGTTGTACTCAGAAAACTAAGTGCATGCTACCACTGACATCTTCACAAGAATCATGTACAGTTCATCATTAAGAAAAATTGGGAAAACAATTCCAGAACAAGAATTATATCAAACATAGAAATTGTCAAACAATGGGAGTTTATTCATACCTGGTTGCAGCTGACTTTTTAAAGCCTTTATTTAGAGAAGTTGAAGAGCCAAAAATTGATTTTTTCACAGAGGTTTCTTGTCTGTACAGAGCACAAATAGCCTTCATACAAAGCTCTTCATCTTTCTCAAATGCAGTCAACATGTCAGCTTCGATCTCCCACCTACTATGTGCTGTACTTGCATCTACACGCTGAAGAAAGTTGATAGGAAGAGGAACTGAAAAATCCATATCTGACTCACTGAAACTAGAACTGGAACTGTCGCTAAAATTATTTGTCCTTGTTTTCTCCTGAAATTGAGAACCAACAGCCATATCTGATGGAGAAAAATCTCTTCCACCCTTCTTAGTTCCAAAAGAAAAGTTTGCTGCTGAAGAATGCTTAGCAGGAGTAACACTGGGCAAAGGGGACAACTTAGCTTCTATTTTCTTATATTTACTGGTATGACAGCTGTCATCGACATCCCGAGTATTATCATTTACTCTATTCTCATTCCCACCTGTGAAAATATCTGAACCCCATTTTCTTTAGAGCACTCCAGTCTCATTTTTCTCAATTTTTGGCCCTGAAGGTGCATTTTCCAGGGGTCTTGGGGAGGCCCGTTCTCTTGTACTTGAGACTTTAAGTGGTGGAGAATCATCATCGCTACCCAAAATCTGAACAATGGTTTTTGATAAAGGTCTTGCACTGCTCAAGATGCGCCCATAGATTTTTGCAGCAAAAGCTACAGAAACAGAGTTTTAACAGAACATAAGCATAATGTAGAGTATTGTTTAACTAACAACCACTTTGAATTTACCCTTTAAACATGTAGATTGGAGCTTTCCCTATCATTATTCCATAAAACCAAGAAAATTTGTGCCTGCAGTTTTTCCTAATACTACTCTTCTTCTCTAAAATTGATGGATGTTCCAAGTAATCAAGGTCAGGATTATACAAGAATAAAATCTAAGCTATGACAAAATAAACAGTCTCTTGTTATCAAACGGACACAGGAGCATTAATTTATTCAACATATAGTGAATCTGAAAAATAATCATTCTTTTTAGAAGAATTACTTTGATTGTTGTCAGAATGTGATGAATTACCAATCTCAATAGGGAAATTCAAGATAGCCTTACTTCCACATAATCTAAAAAAGCAGCATTTTTAATAATCTCTAGCAGTTTCCAACTTTCTATAGCTATATTGAATGTTCAAAGCCAAAAGTTGGTACCTTTTTCCTTGTGACTTGCGCACTCCTTTTCCGCTACTACTAGAATCAGACGAATGAGGACTATTTTCAGCAGCAGCAGCGTTATTCACAGCCATCGCCGCCTAAGAAGCACCAGTTCTATTTCCATCTGGCAAATCGTGAAAGGTAGGACCTTTATTTTGCTCCGCATCTTTTTCAATTTTCACAGCCACAGTATTTTCATCAGCAGCAACATTTCGAAAGCTCGACAATGGTTTTCTTGTGATCTCCAAGGTTTTTAAGCTCTCAATAAACCCATCTCTCTTTTTCTTTAACTCCAAGCACTCCTTCTGAACAGCATTTTTCTCTAATCTTTCAGACTCGAATTTATCTTCTAACAAGTTCTTGTCTTTACTAGGCAATTCAATCTCTTCTCTCAAATGTTCGATCTCCCCATTCATCGCCTCTTCTCTCAAATGTTCGATCTCCCCATTCATCGCCTCTTCTCTGGAGATCAAAGCTGCTTCTACTTCAGAGAAAATTGCATTTTGGAAAGCTGATTTTAACGAGGAAATCAGCTCCGAGACTGTGGAGGAAGAAGCTTTATGGTTTTCCACTTCCATCTTAGCCTCATGTGATCCGACTAGCATACTCTACGAAATAAATAAAACCCACTAAGAATCAAGAAAACCAGATCATTTTTTTTCCTGACGATGCTAAGAAGAAGCTGTACCCAAACTTGCTTTTTGCTCTGTGGCAAACATGGACCCGGTAAAGAGAAGTTTGAACGGTTGAACTCGACAGACAACTGAAACGACGACATTTTTCGTATAAATTATTAGACTTTGCAAACAATGGTGGTTTGAAGGAATTCTCTAAGGAAACGATGCCGTTAGAACTTCTTGGAAGCCACGTTATTTTTGGATTTTTTTTTTTTTTTCAAAAGGTGTTGTTTGCCTTTGATTTTTTTTTTTTTTTTAACTAAAGACACTTTATATGATTAATCCATAAGACTTTTTATTTTTTACTTAAATTTATTTAATTTATATGACACATAAAACTATAAAATTTTATAAATAAGTCTTATTATAAATATAAATTTACATAAACTAAAATAACATTTGATTAAAAATAATATAATAAAAACCTATTTTTTATATTTTTATTTTAGTTTATAGTTTTTTTGTTGATTTAAATTTTATTTTTAATATTTAAAAGTATTCAAAAATTTTGTGATTGTAAATATAATAAAAAATTAAAATGTGTATATAATTAAGGATACTCTTATGAAGATTAGGAGTGATGCATTATGCCATTTGTGAATATTTTGATAGTTTTGTTGTTATTTATAAAAATAAAAAGTTAAAGGTGTAGGGTATCGTTATTTTATTTTTTATTAACAAAATAAAATAAAATTTTATTACTTGTATTAATAAATTTTACTTAATTTTATTAATTTTAAAAAAGTAAATTTTAAATTAATTTTCCCGTTTAACTTTCCATTGTAACAAAAAAAAATATTTTATTAATTTAATTCTTAGTCAATAATGGTAAAAATTAAGTAAAAATAAAGTAAATAAATTTTTTTTAATATTCCCCAAAGTTAAGTGTAATGTTTGAGGTTAATTTTATTTTTATTGTAAAATTTAGGCAAAAACTATTTTTAAGTCTTTGAACTATAATAATTTTTTTTATTGAGCTCCTATCCTTTTATTTCATTATATTGAGCATTTATACTATTATTTATATAGTTATTGAGCCCTTAAATTATTATTTATGTATGCAATGAGCCCCTATACTATTATTTATGTAAGACATTGAGCTGCTATAGTATGAAGAACATATCTATGAAATTTGTCAAATTGGGGCTCAATAGCTACATAAATAATAGTATAGTGATTCCATGTAATGCAATAAAATGATCGGAGCTCAATAGAAAAAAAAAATCACTATAGTTCAAGGGGTTAAAATTTAACATTAAATGGATTCAAAAGTACAAAAGAGTTAATTTAATCTGCGTGAAAAGTTTAAGGGTCAAATTTATCTCTATTTTTTTTTTCCAAATAAGCAATTTTTTCATGTTGTTATTAGTTTTTTATATGTTAGTCTTGTTAGAGCATCTCCAATGCACTCATACTATTATTTATATAGCTATTGAACCCCAATATTAATATTTATGTATACAATGAGCTCCTATACTATTATTTATGTAATGCATTGAGCCCCTATAGTATGAAGAACATATCTATGAAACTTGTCAAATTGGGACTCAATAGATACATAAATAATAGTATAGGGGTTCAATGCAATGCAATAAAATGATAGGAGCTCAATAGAAAAAATACTATAGTTCAAGGGTTTAAAAAAGGATTTTGCCTAAAATTTAACATTAAATAGATTCAAAAGTATAAAAGAGTTAATTTAATCCGCACGAAAAGTTTAAGGGTCAAATTTATCTCTTTTTTTTTTTTTTTTTTCCAAAGAAGCAATTCGTTTATGTTGTTATTAGTTTTTTATATGTTAGTCTTGTTAGAGCATCTCCAATGCACTCATACTATTATTTATATAGCTATTAAGCCCCTATATTATTATTCATGTATGCAATGAGTCCCTATACTATTATTTATGTAATGCATTGAACCCTTATAGTATGAAGAACATATATATGAAATTTGTCAAATTGGGATTCAATAGCTACATAAATAATAGTATAAGGGTTCAATGCAATGCAATAAAAGGATAGAAGCTTAATAGAAAAATCACAATAGTTCAAGGGTTTAAAAAAGGATTTTGCCTAAAATTTAACATTAAATGGATTCAAAAGTATAAAAGAGTTAATTTAATCTGCGTGAAAAGTTTAAGGGTCAAATTTATCTCCATTTTTTTTTCCAAAGAAGCAATTCGTTTATTTTGTTATTATTTTTTTATATGTTAGTCTTGTTAGAGCATCCCCAATGCACTTTTTATTTTACCTAAATTTTTTATTATAAAGTGTGATTGGAAAAAATAGGACTTTAACTCACTCTCTATCTCTAAATTATAGATTAAATAATGAGTTTGACTCTTTACATGTAGAGATTCAAAATTCACTTTCTATCTCACTCTCTATATAAAGGTTAATCAGTGCATTTCTATTTTCTACACATATTCTTATTTTCTATTAGTTTTTTTTATTATCTAAAATTTTTTTCTCTTTCTTTCCACAATATTCAAAAATTAAAATTAAATACTTTTAGAATAAAATAAAATGAAGAGTGAAATATAAAGAGTGCATTAAATTTAAATAAAATTATTTATTTTTATATTGAAAGATTCCTTCAGATGTTCTTTATTACCTATAATATGCTCTTTATTTTAAAGAGCACAATTGGAGATGCTCTTATTGTTAGTATAAGAAAGCAAAAAAGTAAGACTTTGAACCTTAATTATCCATATTATCTTACCAAAATAGCATGTTATTACACCAAATAAAAGGGTGGTGCCGTTTATGTTATTATTCCAAGTCCATATTTAAGGTTGTAAATGAGTTAAGCTACTTGTAAGCAGTTTGGTGTTTAAAATTATATATTGGAGCTAGTTTAATAAATAAGTTGAACTCAAATTATATAAAACTCAGCTTATTTGAATTTGTATATTGGAGCTAGTTTAATAAATGAGTTAAGCTCAAACTATACAAAGTTCAACTTGTAAAACTCAAGCACAAGTTCAAATAGAAGTTCATGAGTCAACTCGTACTTGTAATGTTTAATAATTTAATTTCAGATATATAATATATAAATATTTATTGTAAATATATTTTCAAAAATATATTATTAGAATAAAATCATAAATTGTATTAAATATATTATAGTTTATTTTCAATTTTTAATGTATAATTTTAATTTATAGTTTTTATATTTTAAAATTTCTTTAGACTTGTTTAGTCTTATGAGCATCAACTAGCTAACAAGGTCGACTTGATTATAAACAAACTAAATTCAAGCTAACCAAAACTCAATTCAGCTTAGTTATATGTTTTTGCAGCCTTTATAATTTTATCCTAATATAATCATATTAATTAGAGTTTAAAATTCTTTAAAGAGATATTGATAGTTTAGGGAAAAAATAAATAAATAAAGAGATACTATCATTGATTTAAATGGGTATTTGATTATTAATACTATCATTGAGTTGTAAACTATTGTATTATTTTTTTGTTAATTTTTATGGTGTTAATATTGACAAATTAATTTACTAAGCTAATTGAATTAAATCACCTCACAATCACTAAGCTACCTGAATTTACTTCTCAATTAGCCATGTATACCCCGAGTTTTCCTAAAGCATTAATCAATCTTTCTTAAGTATTAATTAATTTAAATTCACAATTATTAATCAAGGTAATAAAGACCTAATTATAATTGCAACTAAATACCTAAACATCAAAATCATGAATTATAAAACACAACTCAAAAGGGAATTTAATCAACTCAATTTATCTCTAATTTTAAGTTAAGTTAAACTTGTCTGTATAGGTTTATTAGAATTACCATCTCTCAATGCATAATTTCAAATAAAATTATGTCATTGGTGGCCAGACAATACCAAACATTAAGAATAATAAACACAATAAACAACAAGTAATGAGCATATTAAATTGTAAGCCTAGATCATATTCGGATTATTAATCCTTATCAAAGAGAAATTTAGCCATTATTAATCCCTAACAAAGAGAAATTTAGCCTAACATATTGTTATTAATCCCTAAAAATTCATAAGAAAAACCCATAACAAAAAGTATAAGAAGAAGAATGAAATAGTTAAGATTAATCTTGAATCTTGGATCTTGAATCTTCAATTTCAATCTTCAATCTTCATTTTCTTGTGGTTCCTTTTCGCTCTTTTAGGGTTTCTTGTGTTTTTTTAATGATATTCTCCTCTCCTCCCTTTTCAGGGAGGCAAAACTTAATTATACATAGCATTTCTTCCTAAAAAAACCTTAAAAACACTTTCCTAAAAAGTTCCTATCATTGTACACGGTTGTGTCTGCCTCTAAAATGACTTTTTTAGAAAAATTAATCTCAAGCATGGCTGTGTCAAAATTACATACAGCCATGTCTGGTTCTTACCGTTAAAACTACTTCAAACACGACTATGTTAAGTAGTTTATGTTTTAGCTCTAAATTATAACCCAATTTTCACATTGATAGACCTATAATTGAAGCCTGAGATCTTTATAAAAGTTATAATTATAGAAGTAAGCTTTCAAAAAAATCTTGAATAATCTCAATTAGACCTCTATAGCTTAAGACATCACTAAAATACTAAGAGCTATGCAACCTAAAATGAAATCTATATATATTAACTTTGACTCAGGCCTTGCAAACTCAAATGAACTCAATTTTAATAAGTAAGATCAATTTAGAAAGCTTAAGATGTCTATTTCAAATGTCTAGAAGACCTCTTTCTCATTTTAAAACTCCAAGGATGTTAAAATCTTCACCTAATCTTAGAGATTGAATCAACCAAAACTCTTAAATTGCACTTTAAGCTCTTATCTACTCCTAATTCATAAAAACCAACAAATTAGCTCATATTTTCATAACATAAATCTTTAAATTAAATATAAATGAGCTAAAAATATATAATATTTGACTCTTATAAAAAAGGTTTGAAGTTAATTGCACCTTTAATGATAGGTGAGGGGATAAATTGCCATATTAGCCTATATTTTTATCTTCCACAACATTTACTTGACCTTCATGTTTATAGAGCCATCAAAACTCTAATTCTTCCAGTCTCGATCAATCACCGGTGAAATGTTATCCAAAGAGGCAGATCCTTCTCTTGGCTACTTGACCCAAAATGATATAAAGGTGAAGCTACCTAGGCTAACATGAGTAAAAAAATAAAATATTTGTACCAATTCAAATAATCATAAAGCAAATCGTCCTAGAAGAATGCCATGAAGCTGAAATAATTAGATATATTTATTGGAATGTTAGTGTGTAGATTAAATACACCTAATAGGAGGAATCGTAAAAGGAATGTGGTATTCACTTATTGAAATTGGGTGAATTGTTAAAATTCCTATATTTTTATCTTTCACATTATTTACTTGATCTTCATGTTTACAGAGCCATCAAAACTCTAATTCTTTCAGTCCCAATCAATCGCCGATGACATATCGTCTAAAAAGGCAGATCCTTCTCCTAGCTACTTGACTCGAAAGGATATAGAGGTAAAGCTACCTAGGCTAACATGAATAAAAAATAAAACATTGCTACTAATTTAAGTAATCGCTTAGCAAATCCTCCTGAAAGCTCATGAATGCCAAAAAGCCGAAATAAGACCTCCAAAATAGAAAATCACTGATTCAATATAGCTTGATTATTATTGTCTTTGCAAAAGAAAATAATTTAAAGTCCTAATTAGATGTGTTCATTGGAATATTAGTGTGTATATCAAATACGTGCAATGGGAGGAGTTGTAAAAGGAATGTGGTATTCACTTTTTGAAATTGGTGCGAATTGTTCAAATTCTTATATTTTTATCTTCTGTAACATTTACTTGACCTTCATGTTTACAAAGCTATCAAAACTCTAATTCTTCCAATCTCAATCAATCATCAGTGACATATTGTCCAAAGAGGCAAATCATTCTCTCAACTACTTAACATGAAAGGATACAAAGATGAAGCTACCTAGGCTAATACAAGTAAAAAATAAAACATTAGCACTAATTCAAGTAATCATCGAGCAAATCCTCTTGGAAGCTCATGAACACAAGGAAGCTGAAATAATACCTCCAAAATAGAAAATCATTGATTCAATAAAGCTTGCATATTATCATCTTTGTAAAAGAAAAGAATTTGAAGTACTAATTAGATGTGTTCATTAGAATATTAGTGTGTAGATCAAATATGAGCAATGGGAGGAGTCGTAAAAGGAATATGGTCTTCATTTTTTAAAATTGGTGTGAATTATTCAAATTCTTATATTTTTATCTTTCATAACATTTACTTCACCTTTATGTTTACAAAGCCATCAAAACTCTAATTCTTTCAGTCTCAATCAATCATCGACGACATGTCGTCCAAAGAGGAAAATCCTTTTCTCGACTACTTGACCTGAAAGGATACAAAGGTGAAGCTACCTAGGCTAATACAAGTAAAAAATAAAACACTAGAACCAATTCAAATAATTGCCGAGCAAATCCTCTTGGAAGCTCATGAATGCCAGGAAGCTGAAATAAGACCTCCAAAACAAAAAATCACTGATTCAACAGAGCTTACATATTATTGTCTTTGCAAAAGAAAAGAATTTGAAGTCCTAATTAGATGTGTTCATTGGAATATTAGTGTGTATATCAAATACGCGTAATGGGAGGAGTCGTAAAAGGAATGTGGTATTCGCTTTTTGAAATTTGGGCGAATTGTTCAAATTCCTATATTTTTATGTTTCACAACATTTACTTGACCTTCATGTTTATAGAGCCATCAAAACTCTAATTCTTCTAGTCTTGATTAATCGTTGGTGACATGTTGTCCAAAGAGGCAGATCCTTCTCTCAGCCACTTGACTTGAAAGGATACAGAGGTGAAGCACCTAGGCCTAACACGAGTGAAAAATAAAACAATGGCTCCAACTCAAATAATCGTCTAGCAAAATAAGTCTTTATATTATCCTTCATAACATTAGTTTACATGTATTGGATCTACATTGTACCAAAGAGCCATCATCATTTTTAGTTAAAAGACAATGTAAAAACCATAAATCATTTTAGCTTTAATTTGATATTCCTTTACTAATTCCATAAATTTGACCTATATTAACATATTTAATAATCCTATATATTTGACCTATTTTGCTCATTATATAAATTTGATATGTAAACACCTAAAATTTTGACCTATTTTGCTCATTATATAAATTTGATTTATAAACACTTAAATTTTCAATGAGACAACAAGAAATTTTTAAAATTTAATATAAAATGAATTTTTTATTAGTTTTAAAAATTTTAATCTAATACTATATTGATATAAAATTAACTTTTTTTTTTTTTTAGTTTAGTTTGACCAATTCTTACTTAGTGCCATATACAGGACGAATAAAATATCAAGCCAAACCAAATTATATGACTTATACGATACTAAATCATTATAAAAAATCAAACATGAAACTGTGTGAATCCTACTAAAATCATATCAAACTCAAAAATCAAATATAATATTGAATATTAATTTAATAAATAATAGAAAAAATTTAATATATGATACTTTTTATTATATATACTTTCAATTATATTATATATATTTCATTATATTATCAACCAATATATTTATTAAGTAACATATATATATATTTGATAATAATATATGATAAAAATAAATAGGTTTATGTTTAAAATAATAATAATAATAATAATAATAATAATAATAATAATAATAATAATAATAATAATAATAATAATAATAATAATAATAATAATAATAATAATAATTTAAACTTAAAATATGAAAATAAGAAAATTAACAGAGTACTTGTTGTGAAAGATAATAAAGGTAAAACTATCAAGGCCAACTTGAGTAAAAAACAAAACACTAGCATTAATTCAAATCATATGAAAATATAGAGAGAGAGACAATCATTGTTTCACATGATTATATCGAGCATTAGATATGTGTTTAGTATGGGGAAGGGGTATAAAATAGGATTATTGCCACCTTCGGTACATAGTATTATAAGTAAGTTTCGGAATCCCATTAACAGTGAAGGTTGTCTTCCAATGAGAAATGGAAGTGTTTCTTAGGGAATGGGAAAGCGTGAAACTCCCGAAACTTGTAGTAAACTTTAGAAATTTTTTGCAAATAAAATCAATCAACTTAATAATAAAACCATAATTCATAATAAATCCACCATAGTCAAATACATATATCTCAAAATAAATAAAGTCCATAAGATAAGTTATACAAAATCATTTGCTACTGCGGTGTCTAGAATTTAATATGCAATACAAATGTTAAATAAACCTCCATAAAATAGCCGAAGAAAAAGAAATCTAGCGCAGACAATGACCAATATCAGACTGAATGTGAGGTTTTAAAAAAATAAGTTGAGAGAAATTAGACCTCATTGACTTAATCAATTTTATAAAATGTATGCTATTTTTAAAATATTATTAAAACCCTTTTTAAGATAAAATAAATATAAATATTAAAAGTCCAATACTTTCCTCAATTATCTTTATATGAAATTCTTTCCAAAATTCGCAATTCCATTTAATATAAAATTCTTGTATAAAATCATATAAATTAATTGTTTTGGTGGAAAAGTAGAACACCTAAACTATCAATTCTAATAGTCTTTCAGCTCTCTTTAATCCAAGTGACTATCGTTCTAAGAGCAAACTCAATTGAGTTAGATCTTCTTTTTGGTCCGAGAGCACTAGCTCCACCGAGCTTAATGCATAATTTGCCTAAGAGCACATGCTCCACTGGCCCAATCCACAAATTATTCCATACTTGAGATCTCAACCAGTGCGTACGTGATCCTAATAACACCCACTAAGTAACACCTTCTATCATTTTCTCCAAATCAATTTAAATCATAAATAAATAAATAAATAAAGTAGAAAATAAATTCTACTAAATCATCTTTTCAAATATTATTCATGATAATAAAAGAAATAATCGTGCATGTGACTATATATATAATCAACTTCAATATTATTTTAACCACATGAAAATTTAGTTTAAATATCTCTAACACACATTTCATAAAATTAACTCATTGGTTGAGTATGTTGGGCGATGCATCATTGGCTACCCATGTGCTATAGCTCTTGCTTCGGAGTTATCTAAAATAAATTATATTTATTTAAAATATGCTTATATGACATAACAAATAAATTTATAAAAATTCTTAAAAATTATAATCATGAAATTGATGAGAATGACTCAATCTAAAACACAATACTATGCAAATTCAAAAATTAAAACATACCGATGTCACATTTTACGAAAAATCTACAAAAAATTTGACAGAATTCCCCTTGTAAAATGAAAATCTCTTTACTAAAAGTAAAGTCATTTTTACACAAAACATCACTCATATAATCTCCATAACTCAACAACTCGGATTGGACTTTGAACTACACTTTATGCTCAACCGATAATTAACACACACACATATATATATATATATATATATATATATATATATATATATATATATATATATATATATAGCATGGTTTTTATCAAATTTACTAATATATCACAAAATAAAATTTAGTTAAACCATTTCAATTAACTCATTTAAAAATTAAAATATAAAAGAAATCTATTTTTCAAACAATTAATAAAATCAATAATAAAATTTTTATTTAATATCACCGAAATCAACTATTTAAAATAATTAAATTTATAAAGCTTCCTTTAAACCTCCTTAAATAAATTATTGTTAATTATAAATAAACTATTTAAATAATCCAAATATATAAAAATATTAAAGAACTTACTTTTAAGCTTTTAAATAATAATAATAAATATTTTTCAAAATTATTGCAAATTAACTAAAAATTAAAATTTACTTATAAAAATTATTTTCATGCTTTTATTATTTAATATTAGTAATAAACATGTTAAATAACCTTAAATTCAATTAAAATTTTGAATAAATAATAAAATATAAAATTTCTCTAAAAATACATATTAAACATAATCTTTAAAAAATTTTATACCTTAAATTCTTTAAGAAATTTAACAAAACTCCCTTAATAAAGTTTAATCTACACAGTTTATAAAATTTATTAAAAATATATGGGTTCAGAATAGTAATTTAGAACAGTAATCGAGTCCTAAATAGTGCTCGAAAAATAAAAAATTCCAAAAAATTATGAAAAAAATATAAATGGATAGATCTCAACTCCAATTTCAATTTATATACTAACACTAAGCCTAATTTAAACTCAAATTAATGAAATTAACCAAAATACCTAAAATCAATTTACCTTAAATTGAGGTGGTTGTTAGAGCTATTCAGTGAAATTGATTTTGGGGTTCTATTGCCCAGGAGGAGAGGAGTTAGTCGAGACTAACGGCATCTGTAGACACCCAATTTTAGAATGACATGTTATGGATACAGCAAAGGACTCCAATGATGAAAATGTCTTCGATACTTAATTTTTAAAAAATTCTAAGGGCTTTTAAAGGAAGAATTTAATATTTTTAGGGACTAAATCGCAAAGTTTTTTTAGGACCTAATTGCAAAATTTAAATTTTTTCGGGGGCCTTTTTGTAATTAAATGTAAAAAAAATTTTATGCGTCGGAATTCCATAATTCTGATTGGAATTATGTAATTCCGATCGGAATTACAATAATTCCGATTGGGATTGTACAACTCCGATCGGAATTGCACAATCCCGGTCGGAATTAAACTCTTTCGTTTTCCTATTTCTAATTATTCAAATTTTAGGTGGTTTAAATTTCCTAATTAATTCAATCCTAAATTGGTTTAAACTTCCTAATTAATTTAATCTTATTTGGTTCAAAATTCCTAAATACACTTTAGGAATGAGAATCACATTAGCATTAGGGTTAGGCTTCCTAGTTCCACTATAAAAGGAGAGCTAGAGGGAGGAAAAAAAGGGGGGAAAGAGGAAGAGCGTGAAAAAGGGGGAAGCGTAGAGAAAAAAGAGAAAAAGAGAGAGGCGTATAAAAGAAGGAGAGAAGAGAAAGAAAATTGTGTTTTTATTTTTCTTTTATTTACTTTTAATCAAAAATTCTTTTGATTCATCAAATAATTCAAAACTCATGAAGGATTTTTTGAAGAAAGATTCGAAAACTTATTAAGAACAGTGAATCACAAATATGAAGAGCACCTTAATCATCCATAAGCATATCATATTTTTTTTCTTCTTTTTTTTATTTATTTGTTTTTATTATTCTATTTATTTTATCATAATTTATTCATTAATTATTATTTTATTTTTTTATGGTGATTGTGGAGGAAAACACATGGTGATTATATGAGATGAATTTCATTGGAAATCCATAAAAGACTATGGACAAACCCCCATAGAGACTTAGTTTCTAGGGTTTTATTTTTTTATTTTTATTTTTTTATTAATTATTTTATAAATTAATGCAATAGCCCCAATAGTGGGAATAGTAATAAAATTATGTGTGTGGTTGCATATTTTTTATTAAATTGGTTAGTAAAATTAGGTTTCAACTTGGTAATCATTTAAAATCAATGGAGAAAGTAAATTAATTTAGGTTGTATGTTAATAAAAATTAGGATTTTAGTAAGAATTAATTTAGTTATTTATTTGATCTTATTTAATTGTTTTTTATGTTTTTTATTTGTTTTTTAGCTTATTTATTAGTTTTGTGTGTTTTGGGCCTTAAGCCCATTTTAGATTTGAATTTGTTTATTTTTAGCCAATATCATTTAATAATTAATTAGGTTTAATTAATTAAAATATATTTTTAGGTCCATAATTAATTAGATTTTAGGTTAGAAATACCTTTAGGCCCATTTAGTTAATTAGACATAGGTCCACTTAATTTAATTTAATTAATTTAGACTTAACTCACTTAATTTAAGCCTTTTTCATAATTTGTAGATTTAAGATCATTATTTAATTAAAACATGTAGAATTAAGCTCATTAATTTAAATACCTTCATAACATGTAGAATCAGACCCATTTTTAGAATTAAAATTAGTAGACTTAGGTTCATTTAATTAAAATAAAAAGGAATTAGGTCTTTAGGTTCACTTATAAATTAAAACATGTAGACTTTAGCTCATTTATTTAAAATCCATGTATATTAGACTAACTTAGGGATTATGTGATTTATTGAATGCATTATTTACTTGTATATTTCATGACTAGTTTGCCTTGAAGTTTATTATTTTGGGTTTATATAAAATTGCATGTAAATAGAGAATAAGATAGTAATTCATAAAGCAATTCTAAATGAACACAAGACTGAAAGAAGTTGGTATTCCGTAACCAGAATCTCCTGGCTGTGGTGCTAGCTTTCTTTTAGGGAATCGAGTACCACCTTTTCGATATGTCCTAGTTATTACCCTGGGTGGCGACTCCTCATCTCCACGCCATGTCTTTGTAACAATGGTTAGTGTGTTCTCTAGAGCCCTGAGCTTAAATAGTGACGTGGTTGCTAAAATCTTGGACGTGCGCTAAACCCCACCGTCTACAGCATCGTTAGGTGTCACCGGAGCAGCAAGCGATGACATCTACTCTTTCCAGTTGGCAGGAAAATATGAAGGAGAAAGGGAAGAGGAGGTCGCCGAAGGAAGGGGGAGCTGCTGGTGATGCTTTGGAGGGCTGGCATCGACAGTGGTGGCCAGAGCAGAGGGTGGTGGTGGTTGTCGAGAGGGAGAGGGCAAAATGGAAGGAAGAAGAAGAAAAAAAAATGTTTTGTACCTTTTTTATAATAAAGTGCAAAAGCACATATATATTATTTTAAAATAAAATTCCTCCCAATTATTCACATGCTTAAATATATATAAAATAATAATAATCTTAATAATTAATAAAATTTATTAAAATACTCATTTGACTCTAATTTAATAAAATAATAATGAAAACTTTATAATCCACATTTTATATTAATAAATAAAAATACGAGTCTTTACAATCTTCTCCCCTTATAAAAATTCATCCTAAAATTTTAACAAGATATAAAAGTGTACAAGGTTTTACTAAGAAAAAAGATAAGGATATGCCATATGCATCTCTGTCTCAATCTCAAGTGTAATCTTCCACCGCATGGTTGCTCCATAGTACTTTAACCATAGGAATTTCTTTAATGTGAAGCTGATGAACTTGTCGATCGACTATTGCCACTGAATACTCTTCATAAGTCAAATCTTCACTGAGCTCTACTATCTGAGGTAGAAGAACTTGTGAAGGATTGGAGATGTACTTCCTCAATATAAAGATATATAACATTGGATGAATCCACAATAACTCTGGTGGTAACACCAGTTTGTAAGCTACATCACCTACCCTTGAATGATTTTTAAAGAGTTCGATGTATATTGGAGTTAACTGTCCTTTCTTACTAAATCTCATTACTCTCTTCATTAGACACACCTTGAGGAACACCATATCTCCAATACAAAATGTTACATCTCTCCTCTTAGGATCAATGTGGCTTTTCTGTCTGCTAAAAGTTATCCTCATTTTTTATTGAATGATAAGAATATTCTCTGAAGTCACTTCCACCAATTCTAGGCCTATTAACTATCTTTCACCAACTTCCCAACACAACAGTGATCTACACTTCCTTCAAGATAATGCTTCATATGGAGTCATCTTAATACTTGTATGATAACTGTTATTATATGCAAATTCAATCAATGGTAAGTGCAAATCCCATTGACCACCAAAATCTATCACACACATATGAAGCATATCCTTCAATATCTGAATGTTCTTTTGAGACTAACTATCAATTTGAGGATGAAAAGTCATGCTGAAATCCAGTTTTATACCCAATGCTCTATGCAGCTCTTACTAAAAGATTGAAGTAAAAGTGGTCCTCTGTTTAACATTTTACTTTTTGGCACCTTATGTAGATAAAAAAATTTGGTTGATATACAATCTGACCAACTTATCTTTAGTATAAGTTTTTTAATTAGCAAAAAGTAAGCTGACTTAGTTAACCTATCAACTATCACCCATATGACATCATGCCTACTTGACGTGTGAGGCAAACCAGAAACCAAGTCCATCACAATCATATCCCACTTCCACTCTGGAATGGGCAACTGTTGTAACAATCTCGAGGGTCTCTAATGCTCCAATTTCACATGCTGACAAGTGAGACCCTTGGATACAAATGTCACAATATCCCTTTTCATCCTATTCCACTAATACATATTTTTCAAATCATGATACATCTTGGTAGAACCTCGGTGAACACTATAAGCAGAAAAATAAGCTTTCTCTATGATGTCCTTCACACACACAACCTAGCGCCTAAATGTAAAATGCCCTCATTATCAATAATAAATTCTCTAGATTGCCTTCAATTGTGGGTCCTTTCTTTGTGTTGCTTTAATTCTATCCAAGTACACATAATATACTTTGAATTAAGCTAAAAGACATTTCTTGGTTATCTTCTACTGTAACCCCTGATCAATCAGTTCGTGCAAATCCTTAACAATCGGCCTCCTTTTTGAGTTAATATGAGCAAGGCTTCCTACTAACTTTCTACTCAATGCATCAACTACCACATTAGTCTTACTTGCATAGTTAAGAATGGAGCAGTGATAGTCTTTCAAGAGTTCCATCCATCGCCTCTGCCTTAAATTCAAATCTCTTTGCTAAAAAATTCATTTCAAACTTTTATGATCAGTGTAAATTTCAAAAGTCACATCGTACAGGTAATGCTCCAAATCTTTAAAGCAAACACTACAACTGCCATTTCCAAATCATGAGTAAGATAGTTTTGTTCATACTTCTTTAACTGACGTGAAGCATAAGCAACTACCCTACCATTTTACATTAGTACACAA
Source organism: Mallotus nudiflorus (assembly GCA_947683625.1). NCBI lineage: Eukaryota > Viridiplantae > Streptophyta > Magnoliopsida > Malpighiales > Euphorbiaceae > Mallotus > Mallotus nudiflorus. The sequence continues at coordinate 18,847 of CANTUR010000616.1, read as the reverse complement.
CCCAATCCTACTTGAGACACATCACAATATGTTGTATACCTTTCACTTCTTAAAGGTAGAGTCAACATTGGAGATGAAGTCAACCTATCTTTAAGCATCTGAAAATGCTCTTCACATTTATCTATCCACATAAACTTAGCATTCTTTTGGGTTAACCTTATTGAAGGTACAACTATCTTGGAGAAATCCTTAACAAATCTCTTATAATAGCCAGTTAAACCCAAACAGCTTTTTACTTTAGTTATTATTGTTGGTCTCTGCCATTCTATAATAGCTTCAATCTTTTTAGGATCCACTTATATGCCATCTTTGGATACCACATGGCCTAAGAATGCCACTTAATCCAACAGAAAATTCACATTTTAAAAACTTAGCATACAATTAATACTCTCTCAAAGTCTGAAGTACCATCCTCAAATGCATGGCATGCTCTTCTTCACTCCTTGAATATATGAAAATATCATAAATAAATACTATCACAAATCGATCCAAGAATGACCTAAACACCTAATTCATCAACTCTATAAAGGTTGTTGGGGCATTAGTCAACTCAAAGGACATCATTAAGAATTCATAATGGCCATATCTCATATGAAATGCAGTTTTAGGTATATCTCCACTTCTAATTCTCAACTTATGATGTCCTAACCTTAAATCAATCTTGGAAAAACATTGAGCTCCTTAAAGTTGATCAAACAAGTCATCAATCCTTGGGAGAGGATATTTGTTCGTGATGGTGATCTTGCTCAACTGTCTATAGTCAATACAAAGTCAAAGACTACCATCTTTCTTCTTCACAAACAACACTAGCATACTCTAAGGAGACGTGCTAGGTCTAATAAAACCCTTATCAAGTAATTCTTTTAATTACTCTTTAAGCTCCTTTAATTATGTTGGTGCCATCCTATAAGGTGGCATAAAGATAGGATTTGTACCAGGTACAACATCTATACATAATTCTATATCTCTTTTTAATGACAACCCCAATAATTCTTTAAGAAAAAATTAGGAAACTTGCACACCATAAGCATATTCTTAATTGCCCCCCTTATCTACCTTCGTATCCTTAACCACAGCAAAATAGCCTTGACATCCCCTTTTAAGAATCCTTTTAGTTATGATTGCGGAGATGAGATTTTGAGGCATTAAACTCTTATTGCCTCTGAACAGAAATTCCACATCATTTGAAATTCTAAAAATCACTTCTTTCTCTCAGTAATCCAATGTGGTATAATGTTGAGCCAACCAATCCATCCCCAAAATCATATCAAAATCTATTACATCCAATATAACTAAAACCGCTAGCAACTCTCTACCTTCCACCAACCCTGGACAAGATGGAAAGACTATATTTGTCTTCAGCTCGTTGCTACAGATAATAGGATTAACAATTTGGATGGTTGTCATTCCATTTTTGAAGTAAAAATAGGAAACATAAAAGAATGTGATGCTTTGGGATCAAACAAAACTCTAGCATCAAGATAACAAAATGAAAAAGTACTTGCCATAACTATATTAGATGTTTGAGCATCCTGAGGAGTCAATGTGAACACTCTATCCTGCCCATGGCTAGGCAACTATAAAGTGGACAGTTGTGTAAATCCTTTGCCACTAGGTCTCCCTCCATTCCTACCTCATGTACCTTGGCCCTATTAGCCCATAAACTATGTCAGTCTCTATTGAGGGCATATAGTGCTTGATAGGGCTGATGCACCTGCTGAAACGGCTGAGCAACTGAAGATAAAGATCCCTAAGTATAAGATGGCTGATATCTAGAGTTAGGAAAAGCTCTGGTAAGATGTCCTATTTGCCCACACTTGAAATATGCTCCTGTCAATAAATGGCATAGCCCTTAATGTACTCTGCTATAAGTAAGGCATGCATTGGGCTCTCAGCTTGTACTGTCGTACCTTAAACTCTAACTACTACTACCACTATTGGCTTTAGCCCCAAATCTAATAGGACTATTACTCCGTCGACTATGCCTTCCACTCTTATGCCCACGATAGCCTTTATAGCCCTATTATGGGGTACTAGCAATCTGAATGCCAACACTACCATTTGAAACATAAGTTGCTGAATCCCTTGAACTACTATAAATTTACTGCTACCACTTAAATATGAATTTGGGACAGTATCATGCATAATGTGTCGCCTCTCTAGTTCTCTAGCCTCTTAATAACACTTTCTAACCTCCGATCTCTAGTCTGGATACCAATATAGGCTAGGCCTAACCTTGCCATAAATAACTCCACTACTCTTCTTTCATATTGCACCACATCTATAACATGACGTGACAATTTGAAAAACTCATGGGTGTACTCCTTAATTGATTGGTCACCTCTGAATATGTGCAACAACTACCATTTGTAGTTATCTCCCATGGAAGGTGGACAAAAATACCTTAAAAATTTCTCTTTAAACTCCAACCATACCATGATAGTCAAATATGGATGGATCAATTGCATAAACCAGTCACGAGCTACCACCTGTACTAATAACTCTACAATTATGATCCTTTGATAATCATTATATCTAGTCCTTGTTCTAGCCTCGATGGTATTTATAAAATCTAAGGAATCCCCAGTACTATCAATAGAAACTCTTCCAACTCTCGAATACAACAAAGTTATATCTGCATTAAACATCCCCTAATTCCTTTGTTGTAACATCTATTATACCAATGATATAGCTTGATTAAATGTTATTAAGCCTTGGTTAATTCCGCCATGCTAGCTGTAAAAGCTACAGGATCCATTTCAAGAACTTCTGGCTCTACTGGTAGTTATTGCTTTTGTCCCTAAGCTGCTGCTGCTGCTTTAAGTCTACCCCTCCCTCTACATCATGGGGTAGGGAAAGGAGCTTCATCCTGAAAGGATTGCTTACCATCATCATTTGCTGCATACACAGTAAGAGCATTTGGTGCTCTCCTCATCATTCTAAAAAGACAATAATACTATATTCAAGACATAATAAGGATACTAATACAAACACAAAATTCTAAAAGCATTGATAACTACAACTAATCACCATAGTAGTTCAAGAAAAGACATAATTCAATGACCAAAACATTAGAAAATAAGCTATAAGCTCTGATACTAACTTTGTCATGACCCGAACCCAAAGGCACGTGACCGGTACTAGGGAATAGGAAAACGTGTAGCTCTCAAAACTTGTAGTAAGCCTTAGAATTTTTTTGCAAATAAAATCAATCAACTTAACAATAAAACCTTAATTCATAATAAATCTACCATAGTCAAATACATATATCTTAAAATAAATAAAGTCCATAAGACAAGTTATACAAAACCATCTGCTATTGCAATGTCTAGAATTTAACACATAATACAAATGTTAAATAAACCTATATAGAACAACCAAAAAAAAAGAAACCCAGCGCAGATGATGACCAATATCATACTGACTGTGAGTCCTAAAAAAATAAGTTAAGGGGAATCGGATCTCATTAACTTAATCAATTTTATAAAATGCATGTTGGTTTTAAAACATTTATTAAAACCCCTTTTTAAGATAAAATAAAATAAAATAAATATAAATATTAAAAGTCCATTACTTTCCTTAATTATCTTTATATAAAATCATTTCCAAAATTCACAATTCCATTTAATATAAAATTTTCGTACGAAATCATGTAAATTAATTGTTTTGGTGGAAAATATGGTGGAGACCTAAACAATCAATTCTAATAGTATTTCAACTCACTTTAATCCAATCGACTGCCATTCCAAGAGCAATCTCAACCAAGTTACTGTCACAGTCCAATCACTTATTCCTTTATTGATGTCCCACGAGCAAGCTTAATCGAGTTACATCTCATTTTCAGCCCAAGAGCACTAGCTCTACCAAGCTCAATCCATACTTTTCCCGAGAGTACATGCTCCACCGAGCCAATTCACATATTCTTCTATACTTGAGATCTCAACCAATGCATACGTGATCCTAGTGACACCCACTAGGTAGCACATTTTACCATTTTCTTCAAATCAATTTAAATCATAAATAAATAAATAAAGCAGAATAAAATAAATTTCACTAAAGCATCCTTTCAAATATTATTCATGATAATAAAAGAAATAATCACGCATATATATATATATATATATGTTTTCATAATAAATTCATATAATCAACTTCAATATTATTTTAACCACATGAAAATTTAATTTAAATATCTTCAACACATATTCCATAAAATTAACTCACATGTTGAGCATCCTGGGCGATGCATCATCGGCTGCCCAAGTGCTACAGCTCTCGCCATAGAGTTCTCTAAAATAAATTATATTTATTTAAAACATGTTTATATGATATAACAAATAAATTTATAAAAATTGTTAAAATCATGGAATTGATGAAATTGACTCAATCTAAGATACAATACTATGCAAATTCAAAAACAAACACATACCAATGTCACGTTTTATAAGAAATCTACCAAAAATTCGATAGAATCTCTCTTATAAAACGGACATCTTTCTGCTAAAAGTAGAGTCATTCTTGCACAAAATAACACTCCTATAATCTCCACAACTCAATAACTCGGGTTGGGCTCCGACCTACACTTTATGCCCAATTGAGAATCATTACAGATGCACATATAGACAAAGAATGATTTTTATCAAATGTACTAATATATCACAAAATAAAATTTAGTTAAACCATTTCAATTAACTCATTTAAAAATTAAAATATAAAGGAAATCTATTTTTTCAAACAATTAATAAAATCAATAATAAAATTCTTATGTAATATCACCTAAATCAACTATTTAAAATAATTAAATTTATAAAGCTTCCTTTGAACCTCTTTAACTAAAATTGTTGTTAATTATAAATAAACATTTAAATAATCCAAATATATAAAAATATTAAAGAACTTACATTTAAGCTTTTAAATAATAATAATAAATATTTTTCGAAAATATTACCAATTAACTAAAAATTACAATTTACTTATAAAAATTATTTTCATACTTTTATTATTTAATTTAGTAATAAACATGTTAAATAACCTTAAATTCAATTAGAAATTCGAATGAATAATAAAATATAAAATTTCTCCAAAAATACATACTAAATATAATCTTTAAAAAAATATATATATCTTAAATTCTCCAAGGAATTTCACAAAACTCCCTTAACAAATTTTAATCTACACAATTTATAAAATTTATTAAAAATATAAAAATACTCGGGTTCGGAACAATAATCAAGTATGGAATAGTACACAAAAATTTAAAAATTCCAAAAAATTATGAAAAAAATATAAATGGATAGATTTCAACTCTAATTTCAATTTACATAAATACCACTAAGCCTAATTTAAACTCAAATTAACTAAATTAACTAAAATACCTAAAATCAATTTACCTCAAATTGATGTGGTTGCCAGAGCTACCAGGTAAAATTAATTGAGAGATTTTATTGCCCAGAAGGTGAGGAATCGATCAAGACCGACGATGTCATTAGGTGTCATTGAAGCCATCGCTAGTGGCATCTTTTCTTTCAGGTTGGCAGGAAAACATGAAGAAGAAAGGGAAGAGGAGGCCATTGGAGGAAAGAGGAGCTGCTAGTGATGCTTGATAGGGCTGGTGTCAATGGTGCTGGCTGGAGCAAATGGTGGTGATGGTTGTCGGGAGGGAGAGGGGAAAAAGTTAGGAAGGAGGAAGAAGAAAATGTAGAAGAAGAAAAAAAAAATGTTTTGTACGCCTTTATATATATATATATATATATATATATATATATATATATATATATATATATAAGTACAAAAGCACATATATATTATTTTAAAATAAAATTCCTTCCAATTATTCACACACTTAAATATACTAGTAAACAACCACTTGTTTCACACGTGAACAAAAAAAGTCATTTGACTCGTGATATATAGTAAATAAATAATTAAGCATATTATTATTATCATTATTAAATAAAAATAATTTTATAATCTTAATTTTTTTATTACTAGAAAATAAATCTCTAAATGATTAATTTAATTTTTTTCTAAAAAAAATGTTCAAACAATTTAAGTATTTCTATTATTATTAACTCTATTTATACATAAAAAAATAAACCTCAAGTTTAAAAAAACTATAAAATAACTCTAAAATTGATGGTTAGTAAGTTTCAAAAAATAAAAAAGTCATAAAATAAATATGTATTTATAACTATAGCTAGATATAAATCGTGAGAAAAAATTAAACAACATGAAAAATACATCTCTAAATAAATGATTAATTTAATTTTTTTCTAAAAAAATATTCAAACAATTTAAGCATTTCTATTATTACGAACTCTATTTATACATAAAAAATAGACCTTAAGTTAAAAAAAACTATAAAATAACTTTGGAATTGGTGACCAGTGCATTTCGAAGAAAAGAAAAGTTATGAAATAAATATGTGTTTATAACTATATTTAGAGATAGATAATAAGAAAAAATTTAACAACATGTGTTTCCAAATTCTATTAGAAATCAGAATTTGCAAGCTCAATGGAAAAAAAGACATGCATTAATATTGGAAGGCTATTGCATGAAATTATAATAAAAACAATATATATAAATTACAAAAAAAAAATTATTGTGTCATTGAAACATACTTATATTGTAATATCCCGTGTTTTTTTTAAATATTTTTACATTGTACCGGGATATGCAGTGTTAATAATTTATGTATGTTATATGATATTTTTACGAGTTAATATGTATTTAAAACCTATTTTAATTACTGTGTATTATTTTCAGTATTTTACGTAAAATTTTCCCGGGACTTGCATTTTCGGGGAAATTTTCATGTAAACAATGTATTATTAATTGTTTTAAATGTATTTTCGGACTTGCATGAACTCATGCGTATTTTTAAATTATTAAATAAAGTCTATGTGTATATATTTATTTAATTAGGGTTTAATATATATAACCCTAATATTTTATTATTTATTTATTGTTATTTAATTATTTTATTTATTATTAAATTATTAAAATTGTTTTATTAATATTTTAATAATATTTAATTATTTTATTTTTTTTTCTTTTCCTTTTCTTTTTCTTTCTTTTCTTTCTTTCTTTTTCTTTTTCTTCTTCTCCTTCTTCCTTCTCCCGCGCCCGACCACCCACCTCACCCCTCACCGTCTGCAACTCCGGCCACCTATCGTCGGTGTGCCTCCCGGCTTGCCACCGCCGTTCCCAGCCATCCCCCGCCGCCAGCAGCTCCCTTCCCCGATGCCGGCGAGCTAGTTTTCCTCTTTTGGCCGAAATCTTCCCTTCGCCGTTTCTCCCTCCTCCGGCCACCGTTTTCGATACCGCCGGTCTCTTTCTTCTCCTTGAGGTCCGGTGAGTGTGATTCTAGCTTTTTTTTGAGCTAAAATGGTTTAGATTTGCTTAGGTTTTGATTTTTCAATTTCGATCACATTAGGGTTTTTGATTTTTTGAGCTTCGAATTGGATGATTCATGAAAACTCCCTTCACAAATGTTGTTCCTAGTAGCTCAATCTACATGTATGAATTTTTGTAGAACTTTTGGAGATTTTTTGGATTTTTGGGTATTTTTGAATATTTTAATATTATTTTCTAATTTTCGGAAATTAATTATTTAAATTATGAAATTGGAGTTTATGGTTGAATTAGGTGTTGAAATGAATTATAGGAATTTATTTGGAATTTTTATGAATTTCTAAGTATTTATTTTGAATTATTGAAGTTTATGTGATTTTGAGAAATTAGGTTAAATGTGTTTTTATTTGAATTCAATTGGTTAATTGAGTTTAATTATTGATATTATTGATAAATATGTTGAGAAAATTAATTTTGGATAATTGTATAATTTTTGGTGAATTTTTGAAGTAATTTAAGTATATTAATATATATAGGGGTATTTTGGTAATTTTACCCTAAATTGTCTAAAAATGTAATTTAATTGGTTTTAATAATTATTTAAGGTATAAAAATGATTTATATAAATTATTTGGTATTTTTAACTAATTAAAACTATTTTTCGTGAATTATTTTCAATTATATATATAATATATGGTTTTTCTAATAAAATGAGTTTTTATTGGTTTTTACTGTGTTTAAAGGCTAATTATGTAATTTCTACTTATAAAATGTATTTTTATGCTGTAAGGATATTTTTGGTATATCTAGAATTATTCTGTGTTTGTGGACCCCGGTCGGTAGATTGTAGTCTGGAGTCCGACCGAGGGGTTGTGGATTGTGTTGAGCTTATTTTTCGAAGTGTATTTCTTTGCAGGGTCGGCTCTACTCTTTTGAGTAGAGAGATGTCCGTTTTACAGGGGAGGTTCTGCCGAATTTTCGATAGAATTCTCGTAAAACGTGATGTCCAGTCGAACCCTAATTCTGTTTCCGTATTTTAATACTCTAGATTGAATTCTAGGATTTCTGTTAGGTTTATTCTGATGTCGATTATTTATTGTTTGTTTAGTTGCGCCGAGACCGAGGGCTAGTGGACCAGGCCCGTCGGACCTGTCTCGTGGAGCGCATTAGGTGAGTTACTATACTATATATATATATGCTTAGGATGCATGATTTAGAAATGCATGTTTTATGTTGATTAAATATGCATAAATAATTTGATTATTTCTTAAGTTTATATTAAGTATATTTTTGGTTTATTTTTGGTATATATTAAATTATATGCATGTTTTGTAAATAAAATATACTTAAAATGTTTTTAAATATATTTCCAACTTAATTTATAATTTGATTAAATTCATTTGACGTATATATACTCGAAATATACCTGGTTTACTTTTGGTATATTTTCGGTATATATATATGGGTTATATTGCTATTTCATTTAAATTCATGCATCATTTATTGTGAATGAATGTTTTATATTATTTATTAATGAAGGATATCAATAGAACGTGCTACCTAGTGGGCAGCACTAGGACCGAGTACGTACCGGTACGCCTATAGTTTTAGGCTATGTTACTAACTATTTGTGGATATTGATTTGATATGATTATTGATATGTGAGATGTGGTTTGGGTGTGATTGCTGGAGCTCGGTTGACCAAGTGTCTCGGGGCTAATCACACTGGCAGTCAGACTGCTGGAGCTCGGTTGACTTAGTGTCTCGGGGCCAGTCTACTGTCCAAATGGATTAAGTGGATATACTTGGAATAAGTGAGCCTGTATGGCTAGAGTGTTGTTTAACACTATTTTCTGAGGTTGCGATATTCTAGGGTTCTATGTGATCCTTCATAAACTGGGATTTTCAAATAAATATATAAAAATGATTTTTATTGCATCTGTGTGTAATTGTCTTTATATGTGCATATTATATATATACTGTTGATTGTATGCATTATCATTTAGTGTGTATGTATATATATTATAGTAATTCACTCAGTGAGGTCTGACTCCCCTCCGTTGACTATTTTTCAGGAGAGTCAACTTCTTCAGACCTCAGTAGCAGGTCGATACGCCGGATTTCTTCCGCCCCGGCTTCTTTGTGTAAATTATCTACTTGAGTCTTATTTATTTTATCTAGACACTGCAGTAGTTGTGAATTAAAGTATTGGATTTCATGTATTTTATTTAAAGAGATGTATTATATTGAAACTGGATTTGTATTAAAAAGATTATATATCTATGGGATGAGATTTGATTTAAATCCAGTTGATGTGAATAATATTATGATATTATGATTTTTATTTTCGCTGCATATTATATTGTTATGATTATGCATGTTTATTTTATTTTTAGGCTTGCTACGGGTTCCGGATTCGAAAGAATTCCCGTTCCCTAGCGCCGGTCATGGCCCCTGTTTTGGGTCGTGACATATATATAGTCACAATTAATCAAAGCATGTATTAAGTAGATTTTATCAAATATAAAAACTATTAACTTTTTGAAAATAATTTCAAGCGATACAATTATGAAATAAAATACTTCCTTTTTATATATTTAATTTAACTGTTAATCTTAATTTAGATAAGAATCCATAATCTAAATACAATTGTATTTAATATATCTAAACATTAATCCTAATTTAAATAGAAATCCTATATAATAGAAGTTAATGTAATTAAAATAGAAAATAAACTTTTAATCAAATTAAAATTATATTTTATTTTTATTAGTAAATAACTAAATTATCTAATTTTTATATAATAATAACTGAAGACTCTTTTATAATTTTGTATGTCCTCCCTTTTGTGTGTGTGTATATATATATATATATATATATATATAATAAAATTTATTTAAAAACTCATTTAATCCTAATTTAATAAAATAATAATTAAAAATTTATAATCCATATTTTATATTAATAAATAAAAATATAGATCTCTACAATATTTAATTAAATTTTAATTTTAATTTTTTAAAATTATTTAATTATTTATTTTAAAATATATATTATTTATAATTTACATAAAACACAAATTCACTATTAGTTTATAATAAATTTCGGCCATTTTTAACCTGTGCAGAAATATTGAATAAAAATTTAAAATTTAAACGTGATTGACTTTTTAAAAAGAAAAAATATCTTTTAGTGCGTGCATAATCTTGTCTGTTTCAATTAATGTTAAAAATTTTCTATGAATAAAAAATTTAAAATTTTATGAAAAAAAAAAAAAAAGAAGAAAATTGACAATAACCATGGTCCATGAAATTACAACTTTTACAAGCATTTTTCACTTTCTTATCACAAAATGGAGTAAATGAAAATCCAGCTGTGCTAGATTAAGGACATCTGCTTTTGTTTCATTTTACTATCAACCTTTCACATTTATTCCTTTTTATTATTTATTTGATAATTATCGTTTAATATTAAGAAAGAACAAATACACAGGTGAATTTATTATTTATCTATTTTGATAATAAATTTATATTTGTTTTTATTTTATTATTGCCTACATATTTTCGAAACTACATGCTTATTCTAATACTATTTATTATAATCTATGCGATAATTTCTAAAATTAAATAAAAATTTTCATTTTTGGCTCTTTTCCATACAATCAAACAGAAATGAGTTAAAAGTCGATAAATGATTTTCTTGGAGAGTTCTTCGACTTCAACCGAGGTTCAACAACCTTTGAAGTCTCCTCAAGCTACCACAGGAACCTCATTCTTTTGTAAAAAAATGAAACAAATATAATACATTATTAAAATGATGTTGGGAAAAGATACTCCCAATTAAACCAATCAATAAATATGTTAGGATAAAAACCAAAATAAAAAAAATAAGAGTATATAAGAATTTATGTGGTTCAGCAATTTGCCTACGTACACAAAAAGATACCGATTTTTCACTACATAAAAAAAATCACTAATATAATAAATTGTTCCTTTCATTGAGTTGGTTTAACCCAAACCCACAATTTTATGTTACTCTCTCATATAAAACCTAAAAAATTCACACTTCTCTCCACCCCCTCTAGAGACCCTAGAGAACCTCTCTATAATCCATAGAGATAAATCATTCTTCTAGAAACCTTAGAAGAAAACACTCCTCTAAAACTTTAGAGAAAATCCTCTCTAAAAAACCCTAGAGAATAAATACAAGATTCCAAAGCCCCAAGCCCCCTTGAATGTTATTCTCACATCCAAGCTCTTTGATGTTATTCTCACATCAAAAACATAATTCCCACTCAAACTTGCAAACCCCAAGTCATGTCATGTCCTTGGCTTTTTAATTTTCATCACTCAAACTTACAAACCCCAAGTTGTCTTGTGTCCCATGGCTTCCACCACTCAAACTTACAACCCCAACTTTTCTTGTGTTATGTCACCACTCAAACTTGCAATCCCAAGTTGTCTTGTGTCGTGTCACATTGTGTCACACCCTAGCATCTTGAGAAAACCTATATTTATAGACCTCTAAAACTTTAGCTCCAAGAAAACTTGTTTGGGAAGTTTTAGAATCAATCCTAAATTAATTCTTCTCCGACATGGCCTAAGCACAACCATGCTTCAGGCCGTGCTCATCACCGAACGAAGCAGTAGAATCCGACATGACTTATGATATGGCCATGTCCCTTCCTAAAAATTAATTTTCCTAATCCAAATCTAATTTGGATTCCTCACAATTTAAGTCAAAAACCTAACAAATGAAGATATGGTTTATATCTGAATTAAAAAAAATACATTTATAAATTTTTTTGTCCTATTAATTTTACAATATTTTGAAGTGTAATTGTGAAAAATATGACTTTATTTATTTATTTTCTAAAAAATAAATCTTTTATTCTTGAAAATCAATAATACATCTTGATGAACATATAATATGAATAAAGTATAATAAGAAGTATAAAAAAAAAAACTCTCACTTAAGATATGAAACCATGCGTCACTATTCTTCAATAGCATTGACATAGCTATTTTGATTTGCAACTCAATGATTAATAGAGAGAACGATAAACTCTATAGAGAAAAATCACTAAAATCCTATAAAAAGATTATAACTATACAAATGAAGAATAAAAAATAAAAATAAAAATAAAACAAGCAGATTAAATATCTATGTATTTTTTATGAAAAAAAATAAAATAGAAAAATAATAAGGGACTACCACCGATCTAAAAAATGATCTTAGGTGGCCAAAATAAAAAATATTTGATGAAAAAACTTAAAGAAAAAAGAGAGAAAAAGTGGATAGGGTTAGAGAGAAGAAAAGCATTTTTATTTATTAAAAATGTGTATATATATCTATAATCTATAATATATATAAAGGTACCTAGAGTGGAACTAATAAAATTACGAAAAAGTGTTCAGTCATAATTATATGTAAATTGGACAATTTACTCATTTACTAATAGAAATAAATAAAATTAATTAAAATATAATTTTAATTTGACAGAAAGTCTCTTTTTTATTTTAATTAGTTTAACTTCTATTTTATCTCTAATAAAAATTAAATTAACTAAAATATAAGAATTTAATCAAAAGTGTGTTTCCTATTTTATTTAGATTAACTTCTATCTTATCTCTTAACAAAAATTCTAGTTAATTGAAAGTATATTTTCTATTATAATTAGGTGAACTTGAGAAAAAATAATTATAAGAAATATTGAAGTAATATCATATAATTATTCAAATAAAATATTTATGAAAATTGTGATGAATTATAACTTGTAATATCCCATGTTTTTAAACATTTTAATACTGCATCGGGATATGCAGTGTTAATAATTTTTGTATATATATATATATATATTATCTTTGATATTTTTACGAGTTGATATTTATTTAAAGTTTATTTTAATTGTTTATATTATTTTAAGTGTTTTACGTAAAATTTTTCAGGAAATTTTATTTTCGGGGAAATTAATACGTAAATAATTTAATATTCATTATTTTAAACAATTTTACGAACTTGCATGAACTCATGTATATTTTTAAAGTGCCTAAATAGAGTGTATATATGTGTATATATTTAAATTAAAATAGTGTTTAATTAATTGCCCTAATTTTTATTATTTATTATTTAGTTTTAATATTATTTAATTATTTTTGAGTGTATAAAATTTTTAATATATTAAATTATATGTGTGTGGGAATTTATATATTTTAATTTATAGTGTGGATGTATATATATATACATATATATAGTTGAAAAATCAAAATTTATTGCCAAATTACCATTTTGCCCCAACCCCCTTCTCCTTCTTCCCCCGATCACCCAACCACCATCGCCACCGTCTGTCACGCCGTTCTCTTCTCGTCGTTGTGCCTCCTGGCATGCCACCCTTCTCCCTTAGCCTTTCCCGCCACCTGCTGCAGTCGTTTTTGGCATTGGAGAGCTCGTTTTGGCCGAAAAAACCAGAAACTCATCCTCACCGTCGATCGACGTGATTCCGACCACCATTTTTGACACCGCCAATCTATATATTCTCCTTGAGCTCTGGTGAGTGTGATTCCAAGCTTTTTTTCACTTAAAATGGTCTAGATTTGCCTAGGTTTTGATTTTCCAATTTCGGCCTATTAGGGGTTTTGATTTTTTTGAGTTTCAATTGATTGATTCATGAAAAATTCCTTCACAAATTTTGTTCCTATTATCTTAATCTTCATGTGTGAATTTTTTTTAGAATTTTTGGAAATTATTTTGATTTTTGGGTATTTTTGAATATTTTATTATTATTTTCTAATTTTCGAAAATTAATTAATTGAATTATGAAATTATGTTTTATGGTAATTATAGGTGTTAAAATGAATTATAGGAATTTATTTGGAATTTTTGTGAATTTTTATGTATTTATTTTGAATTTATTTAGTTTATGTAATTTTGGAAAAATAGGGTTAATTGTGTGTTTAATTGAAATTAATTAGTTAATTGAGTTTATTTATTGATATTATTGATATATATGTTGAGAAAATTAATTTTTAGCAATTATATTATTTTTGGTGATTTTTGGATTAATTTTAGTATATTTATATATATAGGGGTATTTTGGTAATTTTACCCTAAATTGACTAAAAATGTAATTAAATTGGTTTTAATAGTTATTTAGGGTATAAAAATGATTTCTACAAATTATTTAGTATTTTTAACTAATTAAAACTATTTTCGTAAATTATTTTCAATTATATATATAATATGCAATTTTTCTAATAAAATGAGTTTTTATCTGTTTTTACTGTGTTTTAGGGTTAATTATGTAAATTCTACTTCTAAAATATATTTCTATGATACAAGGGTATTTTCGTTATTTTGTAAATACTCTATGAATTGTGGACCTCGGTCGGTGATTTGTAGTTTAGAGTCCGACCGAGGGATTGTGGTTGTGTTTTGTGTTTATTTTCAAAGTGTGTTTCTTTACAGGGCCAGCTCTACTCTTTGAGTAGAGAGATGTCCGTTTTACAGGGGAGGTTCTGCCGGATTTTCGTTAGAATTCTCGTAAAACGTGATGTCCGGTTAGATTCTGATTTAATTTCTGTGTCTAGTAATGTAGATCGAGTTTTTAGGAGTTTTCATTAGATTTATTCTGATTCTTGTCGTTATTTGTTTGTTTAGTTACACCGAGACCGAGGCCTAGTGGACCAGGCCCATCGGACCCATCTCGAGGAGCGCAATAATTGTGAGTTACTATTATATATATACGCTTTAGAGTGCACGATTTAGAAATGTATGTTTTATTTTAATTAATTATGCATAAATAATTCAATTAGTATTTAAGTTTATTTTTAGTTTATTTTGGTTTATCTTTAGTTTATTTTCGGTATATTTTCAATTATATGCATGTTTTGCTAATAAATTAAGTTTAAAATATTTTTGAATATATTTCTAGTTTATTTCGTAATCTATATGGATTTCTTTGACGTATATATACTCGAAATATACCTGATTTATTTTTGGTATATTTCTAGTATATATATGGTTTTGGTTACTATTCTATTTAATTTCATGCATCATTTATTTTTATGAATGTATGTTTTATATTTCAATGAAGGATATCAATAGAATGTGCTACCTAGTGGGCAGCACTAGGACTGAGTACGTACCGGTACGTTAATAGCATTTAGGCTATATTACTAACCATTTGTGGATATTGATTGGATATGATTATTTGATGTGTGAGATATGATTTGAGAGTGTGATTGCTAGAGCTCGGTTGACCAAGTGTCTCGGGGCCAATCACATTGACAGTCAGATTACTGAAGCTCGGTTGACTTAGTGTCTCGGGGCTAGTCTACTGTCCAAATGGATCAAGTGATTATATTTGCAATAAGTGAGCCTGTATGGCTAGAGTGTTGTCTAACACTATTTGAGGTTGCGATTTTCTAGGGTTCTATTTGATCCTTTATAAACAGTGATTTTCAATAAAACTATATAAAATGACTTTATTGCATCTGTGTGTATTTGCTTGTATACATACATATTATATATACTTTTGATTGTGTGCATTGGCATTTAGTATGCATGTATATATATTATAGTAATTCACTCAGTGAGGTCTGACTCCCCTCCATTGACTATTTTTCAGGAGAGTCATCTTCATCAGACCTCAGTAGCAAGCCTGTACGCCGAATTTCTTTCGCCCCGACTGTAATATCCCGTGTTTTTAAAAATATTTTTACACTGTATCGGGATATGCAGTGTTAATAATTTCTATATTTTATATGATATTTTTACGAGTTAATATGTATTTAAAATCTATTTTAATTACTGTGTATTATTTTCAGTGTTTTACGTAAAATTTTCCCGGGACTTGCATTTTCGGGGAATTTTCACGTAAACAATGTATTATTAATTATTTTAAATGTATTTACGGACTTGCATGAACTCATACATATTTTTAAATTATTAAATAAAGCCTGTGTGTGTATATTTATTTAATTAGGGTTTATTATTACCCTAATCTTTTATTAAGTATTTATTTGTTTTATTGTTATTTAACTAATTTTATTTAGTATAAATTATTAAAATATATAAATTTTATGTGTGTGGTGTATATTTGATGTGTGTAATTTAATATTATTTTATTATATGGTGTAAAGTATATATATATACATATATACATTAAAAATCAAAAGGATTGCCAAATTACCGTTTTGCCCCTCCCTCTCCTTCTTCTCTCTCGATCGCTCACCCTCACTGCGCCTCCCATTCCAGCACGCCGGACCGCCCCTCGCCGCCACCCAGCTGCCGCCAACCTCCTTCCCCTTCCTTCCTCTTCCTCTCCGACGTGACCAGGCCGCCGGAAGCCCGCTGGAACGCCCGGAATCCGCCATGGCCGCAAGTTGAGCTTCTTGCCGTCGACGACGATTCCGGCCACCATTTCATGCACCGCCGGTCTTCATCGACTCATTGAGCTCCGTTGATTTCAATTCTAAGCTCCTTTTGGCCTGAAATCAAGTGGATTTTGAGGTTTGAGCTAAAACTCAATCCGGTCACATTAGGGTTTTCAATTTTTTTGAGCTTCGAATTGGTTGATTCATGAAAACTTCCTTCACAAATGTTGTTCCTAGTAGCTTAATCTACATGTATGATTTTTTGTAGAATTTTTGGAGATTGTTTGGATTTTTGGGTATTTTTGAATATTTTAATATTATTTTCTAATTTTCGGAAATTAATTATTTAAATTATGAAATTGGAGTTTATGGTTGAATTAGGTTTTGAAATGAATTATAGGAATTTATTTGGAATTTTTATGAATTTCTAAGTATTTATTTTGAATTATTGAAGTTTATGTGATTTTGAGAAATTAGGTTAATTGTGTTTTAAATTGAATTTAATTGGTTAATTGAGTTTAATTATTGATATTATTGATAAATATGTTGAGAAAATTAATTTTGGATAATTGTATAATTTTTGGTGAATTTTTGAAGTAATTTAAGTATATTTATATATATAGGGGTATTTTGGTAATTTTACCCTAAATTGTCTAAAAATGTAATTTAATTGGTTTTAATAGTTATTTAAGGTATAAAATGATTTCTATAAATTATTTAGTATTTTTAACTAATTAAAACTATTTTTCGTGAATTATTTTCAATTATATATATAATATACGGTTTTTCTAATAAAATGAGTTTTAATCGGTTTTTATAGTGTTTCAAGGTTAATTATGTAATTTTTACCTATGAGATATATTACTATGTTGTGAGGATATTTTTGGTATATCTGGAATATGTTTGTGTTTGTGGACCCCCGGTCGGTGGACTGTAGTTTGGAGTCCGACCGTGGGATTTTGATTGTGTTGAACCTATTTTTCGAAGTGTATTTTCTTTGCAGGGTCGGCTCTACTCTTTTGAATAGAGAGATGTCCGTTTTACAGGGGAGGTTCTGTCGAATTTTCGGTAGAATTCTCGTAAAACGTGATGTCCAGTCGAACCCTAATTTCCGATTCTATGTTTAGTACTCTAGATTGAATTCTAGGATTTCTGTTAGGTTTATTCTAATGTCGGTTATTTATTGCTTGTTTAGTTGCGCCGAGACCGAGGGCTAGTGGACCAGGCCCGTCGGACCTGTCTCGAGGAGCGCATTAGGTGAGTTACTATACTATATATATATGCTTAGGATGCATGATTTAGAAATGCATGTTTTATGTTGATTAAATATGCATAAATAATTTGATTATTTCTTAAGTTTATATTAAGTATATTTTCGATTTATTTTTGGTATATACTAAATTATATGCATATTTTATGAATAAAATATATTTAAAATGTTTTTAAATATATTTCCAGCTTAATTTATAATTTGATTGAATGTATTTGATATATATATACTCGAAATATACCTGGTTTACTTTTGGTATATTTTCGGTATATATATGGTTTATATTGTTATTTTATTTAAATTCATGCATCATTTATTGTGAATGAATGTTTTATATTTAAGAATGAAGGATATCAATAGAACGTGCTACATAGTGGGCAGCATTAGGACCGAGTACGTACCGGTACGCCTATAGCTTTAGGCTATATTACTAACTTATTTGTGGATATTGATTTAATGTGATTATCGATATGTGAGATGTGGTTTGTGGGTGTGATTGCTGGAGCTCGGTTGACCAAGTGTCTCGGGGCCAATCACACTGGCAGTCAGACTGTTGGAGCTCGATTGACTTAGTGTCTCGGGGCCAGTCTACTGTCCAAATGGATTAAGTGGATATATTTGGTATAAGTGAGCCTGCATGGCTAGAGTGTTGTTTAACACTATTTTCGAGGTTGCGTTATTCTAGGGTTCTATGTGATCCTTCATAAAAGATGATTTTCAATAAAACATATAAAATGATTTTCTGCATTTGTGTGTATTTGCCTGTATATATATTAGATATATATATACTGTTGATTGTATGCATTATCATTTAGTGTGTATGTATATATATTATAGTAATTCACTC